>VXBB01012862.1:688-16168 GCA_013399915.1 Illadopsis cleaveri
CAGAGGAGAGCAACAAAGCTGGTGAAGGGCTTGGAAAACAAGCCATATGAAGAACATCTGAGGGAGCTGGGGTTGTTTAGCCTGGAGAAAAGGAGACTCAGAGGTGACCTTGTCACTCTCTATAACTTCTTGAGGAATGGTTGTAGACAGCTGGGAGTTGGTCTCTTTCTCCAGGCAGCAACTGACAGAACAAGAGGACACAGTCTCAAGCTGCGTCAAGGGAAATATAAGTTGGATGTTAGCAAGAAGTTTTTCACGGAAAGAGTGATAAAGTACTGGAATAGTCTGCCTGGGGAGGTGGTGGAGTCACCATCTCTGGATGTGTTTAAAAAGAGACTGGATGTGGCACTTGATACCATGATCTAGTTGAGGTGTTAGGGCTGGGTTGGACTCGATGATCTTGAAGGTCTCTTCCAACCTACACATTCTTTGATTCTGTGATTCTGTGATGTTAAAGCTAAGCAGCAGCCTCAGATAATAAACCTCCTTCACATATCTTCCCTTGTGTGTATCTAAAAATATTCCATGACCAAGCATTTATCATGCCAACTTGAGCAGGCAGAATACTCCCCCAATATTCCACAGTCCTCTTGAATCACAGTTCCATTTCCATTCTAAGATGGTATCACAAGTATAGCTGGAGGGGTGTGAGGGGGGTCTTCAAAAGCCTTCAACATGCAAAACTCAAAGCCTAACTTTTTTTTCTAAAAAAATGCAAGACACTTGAGAGCTAGCTCCTTGATAAGAGAAACATTTATCTGCATGAAAAATTTTGGATATTATTGCAGAGGTACTCATCCTCTGAAGGAATTATATACCTCTTAGGCTAATCCCAGTGCTGAATGGGATAAAACCAGGTTACAGAATTAGGGACATGGTTCAGTGCATCTTAGAAGCACTGGAGCACATGACTGGAGTGCTTCTGCCAATGTCTGCAGAATACCAACAATTCCAGAGACTCCTACCCCAGAGCTCTCCAGGAACAGCTGCTCTACAGCAGCACGCACCTGACACCAGCACCGTGAGCCAAGTAGGTTCCCCTGGATGTCCATATGTAAATGACCACGTGAGCTTATCAGTTGTACTATGACATTTCTTAATAAAAATCAAATACACTGCATGCAAAGTACAGAGATGAAAGGCTAATTCCCATTATGATTTGTGCTAGACCAGTTCCCTGTCAATCCAAATTTCGATCAATTCAAGTACAGGAAGATCATTGTTCTCCAGGACACTGCAGTGGACTACTCAAAGAGCATTTTTAAGGAAAAGTTGGTCAAATATGTCCATCCCAATTAACTAGATATTTTTGCAATGGTCCATACTATTAATTGGAAATTCGAATAAACCTTTGTCTCTACTTAAATATTTCTGCCAAATTGCTTATTGGAACACATCCTACCTAATGGAAAAGAATATGACAGAGAACACTGCTTTCCCTGCCCTCCCTGCAATTTAATTAAACTACAGCTTATTAATTAATTGCAAGTTACATTCTCATGAAAAAAGTGCAAAGCTTAATGGCCATTATTAAACTACACATCAGTTTGGATGCATCAGTGCATGCTTTGCTGCTGCTCGAATACATCCTTGCTCAGGCCTGGAGGGCAACACACTTAGATGAAATGAAAAGGTATTTCACTTGTCAGTACTTTTTCTGTTCAGACTGCTTTCAGGCAAAGAAAAAACTCAAAATCCAGAAATGATGCCAAATTATGTCCGGAGGTATTTGAGATAACAGTTTAGTTAATGTAAAACATGAAACATTCTTCAGTTCATTGAAGAATCCTTGGCTTGAGATTTCTCTATCCTTAAGCATTTTTCATTCACAGCAAGTAGCTAATTACTATTAACTCTTTGCTAGTCATCAGGAAAACATGCACCACAATACGCTTGTACATTTTGAACAAAAGTATTGATATGAATTCTAGAGATACATCTCTAGATATATCTCTGCTATTTCTAGAGAGAAAAAAAGATGGCACACATCCAAACAACTCTCTACTCAACAACAAACTACTGAGCAGAATCTCATTTGCATTGAGCCTTGAGAATTGAAGGATGCTTCCCTGCAGAAGAAAAGCATGCAGGCTAACATTTGGGAAATGAAGGCAGGCAAAAATTCTTTAAATTTTGTGGCAAATCATAAAATCATTCTGCCAATTTAGGCTTCTTAGAGAGAACTACAGCACCTGCGTGATGCAAATGTAAGCATTCAAGCTACTATATAAAGGTTTAGTTTGCTTAAGGGAAGCTGGATGAACTATGCTGAGAAACATCATATTTGCTGCCCTTCATTCCACTGTTTGGTGCACTAGCTGACTGTCAGGGGTGGCCTTTACAGACTGGTTATTGCCTACAACCAAACGGGAACAGAAGCTCAGCTGGCAGCATTAGTGTCTTTCTGCCTACTTTGACCATTTCACCTGCATGGGCTGCATACAAGAGGGATTGCTTTTACATTAGAAGAAAAATGCATCTGAATCTTAAGGCATCATGAAAATCTCACACATCACAATTAAGGGGATTTTTTTTGGAAAAGATGCATTAAAACATTTGTGAATATGTGAAGCTTTGTGAGCCTGAAAACTATTTGCAAGCCTCTGAAATAATCCAGTTCCACAAAGTGCACTAATCCTGTTTCAGTTGCCAGCTCCAATAACATCAAAACAGGTAAGTGGAAAACCACTTGCTTTCACACATGAGTAAATGGTCATGGATTCTGCTAAAATAACTGATCTAAACAGGAAGGAATTTTCCAGTTTGTTGTCCAGGTTGCAAAGCTGTGATCTTCTGTACTAACTCGTACAAAATCCAACTCCTGTGTGTTTCTCCTGGATACCAAGTAGGCAGCCTGTTGTTGTTAGGATACAACCACTAGTAAGCATTAATACTTAGGTTTCTTCAGACATGGATATAAACTATTTTCCAGTGGAAGATACATAAACACAGATATTCCTGAACCACAAAAGAGTGCTATGAGAGTCAGTTAAGAATTAAATAGTGTCTTCTCAATTAACATAATCTCAAATCTACCAAAATTTCACTGTTATAACTCTAGAAGGAGAAGGTGAAGTTGGCCTGTTTATTCAATACATTCTGTTCAGTTTATACAGTAATTGTGCTCAGAGGGAGCATTAGACAGCACATAGACTTGCAAATGCCATACAACAGCCTTAAACTTTAAGTGTCAGCTGAGGGTTCTGGTTATTACTTGTTTATGGTGATGTTAACTGCACAGACACTCAACTGACTTTGCCTTGTTCTCTGCTATAACTCCAAAGTACTGCAACAGGGGAATTAACAGTGCCACAAAGCTGACAAGTGTTTGTTTTGTGCTAACAAAAGCTAAACTGACAAATCTTATACTGGGGCTGTACTTGAAAGTAAAGCTGCACCTTGGGTCATGATGAATTGCAAATGCTGAGCTGGAGCCTTCATGAGACCAATTTCTCCAACCCAGCTCTTGCTTAGTGTGCTGGAGGGAAAGGATGCAGAGTTCCACCTGCATATCCATGCAGCAGTGAAGCAGGATCAACTCACCACGCTCTGTATCAGACATACACAAATGAATCACGAGGGCATTACAGGCACACTGCAACTTGCTGGGGGCTGGCTGGCTGCAGACACACAAAGCTGGCAATATATGACTTGGATAGGAGGTATGGGAAGTCCTTTTTTGCACACCTGTATTCTGCCTGACTATACATAAAACACCTAATAGAAAAAAAGGTGACCAGAAAAGCCAAACTTTCTTTATTTCTATCACCTTTACTTTTCTCTTGGGCATATTATCAGTCAACACCACTTGGATACTGGAACTGTCCTTTTTCTGTCATTGCTCTTGCCCAGCTGAGGTGTTTGTGTCACCACTGTTATGGTACTCCTCAGTTACTGCTAGGTGACTCACACAAATGCTGTTACTTTGGTGAAGCAATAACTAATAGGTGGTCCGTGTCAGCCCTTTCTTGTTCCTAACGTGCCACAGGGAGCCACAGAAAGAGAAGAAAAAGATGTATGTGAGCCCAAGCCTTCAGAAACCTGGTTGCTGTGCTGGGGAGAAGTTATGAAACCACAGTCAAGTCACAGACACTAAAATGTGCTGGTTGTTTACAGGCCCACCTGCCCTGCCCTGAGCCTCTGCTCCCCTCCCCCAAGCAGGTAATGGTGCTGCCTCAGAGGGCTCTCCCCACCAGTGTGCTCAGTGCTGTGCAACACTGGGAAGTTACACCATGGGACACTCACAGAGCAAAGTTCAGTGTGAAACACACAACAGGGCAAACTGAAGCCATGAAACAAGCATTGGTATCAGTGTAAACCTTAGCTCTAGAAAATAACTGTATGTCACAAAATATTAACAACCTCTTCATATAAGTTTCAGCCTCTCAGAGCTCACCAATTCACTCCCAATTTCCTTGCATGCTGACAAGGACACTTGTCTTCCAGGAGGTCATTTGGGATAAAACTAGATCCCTTCCCCAGGTCTCATCAGCATAATTTTAAGACAAGTTCCTTGAAAAATAGTTCTGGTCTGCTCTACCAACAGATAGGGAATAAATACATAGTCAGCTCACTGCATTCCAGAGAGGCCCCAATCTGGGGTGCCCTTTATGTAATGGTGCTCACTAAAACATCAGCTGCTGGGCACATTATCTTGTTGGTTTGCTGTGACTTAGGAAAGGCACATACCAACATTTCCAGTTTAATAAAGAAATCAGTTTACCAAAAATGCCATCAGGGGAAGGTAGTTCCAGTAACGGAGAATTAACAAGTTTCTGTAATTAACCAATTATCTTAGATATCATTCATTAGAAGTTGCATGCTCTCATTTCATTAACTTCTTCTCCCAGCCTCTGCTTTCCAGCTAATTGTAATTGCAGAAAAAGGTGGGAGAGGTAAGACCCAGCAAGACACATCTACTGCAACTGCTGCAGTCTCAAGCACACCCCAGAGCTGATCCACATTGCACAACCAAGGAAAGCTGGAGGGACTCAGCTGGTAGATTTGCCCAGAGCCTCCTGCCATTACACAGAAGATGGGTAATTTTAAGTAGTAGTCTGAACAGAATATTAAACTAGTGATGAACTGGTTCAGGTCAAGGCAAGGCCTGGCAGCATAAATCTCCATGCAGAGTAAGACTTGTGTATTCAAATATTCAGGATGCACTATTTGGAGGCATCTTAGAAAGTTCCTCCAAGACCCTGCTCTACCAACAGAGCATGTGCTCAATACACAGGAAAAATCAGCAAAGCCAAAGGGCAGTTACAGGAACCCTTCAGTCACACCTTTTTATTTACCTGTTGTTGGGACCTAGCTCAAATATTAAAGCTTGATGTATACAAGGAGCACAAGAGTAGCAGCTCTTCAGTTCTGCCTGAAAACCACTTACAGAGAAAGAGTGTTAAATTCCCTTTCACAGCAATTTTTTTCTAAGTTATCAGTTCACCTCTCTGCCTCCTTTCCTTCTTAGGATTAAAGAAGGGAAAAAACTCATAAGCTAGTTCTTCTTCAGTTTCTGCTTATAAATCAAGCCATAAAATCTGTTTTAACATCTATGTGATCAGCAGGAAACATTCACTAGCAGTTTTAGGAACCGGCACTGCAACTGGGGCTTCTTACAGTATTGCGTTATTTCTCGAGAAGCAAAGATCTCCATTTCCCAGCTATAACAAAATGAAACTATGTCCTGAGAACTGCACTTTTGTAGTATGTCTGCAGGTATTTTTTTCCAATTCTAGATGATATGGTTTGTGCACTACATTGCTTAAATGAGGTTTAAATTGTACAGTGCAATGAAATTTACCGAATTATTAATAAAGGGGAGAAAGTGTCACAACTTGTGTAATAAGAAAACAGCAGTGATAGAAAGCAAATGAGCAAATTATTTTGGTAGAAATTTGGTAGAAATTTTGGTAGAAATTAGGTAAATACTGTGAAGATTACTACTACTACTACTATTACAGAACTTTTACCTACATTTTTGGAATATTTTACAAAGAAAATTCTAGTAAGAAAAAATGAAAGACAGCAAAAGAATATTACCTTGAAAGAAACCAGCGACATAAGTTAGGTTTCCTGAGTTTTTGAGGCAGCTTAGTTTCATACTCTGCCTTTTTTCTGGACCCCTAAGTTCAAATTATTCAGGCTCAGGTTTATAAACACCTTTGCCTTCATTTTTTTTCCTCCTAATTAAAATACTGTTTAATACTGTTTTCAATGACTTATTCACTAAAATATATTTTCCTTTTGTTCAAAATCACTGATTTGAAAACTTCACTATTCCTTGTTCATTGGTGAGTAGTCTTACCCTTTAGAAAGCCTCAGCACAAAAGGCAGAATAATACACAAAGGGAGAAAAAACCAAGACAAAAGAAAGAAGGAAACCGTGAAAACTAAGTGATAAACCAAGACTAAAAAGAAGAGAAACATCAGATAAAAGCCAGTTTATCCATGCCACATGTGGCAACCAAACCTATGTTGCTTATTGCCTAATCCTATCTAGAGATGCCTGCCGTTGTTTCAAGAAATATGTCAATTTACTAAACCAACCTTGAGGGAATATGCATTTCAAAGACAGAAAAAATGTTAAAAGTAGCCTTCATAAGCAGCTCAAAACCCAGAATGGACCTAAAGCATTTATCTAAATGCAAATACTTCCATAGATATGAGGAGTATAACCTAATATCAGGTACTTTTTGTCTAAATCTGCAGTTACCCATCACAAGCAATTCTGTTTCCTCTGCAGGTGACACCAGGCACACACGAAAACAGAGCACAGGCCAGCAGCAGGTTCTCCTACCAGGATTTCATTTCAAGGAGTAATTTTCATAAACCCATTTGAGATTCTGCTGATCAGGGAGCTCACTTGAACTCAACACTGAGCAAGTCACAGCAGACTGTACCACGTTTAACCTTACAGGCAGCTCTTGAGACCCTTTACTTTTACCCAAGCAAACATCCACAACCCATTCTGACTTACTTTCCAGAAATTAACTGAGAGCATCACAGAGCTGGTACAATCTGGGCCAAGAGATTCCTAAAAAACCTGGAAGACAACTTTATGGAACAGGTCCTGAGGGAGCTGACTGGGAAAGATGCCCTCCTTGTCAACAGGAGTGGAACTCATGAGCAGAGTGGAGACTGGGGCTGTCTTGGCCATGGTGAGCACAGAGCCATCAAGTTTAAAATCTCTAGTGACAGGAGGAAAAGTGCCAGAAAAACCTCAGCTCTGGACATGAGAGCAAGCCCCAGGCTACCCAGAGAATTAGTGAGTAAGGTCCCCAGGTAAAATGCTTTGCATGAGTAACTTTAAATACATAAATTCTCACTGCTCAGTAGAGAGCAGTAATTTTAAAGGGACACAGGGAAAGGCAATCTGTAACAATGAAGAGGCATTTGCATTTTGTGGTCTGCCCAGAAAACCATTCAAGTACAGGCACTTTGTAAGAATTTTTCACAAATTATGTCCAGCATCAATACAAATGGACAATTAATTAACATGTACTAAGAAAGTAATGCCTCTTTTGCACAGAGAATTTTTTAAAGTTCTACATAGACAGAGAATAAAACAGCTGTAGCTGAAAAGCTCAGTACAGCAGATTTAATATCCTTCACTCAGATACATTATAAAGCTATTAAATGTCTGTTATTCAGGTAATTATTGGAGATTTGCTATATATTTTGCTGTCTTCAGGCCAAGACTGAGGAAAAGGAGAGGGAAAAAAACCCGAAAAACAAAAGAGGAGAGGAAGTTAATGGATCCAGCCAAGGAGATCTTCTCAGTAATTATGCCTGATTAGAAATTTGTCTGCTTCAAAGAACAGAAACCTGAAGCTTTATTAGTAATGAGAGATCACAAGTTTCTAATTAACTGAAAAGTACCACACATTTCACATTGTACCTTCTTGTCACACACAATTACTGTTTTCAAATTACTCTCTGAAGGACTAATTTGTGCATGACATGACAGAGAGAAGGACAGGGAATCTTAAAAATAAAATAATTTCAGTGATTCAGGAAACACAGTTTTGCTTGTCTAGAAATCCTCAAGATCCTCTACCTACCCTAAACCTGCCCAGATTCCAGTACAGATGTGCAGACTTTTTATGCATACATTCATGTGAGAGGGAATAAACCCTGCTCACTGTGAGGCAAACAAGGAAAAATATTTGAATTTAGGGGTTTTTTTCCCATGAGTAGTAAGCTGGAGGGAGGGCTGCATGGCTGAGGGCTGACAGTGTATTTTCAACAGCACCTTAACACCCTTTCCCCTCGTACCTCTGGGAGGGCATAGATGTCACCTTCTTTAAGAAGGTAATTGCTTCTTATTAAGCTCTGCACACTGGGAATAAATGTTGGGAGTTTCCAACTGAAGCCAGAAGGCCCAGAAGTGAGAGACCTGCTGCAAACACCATCATATGAGAGCCTCTGCCCACAGAAGCCCAACTCTGAGGGGATCATAACCTATACCTGAACTTCAACTTATGTCTGACTTTAGAAGTTTTACAGTAGTAAACATAAATCTTCTATGTTGTTGAAGATGGCACTGGTAAGTTTTGCAAAGAACCTCACTACCTGGAAAAGTCTGAGCCAGGATATTTCTGTGCTTGATCTCTTGGCTGATGTTAACAGCAAGAACAAGCATTACATCCAGCTGTGAAAGCAGACAGAGAAGAGCTCCCCCAGACAGTGATAACTGGAGTAAGACTGTCTTATTTCACAGATGTTAAATCCAAGTTATTACGTGGTATTGAGAGAGCCAACATTTAACCTATCATGAACAAGGACAGTTGAAACCAGGATGTCTATCTCTATTATTTGTTCAATGGAAACTAATCACATGCAGAGAGGGCAAATCTCATTCCCAGTTATAGGCAGCACACAGAATAACAGAAGTTTGTAAACTTCCTTTACCCTCCTGCTAGAACAATCATGAAGTCATCCTTACATTTCTTATTTCATCAGACTATATCAGAAAAGCCTGATTTATTCCAAGAAAAATGTAACATTCACTTTAAGTTCTCTTTCTTCTGTTAAATATCTGATTTTGCAGTTTCATGTCCTCTTTTAGTGTATGATTGAGACATTAGCATCTTTTTTTCTTACACAGTATCAGAGAGCAGCTGATGTTAGGAAGATGATGGAAAGCACTGTTCAGAGCTGGGTTAACCACAGCAGGGTAGTTTAGAGTCAGGCTTGGGCTACTTCCAACACAGACTCCACAACCCATCAGATCAGCCTTTTGCAGTGTCAGATCTAAAACGTGCTGGAATCAACAAGCAACCTTCTACTGACTTCAACACCTCGTGAGTTACCCTGCACAACGACACTCATTATTTAGGCTCATAAACACTCTGGAAAGATCATGGAGGTTTTTTTGAAATAAAGTGGTTCTGCCTTCTACTTCATAAGACAGTTTGATGCAGTGGTATGAGAAGTGGCACATTTCCATAAATCATTCTAAACAAATTGGGGTCAAACAGCTTGATGGCTTTATATTTATCAATTTTCCATGTCTCATTTAAAAACAAAAAACAGTGTAGATCTCTCAAACACACTCTCATAACTCAAAACGTAAAAAAATTTGTTCACTTTTTTATACTAAATTTATCTACATATACTTTGGTTTAAGGACTTGTAATAATATTAAATAAAAAGGCTTTAGCTTTGACCAGATTAAGTGTCACTGTAGTAATTCAGTAAGATAATGAAATTTTTAAAAAATAGCAGAAAAGCTACACAGTTTATATAATCATGTAATAACAACAGTTTTCTGCAAATTGCCATGGTGCTCTTTCAGCTAACTAAAAAAAAAATCTTCCACCAACTTTTCATTATTTGAAACAAAAGCCCAGAGCAGAGTTTTGGGGCTGGGAAGAGACCCCTTCACTGAAAAGGGCAGCAGAAATTAGTACTTCACAGAAAAAAATTTTGCAAAAGCACCAAGATTTTCTCACTGCCCCGAGCCCCACATTTAGATTCCTAAGTCTCATATACAAGTGGTTTTTGTGCCCCACCTTCCTTGCCCCCAGTGAGCCATAGCTCAATAGTAGCATCAAGAAAAGCTAAAATTTGTGGTTAATCCAGACAGTTTGTGGCTAAATCCAGGCAGTTTGGATGGGGGAAATGAACTGTAAGGGCAAAAGTGGCTTTGTGTCCTTTTGCTTCAGTTGAGAGATGAAGAAGACAAGCATAGGCTCCTGGTAGCCCCTGATTCTGCCTGATGAGCCCATCAATCTATGAGAATCTGTTCCAAGTTTCTGGTGATTCAATATATTAATTCTATTCTCTACCCCTTAAAGAGGGAATAACTTCTACTATCTTACAAAAAGGAACTATTGTGGGACAAAATATACATTTAAAATGTTCAAAAGTGAAAATCTCTGTTCTGCAAGGCAGCACCTCCTCACTCCCCAGGCTCAGGACACTCAGCCTCAGCAACAGCAGAGGCAGCATAGCCAGGACAGCCCTTGCATTCCTCGGGCTCTGCAATGCAACATCACTCTTGAAGAATGGACTTTTCCAGACCTTTCCTCCATCCCCCTGCCTCTGCAATCCATTCTATTCCTCCTAACTCCTATTTTACAGGGAGACTTTAGATGAAAATTTTGCTACTTATTTAATCCCAGCAGTGTTAATAGATATTATAGACATGACAGCTATAGCATGGGCAAAACCCAAGTGTAGAAATGAGGTCTGGGGAAGTGGCTAATGAAGAAACACCCACAAGGTTTGACATTCTGTTTGTACAGTTCTTTATTCTTCAATTGGTATCCTTTGATGCTCAGCAATGCACAGCACAGTTTTTTCTCTAATTAAAAACCAAGTAAAAGTGGTACTTACTAGACAAATGACGGTTTAATTAAAATAAAGGATTTCATAACTAGGACACAGCCATAAGAAGAAATTACACAAACCTTCAGAGACCCCTGAAAGCTGTGGTCAGTCCTTTTACAAAGGAGGCTCCATTTTGGAGTCCTTCAGCTAATTTTATTAGTCAGCTTGCACTTTCTTACACAAGACAATCTGTTCCACTCATGGAGTGGGGACTGCTACAAGTAAGTCAACATTAAGAGCTCACCTGTCCTGGCTGAATAGCACACTTATCTTTTTTTCTTACCACATGTCATAAGCAGCTAGTAAATACACAATACTTTGAAAAGTTTTTTCCCTTTTAAGAAAAGTTTTCTGCTTCAGCATGTTCAAGTTAATTATTCTGTAACACTCAGGGCTCAGGAAAAGCACTCTCACAGTAGCATGATTAAAAGTCAACATGATAATAGTGCCCTACTAATTGGATTTCCTTATAGGATAGGGTTGAAAAGGTTTAGTTTGGACTTTGGTGAAGGAAAAATAAATGAGAGACAAAATGAGAAAAGAAAGACAGATCCAGATATGTAGATATTAGATACAGGTTTTGCTCACCTCACAAGCAACATCAGAGAAGTCACATTTGTCCTCAAGCAGCTCAAACACCAACCCTGACAATCACTTATTCCCACAAAAAACTTCATTACTCTTGAACTGATCTTCACACTGTACGGAACTATTGCTAAAGCCTTCACTAAAAGAGAATGGACTTCAGTTTGCCACAAGAAAGGCACAAAACCCCAAATGAGACAAGATGCTATAATTGCCAGCAGGTGTGAAGACATGAGTAAAATTAAAAGCTTTCATCTACTAAGTACTAGTTATATGGTCCCAGCAACTATAATGAAACGCTGGAGCCACAGTTTGAGTGATCTCTTTTCTGACCCTTTGTCTCATCAAGCTGATCTACACTTGAGTTTTTATGGGTAAAATTCCATAGCTACAGCTTCAAACTGATGGAACAAGAACTTGCAGTTTCTCTCTGCAGATCTCAGCTGTCAATTGCACATCTCAGACCCACAGACTTGACCTGGCTTTTTTATTTTTAGATGTTTCAGTTCTTTAGTACCTACATGATGCTTCCGAAGTTCTTTGTTATCTGTGTCATAAAGGAAAAACCAAGCAAGAACACTGGTCTCAAGACACAGGTACTGCACTTTTGCCATCAGTGCATTGCTGTGAGCAACCTTCCCAGGCAGGCTAACTGCATATTAAAGACTTGCTGAATCAGAATATACCAGAAATGAGCAGGCCTATTTGAACAGAAGCCATGCTTTATTTCATGCATAATTGTATTATCAATTTTCCTGAGGTCTATGATTAATTTGAGTGCTGAATTATCTGACGGCACTGAAATGAGAAATCAAGTTGTTTGCTACTTCTGACAACAGATGAATTGAGATTTTGGAATGTTTCCATCCACTGCTAGAGCAGAATAAGTTTTGATATGCCTTCTAATCAAATTTGTATAAAATGTACATTAAGCAAAGAAAGCTGCATCTTTTGAGGGAACTGCTAAGAAAAAACAGAAGTAAAAGTTCCAGATATTAAAAATCTTTCATTTATCCTCAGAGCAAGCACAAAGAGCACATCTGTGTTGCATCTCCAGCCAGGGCTGCTACTTGTATTATCCCTGCTCTTATATTTCCCCTGTGAGATTTCTATACTGCCATCACTAAGCAATCTGGTACATTATATGTAGAAGAGATTTTGACACTTTCAGTCAGATGAAGATATTTCATAAAAAAACAAACATGTTTACCAAATCATTAAAGCAAATACAGGACAGATTTTAAGACAGCTGTCAGGTCACTGAAATCAATCCCCCCACCCTGCACAGAATGTCGATGGGATTTGGGCATTTTCCTTCCCCTCCTTCACTGAAAACTGTGTTTTCCTTCACAGATTTTCTGATACTACATTGCTGCATCACAGGGTCTTTTAGTTAATTGCTGTAAATTAAGGAACAGAAACCAGCAGCTCCCATGGTTCCCATGGCATGACCATCAACTAACAGCCAGCAGCAGTGAGCCAGGCCCTGTGTACACATATTCATCACAGCCCTCAGGAACAGCAGCATACAGGCAGTGATCAAGATATTGGTGTTGCAGAGGGAAGTATTTCTGCCAGGTGAAGATCACAAGCATGGGTTTTGTGCGCCCATCCTGGGCAATATGTAATGAGCATTGATGCACGCAATGCATTTCCCACCTCAACTACAAGCCACACTAGAAAATTATAGGTGCTACTTTCCCCCATCCTTAGTGTGCTCTGAGAGATGCTCCACATTACAAAAGTAAAAATGCTGAATTTGGAATTGATCAAGCTGGCAGTTACCTGCTGTCATCGCTTAACTGAAGCAAGGAGCTCAGCCCCATGAAGCTGCCTCCTTGCTCCCCCTCAGTGGGACAAGGGAGAGAATTAGAAGCATAAAAGTGAAAAATCTCATTAATTGAGATAAAAAGTTTAATAACCGTTGTAAGGAGTGAATAATGCTTCCATTTGCTTCACTTGTCTTGGGGTTTATTTCCTTTTGTTAATTTCCATTTCATTGTAGTTCCGATTTTTAAAGGATTTCTGACAACACATATGGACCACAGTACACTCAGAGGAATTCAACTGTACATTTGTGAAAGCTGAATTATTTAGTTTTCTATTATACTTAAATGGCACTAGGCTTGTGAAAGGTATTAGACTTGACAACTTACATTTTGTGACTTTCATTCATGATGGTCACTTGAACTTCTCTCAGTACTTCAAGAGAACCATTCTTTGTTATGTTCACATATAATTTACCAGAATTTCAATTCATTTCCTGATATAACTTATTTCACGCACTTCCTAGAACAAATGCTTTTCAGATTCATGCAAAGACACATAGGCAGTAATCCATCTACCTGCAGTTTCTGTGTCATATGCACCTTGGCTAAAAGAATGATGTTATATTCATCTCTATAAGGACAATAAGGAGCACTTGTCACCCTCCAAGGAAACACAAAATAAGCTTGCTTGGTGATGACTCTGCCGCAGCATTTGCAATGCCATCTGTGGGAAAGCTTTCCTCAGTTCAGACCAACTATCTAGGACCCAAAACCCTGTATCACTCTGGAAAGGCATTTGGCCAAGAATATTCAAGGGTAGTAACATCAGAAGCAAGGAAATCTCAAGAATAGATAATTTTCCCTACACAGCTGGAAGGGAGAGTTCAGATGTCAACTATCATTAAAATATCTTTAAAAGATGTGTTCAGTAAAACTATCTGAAATCGAAAAAATAAGACTTCTCTGTAGGAATAAATATTGTGCTTCATTTTTAAATGGAAGTTTGGATGGACTTTTTACGCAACTTCTCCTCAAAACCTTCATTCTCTAATACATTTCACAGTTCATTTACACTGAGAAGTACTTCTTATCTTCTAAACCTCCAGACTGTTGGGCTGAACAAAATGCATTCAATTCGCTTTTAACTGTTTCAGCACATTGCCAGAGGGATTTCCCTGATTCCTAAGCAGCAGCCATTCAAGTAAAGTAAAAATCCAAGTCATTCCACCTTCTCGTTATTTTAATCTAAATGAATCAGTTCAGTTTGAAAATTGTCAATGAAGGTTCTCCTCTGTCTTTCAACTGCATTACCATGGCAGCTGTAGTTTAACCTGATAGGAAATATAATAAAGACAAGGTTTGGAGAATCTAGAGAAGAGAGACCATGAAGGATTTTGAGCAGAGACAGAAACAGAACAAGGACTTGTTCTATTCTCTTCCTAATTCTCAGTCTTATATAATATGTAGCTAATTTCACAAAAACAAAGAATTCTAAGGATTAAGAAAATATTAAAGAAAATATTTTTACCACACAATTTTTCCTTAAATAAATTATTGTCTACTTTCACAAGAGACAACCACGCAGCTAAGTTTATGACTCAGTTCCTACTGTGTTGCTCCTCTGCCTTTATCTCCTGCTACAGTCGTTGGGAAGAGAACAAGCTGACCTCCTGTTGTCCTCACTTTTCTAGCTCATGAATGTTTGGACTCTGCAGTCCTGTTTTCTCACGCAGCTCAAGATAAACAATGTATATTTTTAGAGATGTTTTTCATATTTCTCCTCTGGGAGGAGAATGTGATTGATGGTGGTGTTCACCATCCAGGTTGAAGAGGTGGTAACCTAAATGACCAATCTCTTGCCTTTGTACAAACTGTATATAAGATGGAGTCGGATGAGGAAGAAGAGAGAATATAGAAGAAGAATTTAGAATAAAGTATCATTAGCTTTCCCTTCACCTGCTGCTGCCTGCCTCGTTCCTTCTGTGTGGCATCCTGCTACAACCTCCCATAGTGCATTCAGAGCAGGCTGCTAATATTTAGTCTGAAGTAATGTCTATTGTCCACCAGAAACTTGCCTGAAATCAAAACCAAGCAATGCATTTAGTTCAGCTCCAGAGGACTCCAGCTCTCTGCAAGCCTTATCCACCTGTGAAGTTACACAAACTCCTTGGCAAGCAACTCAAAATTTAGCTAGACTAAAACAATTAGAAAGTCTATTTACAACTAAATAAGCAATAAAGAAAAAGCAATTTACAAAAAACTGTTTTAGAAGCCCTCAAAATACTTAAAA
>VXBB01012862.1:25678-65657 GCA_013399915.1 Illadopsis cleaveri
CTGTCTTCCCAAACCAAGACAATATTGTACAGTTGAATTTTCACAAGAATAAACTAGGGAAAAAAACCACCTTTCAGAGCATGTCAGAATTAGGTTATCTTAACATTGTTGGGATGTTTATTGAGTTCATATTTTTCTACCATTTTTCAAATGACACAATAGAAGAAATTCTTTAAGAATAATAACAATTCAGAGGTCAGGACAAAAGACAAAAAAGGGACAGTTTCAACAACTGGTAAAATCCTTTGAATCCAAGACAACTGAACTAGGAAGCAATTTTAAGAATAGAAGCATTCCAGTTAAGACAAAAGTGGGTCAAGTGTTTAATGGAAAACCACAGATTAAAGCAGAAAGTTTTTTTCCACTTCACAGTACAGCAAACTTGGATTAAATAACAAGCCCAAAGCTAGATGATTTTGAGGCACAAAAATAAAACTGACATTCTGTCAATATGGATTTAGGATTTGTTAGTAAGTAGAGTCCAGGGAGAGCCCCAGAGAGGTTATGTCCACCACAGTGGGCTCTGTGCTAAACATGGCATCACAGAAGCTCCCCTAACCTTTCAAAAAGATCTGAGATGATGAAACTGTAAATAGAGTGACTCTCCTGTTGGGTCACTGTGTCTTGCATCTAATTCGCCCCGCAGGAATTTTCAGTAACACCATTTGTGAATGGTGGTACCACCCTGCCAGGGGCCATGCACCATGACTGACACAGGAACAGCAGCTCCGTCCACCAATACAGCCACACTCAGGGCTCATCCTTGTTTGTGCTGATACAATTTCCCTGGGAACACAAACACTACCAGTCCCTGTCTGAGAAAAGAAGTCTCATAATGTTGCAGAGCCACTTTGAGCAACCTGATCTAGTGGATGGGCAGGTGGCTCGGAACTGGATGATCCTTAAGGTCCCTTCCAATTCAAACAATTCTGCGATTCCATGATTCTACAATTAGGGCATAGTCCTCCCCACCTGAAAGAACAGGTACATTCTTCTGCCCTAACCTGCTTTCCTGCCCTTTTCATCTTGACAGCTTATTAGGAATTAAACACTAAGACAGAATCTTACTTTGTCACTTTCCACATCTGAAGTAAGTGTGTGCCTGAGGAGTATACTGAATGCAAGAAAAGTGCAGCATTATATTCACCTGGAAAGCATCAAGCACTTTCAGTGGAAAGATTTTTCAAGTGTAGGTGATAAGCAGAGATGTAAAATATCCAGCTGATATTACAAAATAAGAGTCATGTAAGATAGTGGAAAAAAATTAGGATCCTGATTCTGCATTACACCCACCAATTCTCCTGTGATGATCTCTCTTCCAGCTTCTAAGGTGTGAATTAGATGATCACTATGATGAGCCTGTCAGCAGTGGCAGAATGAAGACAGAAGTTTATTACATGCACAGCAGTACATAATAGCACACACTGATAGCAGATTCTTATAGTTTACAGCCTGCTGATTTAGAACCTTTCCATGTAAAAGTTCCAACTATTTATGGTCAAGGTTAAGCTTGGAGGAAAATGGATCTAGTCATTACTTTTAACTCCATTTTACTTGGGCATAAATTGAGTATGTAGAGAAAAAGACATTCCATTTGTCTGAGCACCATCTTGAAGAAGTGAGAGGAAAACCTCTCGCACAGTCCTGTCACTGTTAGAATGTAGAAAACCATTCCAGACAGTAGCAAACAAGCTTATTTCTGTTCAGAAGGTCCCTGTCCTTTGGTTATTCTGTGCTCACAGAAGTGGCACAGTCCTAGTGGCTCACATGAGTGCACAGAAGTGATTTGAAGGCCAGAGCTCATCTGTAGGTATAAATGCTTTCTATTGAGTTCATTAGCCACTTAAAAAAAGCCAAGAAAATGCAAGAATGTTAAAATTCCAAAGCTGGAACAGGAAGCTGAGTACTTACTCATCCTGAATTCACATTGAAGCAGACACCCCCAAAATATGTTCATCAATGACAGCTGAATCTGCCCAGTACCAGATAACCTGGTACAGCCCCAAGCAGAGGTGCTGACCACAAGCTGGAGGCTCTCTTGCAGGCACGTTGTGGAGTGTGTTGTGGGCACACGTGTCAGTGTGCACCAAGTACCAACACCTGTGAGCAGAGACACAGCACACAGCCATGCTGTGACTGCTGTGGGAACACAGAGAAAATATTACAGTTCTGATAATCACTTTCTTTCAGCCAACAAGTGTGTGACAGCCAGCCTGCTCTGTCACCTTCTCCAGGACAGCAGGTTTTGCTCAGCTTACAAAGGTAAACACATACACAGGGCTGTCTTTGTTGTTAGTCTGGAAGCTGCTGTTTTGGCTCAGTCTATCCAGAGCCAGTCCTTTATACTCAAGGACAGCTCTCTGAGCTCATTCCAGGGCACTGGCATGATCAATTTTTTTTAAAGATAAAAAGCAGTCACAAATGGGCCAGAAAGGGGAGCAGCAAAGGGAGAATTCCGAGTGTGGGCACCAGAAAATACAAACTCAGGCCTTTCAATCTGTTCTGTCACCATATATTTCTAGCAGTGCTCTTGTGTTTTGCTGTGTAGAAGTGGCACTGCAGTGTGAGAAGCCCCGCTCATGCTAACACGCTGTGCCCCACTGGCCACACGCAGTCAGCGCACTGTGGTGGTGCCATCGCCACCTCGGGGAGCTCTGCCACTGGCCCTGCTGAGGAGCCCTGTCCAACACCCACATCCTGCCAAACAGCCAAGCCACAGCAAAGCAAGGTACGGGAAGTGAGCCAGGGCTGAGACTTAACAAGGCATGCACTTCAAGAAAATAAAGGAGGAAAAGGAAAAGGAGATAAGAGATTTGAGGAACAGAAAGTTAAATTTCAAGACTACATGGCAGTAGCTCTCAAAAAGATGAACATGGGAATTAATGTACAGGTGTTCAAACCAAACTAAGACTATGAGGTGCATATGAACATTTGAATTGTAGTTGTCAACAGAACTGTCTCATCATTCTGCTTTTCTGTGAGAAATTTCACTCTTTCCCTTTATCCCGCACCTTGTATACCACAGGCTGAAACTGAAAGGCAGCAGTTTTCCCTAGGAACGTCTAGTGCTGAACACTGTTCTCCACTGAATTTTAGTAGAAGTGGAGGAGATAGGAAATGGCATAGGAATATTTGGGGTTTTTTGTGAATATCTGTATGTTTTTCAAAACCAGATTTGGATAGAAACAAAAGCACAGTTAGGAAAACTCTGATGTCCTCTCCTCTGCTCTGCTCAGTTACTGACAGATGGTTTGAGCTAATGCTTTTGCAAAGAAGTTTATTAGTTTGAGTGCTCTATGTGACATTTAGACAGAGACCCTTTCTCAGCAGCACAATGACTGAGCTGGCTCACCTGTCCAGGTACCCACAAATGTTAGAGTAAGAGCGAGAGGCCAGCAAGAGACAAGGACTCGAACTCCAGCACCAGCATCTCCTTTTAGTGACTGTGATCTTCCAGAGAGCACAGTTATTACTGGCTGGTCATGACTAGCTGGAAGAGTGCAGAATTTCAAGTTTTGCCTGTTTCTGTCCATGGTAATTTGAGTCCTCTTCCTCCACTTAAAAATGTATAGATTTTATATTCTATATTTGTAAGTCACTTTGAAAGCCTCTGTAGAAACTACTGATGAGTTTGAATGATAATTACAATGGTTTCAAAACACAGTTTGTTAGTAGTGTACTTTTGTAAGCTGTTCAGTATAAAACAAAGTCCACAACAGTCTGGGGAAACTGAAAGCACAGCCAGGAGTTATCTGGGCCCAAGGCAAGGTCCAGCTGTTCCAGCACACACCTTTCTACAGCTCCATGTTTAACTCAATAACTATTTTCTTTTTGCCCAATGAAATCTGGCAACAGAAATTTGTTTCTTCTTATGATAACACACATTTGTGGAATTTACACTGTACCGACAGTGTAGATTCCTATGGAGCATCATGCTCTGTAAATTCTATAGCATTATCCAATACTACTAAAAATAATGGAAGTTAAAAGTAGATCAACTTTTTTCTCACTATAATATTAAGTATAATTTCTTTGTATAACAACCAACATCTGAGCATTAAGAACTAACTTATTGTAACAGTCAAGAGGAGACAACCTTGTTCATCTCACCATTACAACAAAGCTAGCAACACATCTCACAAGAACCAGAGCTTCACAAAGTATGTGTATGCTGTATTCTTACAAAGGGTGGACATGACAGAAGCAGCTGTAATGAATCCATAACTGTGTACAGGTTCAAACTACAGAGTCTGAATGACAGATTCACCTGAAGTTCTAAGATACTAATGTGAAGTTAACCTCATCCCTTTTTCAGCATAATTCACTGTATTTTAATGTAAATTTCATCAGAAATACAACTAGACATTATGAAAATTTACTCTGAATCATTCAAATATTCCCAAACTTTCTCTCTCCTTAGGAGTCAGCAATGTGCCACTTGCCCCTGATGACGTGAGTACTTTTTAACCAAGTTGTTAAATAGAATCTGCCCTTAGACGCATTCAGGCAGATAATAAAAGGATTCCGAAAATCTAGGTGCCCAGACGGACCAATTCCCAATGGACTTGGCTAGAGCTGGAGACAAGAAATTACTTGTACATCAGGTACCATCTAACACCTCTCTGTGATAGGAGCACACAGGCGTCTGAAGACTTGCAAAAGCCAGAATAAATGGATTTTTCTAATGTCACTCTGTCTTGCTTGCATAATTTGATCATTTCAATAGCCCCGGCGAAGTCAGAGCTGTTAAGCAAAGACCTTGCTATGCAATCTGCATTACTGCCCCAGGTTCAAAATGCTTTGCATCAGTCAACACCAGGTACCTCTTAATTCATGCAAACATAAAAGTTAGGAAAAATGCTCACAGTAGCAGGAAGTAGGAAAAGCAAACATGTGCACGAGAACTAAAATAAAGCATACAATCAATGAACCAAAAGTTTTATAACCTTTTCCCTCCATTTACAGTACTTGCTGCTAATCTTCAAGATTCTTCAAATCTGGTACCAAATGTTGTCAGGTAATTAATATAAGGCCAGCAAGCTTACCTCTTCCAGGCTGTCATGAGCTCTGAAGCAGAAAGGAATTATTGTTCTCTATCTGTGGTAGCTGAAGGTTATTTTAACAACTGTGTATTTCTTGCTTACCATGAAAAATTACTCTCAAGTTTCTAAAAAAGCAGCTGTTCAATATTCAGGAATATTCAGGCACTCTGTAAATCTACTCTCCCTATTAAACAATGAGACTGTCTGTACAGACATGCTTCGATTTATAGTGCTCACTGTCTAAAATTCATCCCTTCTGCTTACATTTAATATTTGCATGTTTCTACATGAATTACATTGTTTATAAAAACAGAGAGGTAACAAGAATTAAGATCTCTTTAGCAGTCAGCTCCTTCAAACTATATTCTACAAAGCATATTTACATTTCAATCAGCAATGTTTTCCTAAAACATACATGAGAATAGAGAGCAAGACCATGCAGATCTGTTAAAGATGAATATTCTGAAAAAAGGCTAAATTGATTATGACAGAAACATTCATCCAAATAAGTTCAGTCAGGTTTTTTGATTTTCTGTAATAATAGCCCATAGCTAAAAATAAGCCATGACATTTCTAGAAATTAGAACAAATTGAGAGGCTATAATGATAAACTTACTAAAATATAAACCTTTCATTCAGAGCTTTGGGATGTGAGCTGCAGTTTACTAAAGCACACATATCTGTATTGAAGTTCTTGAAACAATCTTAAACATAAACAACGAATGGTTTAAGATTATGTCACATTTATTTTCAGAGTTGCAATGAGAGCTACAATATTATACAGACATTTAAATACATTTCATTTGTCTAAGGAAGGCATATATTATTTCAGCTACCTTTCAGCTCCCCAGATACTCAAACGTTGCACATGCACATATAGATTAAAGTAAAAGCCTCTGCAGCAACGGGGTTTCAGAATAAAATATTTTCTATTTCTTAATATCCTACCTTCAAAGTTGTCTTCTAGGAGACCCATATGCTCAAGTGCCTTCACAAATCCAACTATTATCACCAGTACAACAATCATTTCAAGTCCCTCCAAGTTCATTTTGAAAAATTATTTATGTAAAATCATCTTTTCTTAGGGAGAGTCCTGACTTCAGAGTTAGACTTTAATTAAAAAGCCCTCCTAGTCCAAGACATGCCACACAACCAGATAAATACAATGCTAAAGAAGCCCAGAATATTCACACCATAAAACATTTCCATTGACAGCCAGATGAACACAGGAATGTAAGGAGTCAAATCTTACCATGTCTGCATCACTTGCCTGCATGGATACAGATGTTTCAGTTTCTACGGCAACAGAATATACAGTAACCACTTTGTTTAGCATTTCCTCTCTGTCACAGCCAAAATCCACCACAGCTGTTTGATACCTAGTAAAAATTTCCACACTAAATTACAGCTTTAGAGGGATCTTAAACAACACAGATGAAAAAGTCCAAATACGTTTTTTGACTGATAGTGAACTTCACAAAACTCAAAGTAAAATAATTTCATTTAAAAGATGCTCTATTTCTGTGTTTCACCATTGACTGGAATACAGTTACAAAAGTTTAGGTATTTGTTCAAGTAGCTTGTTTTCCCACACTGCAAACAAATTTATAGGAACCTAGTAAAATCTGAAATACTGTAAGAAGCAGCTTGTTAGAGGGAAATGAGACAAAGTCTGAGTGGTCTGTGGGAAGCAAAAGCCTTTCCCTCTCACTGCACAGCCCCGGGGGCTCATGCAGATGCAAAACATCTGCCTTTGGTGCAGGTCAGCTGCTGCTCCCATGGCTGTCCCAGGTGAGGAAAGTCAACAAATTGCACCAAGGACCACGGCCAGAACTGCATGCAGCTGACTCCCCTGGCTCAGGAGGTGCTTCCAGGAGCACCCAGAAACACTGAAATTACTTCCAATTCCTTGGACGTGACAGTTAGGAATAGATTTTCTGAAGGACCTTATTTGGAGCCACCTAATAGCAGCCATTAGCAAGCACTTGTCTGTTCTTCCTATTTACCTTCCCTTAGCTCCCCAGATTTGTAGCCAGACATGCACAGAATTACAAAAAAAACCCCTGAATCCCTTTGAAAATAGGGCTGCTTGTTCTGGTAAATTTTGATTACTTGGTCTGCAATGACTAAGAATTCTGTGTGCAGCATGAAGTACCACATTCATCATTCTTTTAACTCATTTTGGGACAATCTAACCTGGAAAGATGATAGATAGATAGACAGATAGACAGATAGATAGATAGATAGATGGATAGATGTGTGTAAAAGTAAAAACTTACATTACTGTTGTAATTATTAAGCAACTGCATCAATACTACTTCTCTGAAAGCCTGAAATCCAGTTTGCTTTTTCAGTTATTGTTTTTTTAACCATTTGTGTACATCTCTCTTCAGCTGATGCTTTATGTTGCTGTCTCCCAGGACACTCTTGTCCAGCTACATTGAGCACTGAGATGATGCTGTGAGTCCAAGGTTGTGTCTGTGTGATGAGAGGGGACCCTCCTGAGCTGCACAGTGGACCCTGTGTTGCTGTTCCCAGCAGGATCAGTCGCACAGATTCTTTTGAAAGCTGTAAATGGTTTTCTTAATGACTTCACTAAAGCTTTGCTGTGTAGCAAGGTGTCCCTAAAGGCCTGAGTGAAGCTGTTTTCTGTCTGAGTATTCCAATATATTGATATTTATTAATATTTCAGAAGTATCAATTTCTTATCAATATAATTAGCATCACTGACATCCAAAGCTTTTCTCAGGTACCCCCATTCAAAAATAAATCTTATACTTTTCTCTTCATTATTAAGCATCTCACAGCCCTTACTGAAATTCTGATTGAGCCTAAACACTCCTGAGAGGAGGTTAAGAATTTACTGAAATATCAAATCCAATTACTATGGAAATCAAACCACCTTTGGGACAGTCCATATGTAAGTTATTTTAATTTAGAGCAATAAACAATGGTTGAGTACAGAAAGCAAAAGAAAGAAACACTACCTGATGGAAATGGACTGGGACAGAGGGTAAAAAGAAGAAAGTAACTTAATCTTGTTTTTGGTCAGGTTTAAAATCTATGCTCCTACTAGAAATGAAATGAGCTGGGTGCCAGTAAGTGTTGAAAATTAATTTTATTTCTGTTTGGAAAAGGGGATGTCTCATAGTCCAGTTCACTTGTACCTCTTTTCTTGTTTGTTGCTGCTCTCAGCTGATCTACCAACATAACCAATTAACAAATATATAATTTCTTTTTCTTGTTAAAAGATCTGTTTTGTAGAAAATAGAAATGCTCCACAAAAATGAATTTTTTTTTTTTCTTTTTTTTTAAGAAAGCTGCATTTCAGAGCAGCCAAGCTCTTTGGCATGCCAAGGCATCCTCCCTTCCTCAGAGGGATGGAGCACCTTTCCTATGAGGAAAGGCTGAGAGAATTGCAATTGTCCATCCTAGAAAAAAGAAGGCTTCAGAGACCCAATTGTGGCCTTCCAGTGCCTGAAGGGAACTTACACAAAAGATAGGGCAAGACATTTATGAGAGCCTGGAGTTACAGAACAAAGGGGGAATAGGTTCAAATTGAGAGTAGGTTTAGATTACATATTAGGAAAAAATTCTTCCCTGGGAGGGTGGGGAGGCCCTGGCANCTTGGGCATGCCAAGGCATCCTCCCTTCCTCAGAGGGATGGAGCACCTTTCCTATGAGGAAAGGCTGAGAGAAACGCAATTGTCCATCCTAGAAAAAAGAAGGCTTCAGAGACCCAATTGTGGCCTTCCAGTGCCTGAAGGGAACTTACACAAAAGATAGGGCAAGACATTTATGAGAGCCTGGAGTTACAGAACAAAGGGGGAATAGGTTCAAATTGAGAGTAGGTTTAGATTACATATTAGGAAAAAATTCTTCCCTGGGAGGGTGGGGAGGCCCTGGCACAGGGTGCCCAGAGAAGCTGTGGGTGCCCCTGGATCCCTGGCAGTGTCCAAGGCCAGGTTGGACAGGGCTTGGAGCAACCTGGGACAGTGGAATGTGTCCCTGTCCACAGCAGGGAGTCTGGAATTACATGTCCTTTAAAGTTCCCTTCCAGCCCAAACCACTCTATAATTCTGTGACTCTTCCTGCATGGGTTCAAGAGGTAAAGTCCAAATTCTGCTTTATCCCATGTGGAGCAGAGAAATGCCCTTGCTTTGTGCACAGGTCCAGTCAGGGGGCCCCTCCCACTCCTGGAAAGCAGACAAGGGGCTTCCACAGACTCTGCCTTCCCCTTATGACACTTCTGTTACTGAGTTATTGGTTGCTCTGCACCCTAATTCCTGGAGACTACATCAGGTTTCCTCTTTCTTTTCAGACAAAAAAGAGCAATTTTAAAAACTTAGAGCATTTCCTAGCTGTCCTCTGACCAGCCCAACCCACCAGTAACTGTCATTGGGGAGAGACAGGGCGAGAGAGACACAGAAGAGAACCAATAAACTCCAATCAAAACTTATTTAGCCTGGGCAAGCCAACAGTACAAAGCTGCAGGCTGTGTGTTTCCTGCTCGTAACCTTCTCACAGCAATAGATCATATTTCTAACAAACTCTCAATATAATTTTCAGTCATTCTTTTTCAAGCCTGAGAAATCCATTGTGCAGGAAACCACTCCTGTCAATAAAGAAATACTGGAGTGTTCTGGGAGGAGAATACCCATCTACCACTATCCAATTCAGCCATGCATATGCAGAGCAGTGGGGGCACTGCTGCCCGTATTCCTCCTCTCTGTTCAAGGAGGAATGCTGGGTGCCTGGCATACTCTGACACTGTATAAAGTTTGAACTGTTGCAGAACTGGGCATCAAGATGCCTCTGGCAGGTAATGTATTGGGCAAAACATTGGGGACCACACAGATAAATGGCCCATGCCAGTGCCATCACCTCACTTGTGAGCAACCTCTCCCTTCTGCTCCCAGCAAACAATGAGAGATCTCAAAGTGAACTCACACGTGCATCAGAAAGTGGGAATCATGATAGCAACAGGAAAAGCACCAAGCAGTGTAGCCCTCTTTTCATCCCTGAGATGTTTTGGTTTTCTGAAATTCTTTTCCCAAGGAATTTTCTGTAAACAGGAGAGATGTTTTTGTAACTGTACTATGTTATTCATTCCTTTTCCTAGGAGGGGCTTCTTGATGTCCCTCTCGTCTGACCAATGTGAGTGAAGAGATTTGCCTTTGTGTCACCAATCAAATTGGTCTGTGTAAAATAGTATATAAGTGAGACACATCCCAAAAATAAAGGAGTCATTTTTCAGCCTTCTGAAGCTCGGAGTCTGTGTCATTGTGGTGTAAAACAGTGTCAATTTGTTAGTTAAATTTTCCTGCACCCTTCTACCCATAAGGGCACATCTAGCATTTGGCCCCATCGTGTCCGTTCACAGTGCAGATGAACTGTTCCTCTCATTTCTGCCCATCATTTTGCCCCCACACAAACCTACTGGATTTTTACCTTTTTCTTTAAACCCTGGAAACTGGATCAAACCCAAAGAGGAGAAGATGACCTGTTTGGCACCACAGGAGCACTCTGACGAGGGCAGCAACTGACAGCAAAGCCCCTGAGATTGCCCTGCTCTGATCAAGTCCTACCATTCCTGATGGTCTTAGAATTACCTTCAACAACAACTGAAAACAAGGAGATCACTGCAGAACCACTCCCAGCACTCACAGGGATCCACCAGGGATGGCAGCAGCACAGCAGGGCTGCAGACCTTCCCTCTGCTCCCCAGCCCTTCACCGTACACCAAAATAAAAAGGACAGTGCCAGCTGCCATGGAAGACTTTTTGAAAGTACACAACTGAACAGCTAAAAAAGGATAGGTCTGCCGGTAAGTGCAGATCCAGTGGGAACACCGCACATTCCCGGTGTCACGAGGCAAGGACAAGCTCAGTGCGCTGTGCAACACAGGTGCCCCCGCAGCTCTCACCGCTCCACTTGCACCTGCCCAGACCGTGCGCTTCTGGTCTTCAGTTCTTACACTGCTTTGCCCCATCTAGACAGTAACCAGGCTCTCAGCTGAGTTTTGTTGCAGCAGACACTGGCTGATCCATCATTTTATTAATAGCATGATTACAGTATAAATATTTTATTCCATGGTGTGTGTAGGAGGCTTCATTATGCTTTGGATTCTTCGTGTGTGCATCCTTTTTAAATATAGCTCTATTAAGACAAATGTGTCAGTTCCAGCTCTTTCAATATTTTCTTTAATGTTCTCAGTATTTTCTCAATTGCTGATAAAGATTCATTTTGGGCCAACTTATTCCATGAATAAAATTCACACAGAACAATATAATTCTTCTCTACTGGGGTCATACAAAAGGATGCAGTAAGAATTTAATTAAAAATGAATTTCTAAAACCTGATGAAATCTTCCATGGTGCAGAGTTCTGATATACTGGGGCAGGTGCTGGCTATTTATGGACAGCATTTTCAAAAGCATTCCCTTCTAACTTGTCTCTGAAATCCTCATCATCTTTTCTGCACCCAGTAGAAGGACCATATTAACTGAATATCAATTTCAGTTTCAGTGGATCTACAGGAAGTTATTTTTTGTATATTTCTTTATATTGGAGCTTCTTTCCATAATGCTGCTTATAACTTTGGCTACATTAGATGTTGATTTAAAAGGCTTTATTTTTATTTGGCAGTATTCATACTTAGATCTAAAACCTTTGAGAGGCATTCATACACTTCAAACAGAAATGCTGAAATACAAGTCTGCTTTTCATGGCAATGAGATGTGATGGATGGTATTTTCACATTCAACCCCTCTGTCACTAGTAGTTCCAGAGTTCCTTAAAATACAGCATACAAGCTTGTAATACAACAGCATATTTATTAGAGTGCAATGTAGTACAGTTTTGCCTGATTCAAAGTGATGCTTACTGACCTTGGAGGCAATGAATAAATTGTTTAAGGAGTGTGGAAACTGGTTCTTGTGCAAAAGTCTCCAAGCCAAGGCTGATGAGGGATCTAAGGAGTGTAGAGGGGGAACTCAGCCAGGTACCTAGGATATGAGCTGAGTACATCACATTTAAAAAAGCACAGAAGTATCACATGTCATGATAGAGTCAATGGTACACAAATGCATTAGAGGCTGGTAACTGTTGCACAGGAGAAGAATCTGCTCAGCCAGGTTTTGGAAACCAAACTAATTCCAAAAGCC
This sequence comes from Illadopsis cleaveri, assembly GCA_013399915.1. Taxonomy (NCBI): domain Eukaryota; kingdom Metazoa; phylum Chordata; class Aves; order Passeriformes; family Timaliidae; genus Illadopsis; species Illadopsis cleaveri. The sequence goes on from VXBB01012862.1 coordinate 37,886, forward strand.
AAAAATGGGTATTTGGAATCAAAAGGCTTCAAAGGAACAACCTTAAAGAGTAAAACTTCTGTGGTGAATGTCATGGTCTGAAGCAAATGCAAGATGCAAGCTGAGTTATAAAACTGGTAGCCAGAAGGTGTTCAAAAGTGGATGTAAATGTGCCTTGAGGTTGTTACGTCTAGGATGTCCAAACAAATGGGTTAGCATGACCAAAGCCATTGTCGTCTTTCAGAGTAAAAAGTAAGAGACAGAAATACAGCATATGTGAATTCAGTAACATGTTTTACTGCCCTCAGCTATCAGCTTCACTCACTTCAGAAGGGAGGAACTCACTAGCCTGGGAAAATTGTCCTTTGTCTATGCTCAAAAGGGTAGTGGTGACACAGCTGCAAAGAACACATGACTTCTTTTCTCAGTTGATAAAAACCATCCTAACATCAGTCAACAGAAGGGGAAAGGGAAAGAGAAAAGGGAAAGGGAAAAGGAGAAAGTGGGAAGGCAAAAAGGAAATGGGAAAAGTCAAGCATAAGAAGTTTCTCAGCATTCATATAACATTTTGCTGGCAGATCTGAATAGTAATTGAAATATAAAAAATGCACAAAGTCTAGAGGAGTGCAAATCAATAATTTGAGGATGGGCAGTACCTTTTTCTGCATCTACTTGAAATATGAAAAAAAATGTATTTGGGTAGTGAAGAGTTTTAAAATTCCCAAATGACTGTAAGATAACATGCCTTGTGTACCATTTTCTTTATATTGATCTTCAATATCTGTCCTGCAATTTGCATTGTAATAGCACTGATCTGAAGAGATACCCCAACATGGGTGTACAGAAATATTGCTGAAAGAGTTTTGTTACTGGTACATGCACAAGAATCATAGATTAGAACAAGACAATCCTTCACAGTATGGATTTCTAAAGAAGCCACAGTTTGATTTACAGAGACAACACTATGGTTTGACAGGACAGGAATGTAATTGCTCCTGGAGATAATGGGAGAAAAAAAAAAGAGAAACAAAATTTCAAAGGAAAAAAATTTCAAGACTGACACAATTAACATGCCAATGTCTAAATATAGCCCACTCATTCCAGTGCTTGGAGCTTGCAAGGGAAGCACTCTTGCTGCTAGCAGCAGAGTCACAGAGCATAGCTTAGGTCGGAAGCACAGCATACCAGTCCAGTAACAGCATTTTATTGACTTCTAGCAAGGTCCTACTGCCAGGTGATTAATAAAAGATAATCAGCTCTGAATGATGCATAAAGTAAGTTTTTCAGAGTATGACCTGTTAACTTGGCCCTATTCAAGTGAAGATACTGTAAGTTTTATATCTGGAAATTGTCATAACTAGAGAACCCATCTAAATGATCAATGAAAAAATAGTATAAAAAGTTGTATTACTCTCTAAAACGTCAGTAACATGAGTATTTCATGTTGTCCCCACTCAGTCCTAGTTAAAGGATGGACCAGAGAAACAGCAGCCTGCATACTAGTTCTCAGTGCACGTATTTGTTCTGTGACATTCAAGCTGAGATAAAGATCCCATTGTGCCTCACAACCATAGCAATTGACAATTACATATCCATTCTATTTTAATTTACAGTATTAGAGCTCAAAAAAGAAAAATACTCTGACCTTTTAAGAGACTGGGACAGCTTACTTGTTCACTTACATTCTCAAATTGCACAGTTCAACCAGACCAATCCAGACTTACCTGCAAGAAAACAACATACAAACCTGGGGTTACAACTTCAAACTTAATAAAACTCTCTCATTGAGGAGTGCAAATAAATAATGGTTCCCTGAAAAATGTTACCGTACTTAGAATTAAAATAACACTTTGTAGCCTGATGAATAATTTAATTAGCTGTACTTTTCTCCTAGTCCTTAAATAATGAAAAGAGCTTTATTTTAACCTGGTAATTTAATTACAAAAAGGTTGCACTGCCAAAAGGCAAAACATAATGTCTATTGTCTTTCTTACTACAAAATACTGCTCTGTCCATTGAGTCTTACCCTCCAACCCCAGCATTCCCTTCCACTGCTGCTTTACAATGCAACAGATTTCAGCATTGTTTAAAACAGCATGACTGAATGCAAGACTGAGTAGAGTGGAAAAGACAGGGTTTGTACACTTTTCATTGACCTTTTAAATAGAAGAAAAGCCAATATCCATGTGGTGAACTTCTGTTCCTACCATGGAAGCGAGTACCTAGATCCCAGCTATCAGATGGAGTCAGGTGAGCTTTTATAACGAAGTCCTCACATCAATTTCCAAGCAGTTTTCTTTACAGAATGAGATTTGAGTGAAAAATATTTGAGTAAAACATTTTTCCATTTGCCAAAAGACAGTAAATTTATTAATGGTGGTTCAATAAAATAATCATCAGGAGAAGAGCCTCTCCCATGCTGGGTGGCAGGCTGCAATCCCCACTGAAATATCCCACCTCTGGGGAATATCCCAGTTTCTCTAATCCCGCTGGCTGCCCGAAACACTGAGGTGAGTTAGACTCTACAGCACGGAATGATTCTGCATCAATTCTCCGGGTGGGAATGTGATAAATGGTCCCACACACAGCCTCTCCTCTCTCCAGGTGACAGTCCCATACTCGAGGTGACACTCCCACACCAGGCTGTCCCCTCTCTACTCTACAGGTGACACAGTAAAGGCACCAATTTCACGCCGTTGTTTGCGGCAGTGCTATCTTCAGCCTAAAAAGGCTCTTATCCCCACCTAGTGGCAGTGGCGCCTTGTCTGGTGACAAAAGCAAAGAGCCGCAGTCAGGCTGCGCCCGAAAATGCGAGTTGTCTTCATGCTCCGTTTCCACCCGCTGTGACAGCAGCCGGCTGGCGGATGTCCAGCGCTGCCGGTAAGTGCAGATCCAGCGGGAATACCGCACATTCCCGGTGTCCCGAGGCAAGGACGAGCTCAGCGCGCTGTGCAGCACAGGCGCCCCCGCACCTCTCACCGCTCCGCTCGCACCTGCCCAGGCTGCTGGGGCTCCCAGCCCGTACTCTGGGGATGTGTTAATGCCAGGAGCCGGTGGGATCCTGCTGCCACCTGCTGTCATCGTGTCACACACACAGGAGCCCCACACACCGTGCCCTGGCAGCCCTCAACTGCAGGGAATGAGAATTGCATGAGGAAAGAAAGCAATGGTGATCCCTGTACGAGGTTAGGTTAGATTATGACGTATTCCCCTCCTTTCCTGTTGCACAAATGAACCCAATTTGTGCTTTACTGACTTCACACATTAGCACTCAAAATTTCAAAGGGACTAATTGGGCAACCCTATGTTATTTTGCTGCTGGGTCTTTGGACGTGCAGTCTTTGAAAAATCTTGCCTTTCTTCCTACAAGAACTTGTACTTGTGACCCAACCCTCAACACACACACACACCAGTGTGCTTCAGTGGATGACAGAAGAAAGAACCGTGAGGTGGGTTTGGCATAGTCATAACAGGCAGAAGCCAGAGAGAGGGATAGGTAAGCCAGAGCCAAGGAAGCAGCAGGAAGGGCATCCAAGGACTCTCTCTTTTAGTTGTTGTTTTATTTCTTTTCCTAGTCCCCAGCCAATGCAAGCCCAGATAATGGCAGGAAAGAGCTAAAAGGCAAAGTTTAGCCCCACATAGCTCTGGGCACCACCAAACAGGAGCAGCCAAGGCTGGCTGGCTTGTGGCTGAGGGAGACGCCAGCCAAGATCATCCTTTAAGGCTTGTTTGACACCACAGCCTTGCCAGGCTTAAAATCAAAGCATTTGTAACTTTCATTTAAATGAAGTTAATGCATGTCAAAACATGCAAATACAGTCATAAGCATTCCATTTTATTTGCATTATTGAATTTCTGCCCTAAAAAGTAACAAAGGCAATGGGCTGCTGAGAGATGGTAAGAATGTCACAGTGCCTGCCACAGCCACAGGACTGCACAAGGAATAAATGACTTAATGGAATGAGACATCTGAGACTCTGCCATGGGAAACCTGGTCTGACTGCGTGTGAGGAGTGTGTAGGAGCACGGCATCTGTAGGCTCACTGGAGTCTCTGTTGTGAAGGGGCCTCAGTACCAGCAGTAAAAGTCTCTGACATTGGAAGTGTGAGAGCCAGAGAGCCTCTTTAGTCAGACTGGGAAAATTCCTTAACAGGCTTTTGTTCCCCCAGTGTACACAGCCCACTAGTCCTCTCCTTGTCCAGTTCTGAAAGATCCTCACAAAGAGGAAAAACTGGAAAAACCTACCACTAGAATAAGTTTTATGGCTCCTATCCAAGCTGATGGGACTCTGCTGCTCTAGATCATCAGGTCAGCATCAGAGTGTTTTATATTGCAACTAAAGTGTCCCTACAACCTCGGTCAACAGCCCTGTCTTATTCCAGCTGGTGAAAAGAACAGAGACTGGCTTCGCTCCTTCTTTAGGGCTAGAAGGACAGCTGGAAGTAGGTGCCCTGTTTCTCTCTTTTTGCGTCCCACAGCACGTCCAGCCATATCACAAGGCCTTGCAACCAGGAGACAGATTCCCTGACAGCTTCTCTTTGGGTGCTGATTTCCCTGAACTATAGCCATAAAGTACCTCGAGCTCCCTTGGGTTTCACCTGCACCTCTATCCATTTGTTTCCCCAGAGAAGGAGGGTGTTACAGTGAACAGTAACTTCCATGTAAACATCTTTCCTTTTGCAGGCTCTCTTCAGATTCTGCCTTTTGTAATGCTACTAGGAAGCAACCCAGACACTCCTGCTTCCCAGCAATGTTAGAAGTGCTCTTCCTCTATCAGAGACAGAAACCAGCCCTGCTGCAGGAAAGATCACTGCATGTGATCAAGAATGGATGAGCACTCTTCAGCTAAACTGAGGTTTCTGTGGCTCATGCAGGAGCAAGAGGTAAAGTGGTTTTGTCTGAGTTCATTGACCCTGAGGACTGGCTGGGTTGGGTAAAACCTCTTGGAATTATCATCTCTAAAGAGCTATTTCCCTTGGAGGAGAGGAGAACCCCGTGCAGAAAATTCCTCCCTTTCATAAAGAAAAACATTAGTAGCACACTAAAAGTATATTTTTCTTTATGGATAGAATGCATTATCTTAATCTGCTGGACTGAATCATAGGTTGCTAAGTGTTCTTGGCATCCCTATCTGTGGGTATAGCTTCATGCTTGAATTACAGTATTTTGCACTGGCAAGGATGGCTGTGGGGGCTGGAGTGTGACATTAGTCACAGTGGGAAAATAGCACTCTGAGATGTGATCATCTCTTGCACATTTTGTGGAACATGCGTTGAACTACACTGCTACTTTTCAGTGGGAGGCCTCCAAACCAAGCTGCCTTACAGTATGCAGAGCCTTTTGCATAAGTCCAACCAAATTTGAAATGCAAATACTTGAAATAGGATTTATATAAAATAGTAACATAGGTATTTGCAAGTGGAATATCTATGAAACAGGAAGAGCTAAATATAGAGATCTGGTTACAGCTTTTAAACTTAAAATCCTGTTTCAGGTGCTAGGCATAGATTAATACCCCTCCATGTGGGTAACACATTTTATGCAAAGCCAGTGATTTGATAACACTCATTAAGAAGAACTGTCATTTCACATTAAGAATGAGGTAGTCAAAACAACAATTACACGCACTTCTCCTCAATTATTCTGCAAGATCTGTGAGAGCAGGACTAGGCCTATGCTGATTCCAGATCAATATTTGCATGGTGAGAAAAGAACCTGTGAGATCAGAGGGAAAAAACAAGATGACCCATTTTTGAAGCATTAGAGACATGCTTAGCTAAACCAAAGGCAGGAGAACAATTCCCAGTGGCAGTCGATGAAATTCAGGGCTAGTTCCCCCTACTTTGGGCAGGCTAGTGCACAGAAGCATACTTAGAAATCTTCTCAAACCCAATTTAAACCTAGCTTTAAATCCCCTCACTCATCTGGCTAGACCAAAGATACTTATTTCCTTCTTTGTCAGATAGACCCCATCAGCCCCGAGCAGACCAGGCTTGGCAGAGCGAGTCGAGTCCCATGGTCTGAGCACTAACCCTGACTATGACATCATTGCTCTAACCACTTGTTGACCTACCAGATTTCACATTGGCTTTAGTCAGGCGGAGGTGATACTCATTTATGACTGTATTTCACACAGGCATTGATCTGCTGAGATGGATCAAACCCTCCCATTACAACTGATGCAGAAGGGAAACACTTGTCCGCATGACTTTATGAAAGGCAGGTTGCGCTAGACCAACCTTATCTTCTCCTGTGACATGGGGATCCACTCAGTGAATGAGGTAACAGTTGAGGATGTTGTCTACCTGGACTCACTCAGTCTCCTGTCACAAGTAACAAGTAACTGGACGAGAGGAAATGGCCTCAATGGCACCAGAGAAGGCTTAGATTGAATATTGGAAAAAACTTCTCCACTAGAAGGCCTGCTGACCAGGGCCTGGAACCAGCTGACCATGGCAGGGGTGGAGTCACAATCCCGGGAGGGATTTAAAAGAGGTGTGAATGTGGCACTTGGAGGCTGGGTTCACTGATGGCCTTGGCAGTGCTGGCAGAATGGCTGGACTTGATGATCTTAAAGTTCTTTTACAACCTAAATAACTTCATGATTCTATCCAAACACACGGGATTAATTCTACCTGGGGTTGTCCAAAGCACTCCATGTAGTGACAGTGAGTCTGTGATCCTACTTTGTGAACTGCCCTGAGGAGAGCCAGGCTGGAATGAGAACCGTGGCCAAAATAATTCTGTAACGCTGTGAATGGTTCAAAAAGCTACACACATACTGAGCTTAATTAATTTCTGCTGTACCTGACCTGTAGTTGAGAAATGTTGCTTACTGGATGTTGCCCTCAGCTTTCTTGGTTTTGAGTGTTTGGAATCTTGCAAGCAGATTCTCACACAGCCTCAACATAAGCAATGTATATTTTTAGATTGTTTTTCATATTTCTCCTCTGAGAGGAGAATTGATTGATGGTGGTGTTCACCATCCAGGTGGAAGGGGTGGTGACCTAAATGACCAATCTCTTGCCTTTCTACAAACTGTATATACGATGGAGTCGGATGAGGAAGAATAGAGACTATAGAAGAAGATAGAATAAAGTATCATTAGCTTTCCCTTCACCTGCTACTGCCTGCCTCGTTCCTTCTGCGGGTCTGATCCTCCTACATATGATGACCCCGAATGTCTGAATGCATCAACTGGACTTGGGAATAGCTTGTTTATTGGATATAAAAAATATTGTTACTTAAACAGTCCAGTAAATTCCTCTGACTTGAGTTCCCTTTCCTCTAAAAGGTTTTCTTCCTAACTGAGGTTATTGATCACTTTGACTTTAAGACCGGAAATCATCATTGTGTTAGCAATCACCAAAATGATCTTCAGTCCCAAGACATTATTCCCTGCCATGTCACTGATTTCAATTTTTTGAGCTGAGAATGTTGTTAAATTATTGCCTGATAAAAAGCATTTCAATGTGCAATGTATTTTACATTTGTCATTTTGATCTGAAATTTCAAAGTGAGTATGCGTGTATTTTCAAAAGGTTTCAAACACTTGCTACTACACTCTGCTGCAAAGCAGCTTTCCTTTTTAGAGGAACTCTCCTTTGTATGGACGAAAAGACCATCAGGGTAAAGTAGCCATCTCCAGCTCCAGCATGCTGGATTCACTTTCTTAAACTTGCTACAGTAGAGAGGGTCATAGAAGTTCCTGGGCTGATGTTAGATTCCCATTGGTGTCTGCCCATTTGCATCCAGCTTCACCTGGCAGGTCTATCAAAAGATTAGAAGTAATTGGTAAAATCTGAAATTTTCCTCATGCAACACTGCAACATTACATTTCTGTTCACCACATAAATACAAAACAATCTCTCTTGAAATTCTATCATGGTACTTCTACATCCATACCTTACTGCCCAGGGTTGCAGCCACAGCAGCCTGCTCTTGAAGGAAACATTATTTACACTTCTTCAACCCTGACCTGGAACAGTAGCTACATTTATCAGTAACACCATCAGCCACTACTAAATGTTGTGGTCTGTTTTCAAGCCTTGGAATGCAGCAGCTCATCCCAAGCATTATCTCTTAATACAGTGCCAGAGCCAAGAGAAATATGAATTTGTTTGGTAAAAGTACCCATAACTTACATCTTGTCAAATGCTGTAATGCCTTAGTAATATAACGGATGAAAGCTATTGATGTCAGCACCATGCAGCATAGTGTCCAAGACTGTCTGTGGATGCCCTGGTGTGCTGCCAGGTTGCAGGACACAGCTGCTTGGATTTAATTCTGATGCTGTGTGCAAAACCAGAACCAAACAAAAGAGTTGTGCAAATCTGCCTGTAGCATCAAACCAGCTCTGACTGTTTTCTGATGAGTGTTTCAAATCTAAATCAAAAAGATATTCAATAGTTTGATTTTTTTTTTTTTTTTTTTTTTTTTTTTTTTTTGGTAGGAAATAACATCTCAAAAGTTTTAACACATCTTCACAAACTGTGATGTTATCTGTCCAAGGTGAATTTTACAGGCAGCTGAAGCATAAGGGAGAATCAAATTGCTTGTTTTCCTGGCAAATCAAAACCATACTGAAAACAGATTCCCTCATAGCTTATCAGAGAAGAGCAAAGGTTCTCAGTTTGAGGAACATTACCAGGCTAGTACCAGGGCTGCAGAATTTGCTAGGAGGGGATGAAAGTCATATGTGTCCAGCTTTATAGCTGTGCACACATATACACACACAGAACATCCCTTTGGGAAATTACTGTCTTAAACAACATGCTAGGATACCTCACACCTCTGAAAAGGAAACTGCTGGTGCTCATGGCACAAGTTCTCTGTGGGAGCTACCAGCTTGATTCTGGGTAGAGCCTGGGAACTTGACAGAGTCCAGTTCCTCATTGTGCCAGGACTGAAAGGACAAAGGAAGGGAATACCTCTCATACATAGAAAGCACGGAAGCTTCCAGCAGGGCCTGCCTGTTTTTAAGATTACTTATTTTCAGCAATCTCACTGAAGAGTTTTGCTGTAACTTAACCAAACACTCTTTGAATCCATGACATTTGTACTGAAAACATCTCCCCTGAAAAATGTGTGATTGAGGCACTAATGAAGTACCCTCTTGAGCTGCAGCCTAATTTATGGAGAACAAGAATCCATACAGAATGGCTTAGCTTTCGCAAAAACCTTCAAGACCTCAAGAGTAATTTCAAATTTGCAGAGCAATTAAAGAAAATGTTATTTGCAGGATTTGACTGCCTCAGCAAGACAGCACAGTATCAACACTAAATTACACAAGAGCTCAAAGGCTCATAATGAACTCAGGTTCAGTTTCTGGCTGATGCTGTCTCTTCTTGTGTTGATGACCAGTATTGGCCAGGTCGGTTGTTCACAGAGCAGCAATAATGATGATTTTTTTAAAGATCTGTCCTAACAAGATTATTTAGCAATTTACAGATTTTTTTCAGAATCAGCAAATTGACAGTAATTTTCCAATCTCCATATCAACATCCTCCAGATCTTCGGATGTTGATATGTGAGAATTCTTTGTGATTTATCTTAAAGCAGAAGGTTTTTCTATGTGCGGTTTAATGAAACAAGTTATACATAAACAGCAAGTGCCCTGGAGTTAAAATAATATCACGATACTGCTAATGTGATGCTGATGTCTTGAGGCAAAATAAACCCAGTGGGGAAATACACATAAAAGCAATTTCACTTACTTTTATAAAAAGGAAGAATTTTAATGGGACATTTCGTAGGCAGCAAAAATTTCATGAAAAGAATAAAAATGTTTCATCTAAATGCCACAAAACCTATTTCCACTACCCAACCGCTCTGACCAAACCTGCCATAGTATTTTTTAAATTACTATCCTCACTTCATTTTAACTTCTCAGTAAACAAATTCAACTCAAGTCAGCAATTAAAAAAATGAAGTGTCATAATATGGGCCACCTCCATTAACAGACAGCAATAGTAAAATCCAGGCTAAACTTTAGCTTTCTCCCTAGAACAAAAAATGCCCAGTGTAGCATCAGACATGGATGACACTCTTCATACTTATCTTTTTCTATGTATGCATTATTTTAAGTCTACCTTTTAGCAAACAGTTCCTTTCCATAAGCTCTGGATTTATAACCCTCAGCAGAGGCTGAATAAGCCAAAGTCAAGACCCCATTAACCTCCCATTTCATGTTGCTCGGGTTTACACAGTAAACCTCAGGAGCCACAATTTGTTTTCATCTCCTAATCAGCTGATAAAAATTCAAGAGCAATTTCCACTTGTATTGTGCTATGGAGTTGTGAACATTTATGGGGATGTGAAGAACTGGCCATCAAGAAGACTAATGTGCAGATTTTTACACCTTGCATCATTTCCCCCCTGTTGAGGCATCTCTGAAACCTCCCTGGCAAAGCCAGGCCAGGGGAGTAGAGAAGGTCAGTGGTTTGTTTGGAGCAGAATGTAAAACAAGTTCAAAACTAGAACACATTTTTTCCAAAATATCAAATGTAATTTCTTATACTGAAAAGGGCAGTAGGCTCCTGCGGAGGGAGGTACAGAGCCTAAGACCTAACCTTGGGTCGTCTCAGCTCAGCAGTTTCAATGAGACATTTGCAGCAACATTAATCAGCATGAAATAATGAGGCTATGAGAGGCATCATGCGATTTCTTTATTTTGTATTAATTATAATTTTAAATTTTAATGTCAGGAATTTGACAAGGGTTTGAGCAAGTGGAATTACTGCTTCAACAGCAATTAACGTCAGGCAGAGAAATATGCTTAATCCCAAAGGAAAGCAATGAAGGAGCCCTGTAACAGCAAGGCAATTCTAATTGTTCTGCCCATGGCTGACAGCAAATCGGCTGGTTTAGAAGCCCAACACACCTTCCCAGACACATGTCCCTGGTCTCCAGCCAGAAGGAGGCCCTACCACAGGGTCACTTTTAGCAAACACCAGGCTTTTGGGAAAGGAAGGCAAGATGCACCTATAACAGGAACTGATATTACCAGCTTGTGATGCATGGGCATGTTCCTGCAGCAAGACACAACAGGGGTCTTGCTGGAAGGAAGAGGCAGAGAAGATGCTCCCAGAGCTGGCACAGGGGGTTTCTCTCTGAGTCCTGGTCTTGTACAGCTGAAGAACAAGGCCCAAAAGAGGCCTTATCCCTAAAACATCAGACTGGACATGTCTCACCCCAGTGGCAGGGAGAACATGAGGCCCAGTCTGGGCAGTGAGAACAAAACTCATGGTTTGGATTATTCCCAGGACTTGACTCTCATCGCTGTGACTGCATGGGACCATTAAATCTGTGTGAAGCTGTGTTCTTTAAAACATGGGATATCCTGACAGCGTGGCCTGAGACCAGCACTGCTCCTTGGACACCTAGGTGGGCTGAGAGCCAGCATCACACTGCCTTCTTTTCTCACTTGCAGCACATCATACTGCCTAAGCAATGTATATTTCTTACAAAACTTCTTATTTTGACCTTATAGATGCCAGGCCACAGTTGTAGCAAGCCTACATCCATCACTTGGCAGCCTTCAAAACAATAAAAAAATTCCTAAAATACAGGGTTCAGATTTCATAGAGCGTCTCAGGCTTTTGGGTAAAAAGACCAGGCAATAGTGATTGGCATCACATGAAAAATATAGAAAGCATCTCCAAAAGCTACGAGGTTAAGCTTCTCCCAATGCACTACAACTTTCAGTGTATCAGAGTATTCCTTGTGCTTTATGCTCTTGGATCCTGTTATGGCTCTCCTGTTATTTTAAAGTCATTACCCATGAAATAAAATGTTTATTTAAATGTGAAATTACAGCTTCCTTATAGCACAAACTTATGGAAAATGAGGCTTGCCAGGCTGATTGAATTTGAGCTACTGAACAATTTCAGATTTACTGATGATGGACTTCCATTAAAGAAACAGAAATTTCAATGAGTCTGACTTGTTAAGAATGTGAGATTATGACCTTTTTATTTAATTATATTTTTTGACATATTTTTATATAGTTGTTACTTAAGGTCCAGCAGTGAGATGCCTAAAAGTGAAGCAGTAATGTTCTATGTGACAAATTAGTTACATTGCCTGTATTTTTTGAGTTTTGACATAGAAGACTTTAAAGAATGCAAGAAATTCATCACTGAACATCCATCTGTCTATTCTCTGTCAGCTAACTGCAGCGAAAAATACACAAGGAGATTACTGACAGGTGGATAACTTGATGGTGACTTCATTGCAGAATCACCTAGACACTGGTAACCAAAGAGTGTGAGAATAAAGCCAAGTGTTGTGGGCCCTTCCACAGGGGCAGATCCTTCTCTGAATCCTGACACTCCACTCCTGCCGAATAGTGGTTTTGTCCAAATCATCATTATTCTAACATTAGAGATAGGCAAAAACTGCAACCAAGACAGAATGTTACCAAAAAGATAAAAGAATATGTTCAACCGGAAACTCCACATCTTTCCATGGAGAGTATTCTTCCATGGGATAGAAAAGAAAACCTGTAGTGTAGATTTTCTGACCATGGGAGCTGTATGGATATGAACTTTAGCACAATAGGTAATGTAAAGTCAACCCAAACTGGGCATGGACTAGAAGAACCACAGTTTGCTCATTTTCAAGACTAGAAATGGAGTTATGTGGCAAGGAAGGACTCAGAGTGGTTCATAAGTGACATTTTTCGCACATACAAAAAAATAAAAAGATGCATGTAATTAATACGTAAACATCTTGCTCACACAGAAGGAAGTGCAGAAAATAGAAAGGTATAAAAATACTTTGGCACACATGCTGTTTCATGAAGCTGTTCCAGTAATTTAGCCTTTTACTTTTCTGTACTTTGCATGCATGACTGTTGTTGAAAAATAGGTCCTTTCCAGGAACGGTAAAATAATTGATTGAGATAACTTGAAAAGAAACTAGAAAACCTGACATTTCATTTAAAATTACATGAAAATTGAGAACAGCCTAATTTATGTGCAGAAAAGCCTTACCCCTTTTAAAACATCACCTTTCTTGGAGAAGGCAGGGCACCCTCTCAGCTCACTTTGCCAACAGCTCTGGGAATCTGTGTTAACTCCTACAGTGAGACAAACCCAGTCTTCCTCCTGAAGCCAGACTTTCCCTCAGTGTCTGCTGTGTTTTGCCAGAGGAGGTCAGCAACACCCAGCGCCACTCAAGCTTCTGACTGCATCCATCAGGAGCAGCACAAAGGCATCTACACAATAGAAACTCCCTTTTGCCAGTTCATCTTAAATGTTTTAGACCATTGCTGTATTATCCAGACCCATCAACACCAGGGCTGCAGGAAGCACAGCTCTGCAGCTCATGGCACGGACCATGCGGGAGGGCAGTAATTCTCACACACTTAAACACTCTTAAAAATGCTTAATTTTATTCCAGTTGTCTGTGATTTTGATCCTGCCCAGAGCATGGTGCTGTTGGTGAGGGGAAGCACAGGAGCATTTGAGGGGCAGAGCAGGTTAGAGCTGCTGTATATTTTTCCAATGTGCATTTGCATTTCATCAGCTGAGTACAAGTAAAGAGCTGTTTGGGTTGGGCCTTACAAATCCATTTATTTTACACCATAGGCATAGTCTTAAAAGCCCTTTTCATTTACCACCTACTGTTCCTCCTGTTAGCAAATGTAACAGAGACTGAGAATTATGAGCCACACAAGAAGACACCGTCTCCAATTTGATACGGTTCCAGCCCACCTGATGTCTGTCTTCTCCAAAAGCAGATTGAATTTCCCACTGGCAAGCCAAATCCACCCAAGCTAAATGCCTGTCAGAGTCCCTGTGTGTGCCAGCACAGCCACTGCCTTGGGCTGCCCTTGCAGCTCAGACCACTGCTGCACACGCTTAAAGAAGCTTTTAGCAGTGTCAGCATTTTACATGGGGCTGCAGACAGAGATGACACAAGACTGACTGCAAAGACTTAAGTAACATCTGCCATGAGAATTTAGGCTCCTGACACCTTTGAATGCTTTTCAAAATGCTTATTGAAATCTTGCCTGTGGAGCATCATCTCAGAGCTGAGATTTACTCCATAGAGAAACAATTCCCCCCATGAGGCAGAAACCTTCCCATCCTGCCCATCTGGCATAACAAAACACATCCTGCTCTGGTATCACATGAACTCAAGAGGGACAAAAAGTGAACCTCTCCATCTTCCCATACTATGTTCACCATGTTAACTGCCATCCCTTGCCAATTCTTATGATGCCACTGAACTCAAATTTTTAGTTATTAGCAAAAAGTGCCTCTCTGTTCCCTGAAGCTCACTCTTGTTTATGCCCCTGCCAATAATAAAAAATATTTTTGCTGTAGATTATTTTTCTATGGCACAAAGCCATAGGTGTAACCTTGTTAGAGGCAAGCAGCTGCTTTTGTAGGATACTGCTTTCTGCTGTTCAGACCAAGTGACATGCGACATATCAACAGTGTTATCACCAAGTGCAGAATGCCAAACTGCTGCACAGTCTAGAGGATCTTCTTTTGAAGTATTAGCCAAAGAATTAGCAAGAAAATGCAGAGTGGGTTATTTAAATGTCAGTGAACAAAATATCTAGGGGGCAGGTTGTGGAATACCACTGGAATGGTAAAACAGAAAGGGTTTGACAGTTCCCTGCAGACAATATGGCTGGCACTTTAGGAGGGAGAAGAGGGTGCTCTGCCTCCCTGCATTTACCTAATAAAGAGTGCAAAAAACCTGTCAGAGAAAACACCCATACAGTAGGAGATATCAGAGCCAGATGTAAATCGCATTCCCTGTAAACTGGAAAGGAAATTACATGATGTATGCAGATTAGTATTGGTCAGCTTCACAATAAATGGATTTTCAGAAGGGATTTGACTAACGAGTAAGTGAAACTCCTCTTAGCAAAAGAAGCTAACACCTAAAAAGCAAGACTTTAGTACTTTTTAAAGCACAGAATTACTTTTACTTGTTTCTTTGTAAAGCCTTTTCCAACTTTGGTACCTGAAGTTATTAGCAAAAGCTGGTTCACCCCTGTAGAGGGATGGCTGGAAGGTGCAGCAGGCACTTGCCACGCTGGCTGCACTCAGTCAGAAGCTGAAGGAGCATAGCACTGGGGCCACTGGGGCCATGGGGAAAACCTGGCAGAGGAAGGAGGATTACACACTCCAGCAGGACATGAGCAGGCTCTGGGGCTGCTGCAGCTGCAGGCAGAGCCTGGGGTTCAGCCTGCCTTAGGGACAGGAGGGGCAGAGCTTGACTCATAGCTCCACTGCACAGCATCTCCCCAAACTAGAGATAATAAAGCACTGTTTAACTATCTGATTTATGAGATTTATCATTTGTAAAGCATCAGGATGTAAACTCGATATTTTCTGAGCTTGAGAAGAACTAGCTCTTCTCAAGGGAAACTTTTCAATAGTTTTCTTTTTCCCAAAACAACCTTGTGTAAACAATATTCCTTTCCCATAACAACAGGTGTTGTTAGCTATTTCTGTTACTTAGCCAATGGGAGGGATGTCAGTGCTATGGACCAATAACATGCCTTTTTAGTGCAGCATGTTATAAAAGGGCTGAATGAATTGTAAATAAAGGCTTCTGATTTCTACTGCCTTCTGACTGGAGTCAAGCATCTTTATTTCGTGTCCTATTGCGACATAAGGGGGTTGTGAACAAGGAATGGGGTTGTGAACAAGGAATGTGTTTGCACCATACGGCAGTAGAGCATCATGGTCTCACAGCTCAGTTTATTTCCTCCCTTTTCTCGTTTTCATTTTTTTTCTTTCAATATACAACTTCCCCTGCATACAGCAAGGCTAATAGCATGGCAGGCTTTTCCACTAATCTTTGATCACAACAAATAAAGTCTAATTGTCTCCTCCTACAACAGAGAACAGGTTCTGCTCATTTACAGGTAGGCTATGGGCTTTATTAGTGTGTTTTCTTTTGGAAGAAAAGTTGAAGAAGATTTCAAGGCAGGTAGAGTTCAATTTAGCCTAACAAAAGGGATCCAATTTCAGCTCTACATGTGGGTGTTTCCCCAATGCGAAGATGCTCGCCTGGAGCACTTTTTCTATTCACATCAACAGAAATCCACACACATGTGTCTGGACACATAATGGTTGTGTTCACTGCACCGAAGCAGTAACAAATACTAAATCACAATAGGCTGTCACTGTGGCTGGACTATCCTGCTGGATATTCCATGAAGCAGAGTTGTGCCAGACTAGGTGGACTCCCAGTAGCAGGAGGTGGACTAGGTCATCCCAACACCACCTTCAGAGTCTGCTAGAGTTGGGAAAAAGCTGAGCTAAAGTCTGCTGAGAAAACATGACTAGGTTTCACCTGGGCAGGGGAACTTCACAGCGTGCCCCGACTTGGTAAGTTTTGTCAGTGTGAGGCAGCACACAAGAGCTATTTCACCAGAGACAGGAGCTTCACTTGTTACCCATCTGCAGCCCCTGTGGTCAGTTCTGTTATGCGAAAAGCAGCAGCAGGCAGGTTACCAGAGTTTTATGGCATGTGGTAAATGGCATGGTATAAAATTTGTGTGTTTTAAAATATGGTTTATATAAAATGAATTGGAAAACGTGTAACATAACTGTGGTTAAGCCCAGGTGTGTGCAACTGTGAAACTCACTTATCAGATCCATTCTTTGGGAAAACAATAAGCGTGGCCAGGAACATTTACAACAGAAAAGACGTAGCCTAGATGGCTCCTTAATCACCGCCTCCTACCAGCCATCAACACCTGATATGGATCTGGAACTGGACAGCACAGCAATCAGCTATGCCAGGAAATCCATTCAGCCGCCCAAGCCTGGACAGGAAACCTTTTCAGAACCCTGAGCATCGGACTTACATATGAACACTATACCAAGCCTTGCAATAGATTTTGCCTGAGGATATGAAAAACCATATAAAAACTGGACTCTAGAGACAGTACGGTGTGGACAGGGTGAATCAGTCTCTTGGAGGCGGCCACTCTGCCACCCACACCGGTGTTGTTTCTCTTTTATTGTGGCTTTTCCTTTTTGGTGATGGGATTGTTTTAATAAATTGTTATTTTATAATTTTTGATCTCGCTTTTCATTTATAACAGCAGGTACCTTTTTCCATATCTCACAGTCACTAAAAGGTCAGATGACTGTAAATCCTGTGTCTCAGAACATCTGGACAAGAACACAACTCTCCCAGGAGCCTGAGGTGGAAAAAACACTTAGAATAACAAAACTTTCAGAGAAGGAAGTTCCAGCCCATTTGTCTCCATCTTTTGGGACAAGAAAACCATGCTCTGTAGCATGCATAAATCTCACATTCAAGCATTAAAAATTCTGTGACACTCAACTTCTCTTACTCTCATTGCATATTGTTTTTCCTCCTCCTGCACCTGGGGATGGGAAAGCAAAGGGCCAAGTAGATAAAGAAGGAGTATCAGTTGTTGAAAGTAGTAAACAGTGGAGTTTTTATCAGCTAAAGGAGGGCAATGGCAACTAGTCAGCAGCATACAGGGGCCATGGTGCTTGAACTGCAAACCATGCTGTGCACATGGCTATTTTAGGAAGAAGCTTTTAAAAGCTCATCTGTGAAGCTTGAACGGTAGTTAAAGATGGCTCCCTCACAAAGCAGCACTTGGATTCTTCAAATAAAAGATCAGCATAAGATTTTCTCTTTCAACACATGAAGTTAAATCCCCTTCTGTGTTTAACTCTTGCATAGATCAGTATCATTTGCAGTCACAGCTGTGAAAAGAGTCACACCACATGAAAGATCAGGAAAAATTGAGAAACTAGGGCTCCAAAAGAGACACTTCTCCAAATAAAACTCCTTTGGCAAAAAACCTGTTAAGTTCAGGAACAATCTGAATGATAATTTTATAACTTAAAGTATATTATCTCTTTCTTAAACAAACAAAAAAAAGCCGTGCTACTGAAATCTGGTCAACTAATGGCCCTGAAGCATATCTTGCTGTCCAACGTACCAACCTCGTGCTCCTCTGGTGGCTGTGAATCCCATAACCAGGAGGAGATGAATTTTCCACTTGCTGTCTTTACAGCCTCTGCCAAGAAGGATGCCAAGCACGAGTGCAACATCCATTTTCCAACAGATATTGGATTTACACTGCCAGCATATTTTTCATAACTAGCTAATGAATAATAAGAGGGAAGGACCTTCCAGCAGCACAGGCAGAGAGCACACACTATCAAACACTCATGTAGCTGACTGCAAGTATTGACTTTTCTCAAGATTAAGTGAACACCATATGCTACTGTATACAGAGCATCAGCTTGCAGCTAGAAGTAGGGCTGGTAGGAGATATTTGGCCACAATAAATGCAGCCCTGGACACGGGGAGAGTTCTGCAACTCTCACTCAAACTCACGTTGATGCCAAGAGCACCCAGAGGCTTTCAGGCTTGTGAAGATCTGGGTTCAGTGTATTTCAACTAAAATCAGTCAACTCCACCACATCAAAATCCAAGAGAATTTGCTTTAAACCTGCTTAGTAATAATTGCTACGCGTAGCTATCAGCAACCAAAGGATGATACAATCAGTATGAAACTCGCTGTGAAAATGGATGACAAATTCAGAAAACTGAAAACCTGGTCATCTACATTATTTACTGAAATCTGTTTCTGTTTCACTGATATGTAGCATTTAGAGGAGAGAGGGAGGAAGGACCACCGGAGCAAGGCTGTTCCATGTCTGCAGCACATGGAGCACATGCTGAAGGATCACTCCAGGCCCACAGTGAGTGCACAGTAATTAGGGGAAGGCAGCATGTGCCTCTGCTAATTGTGGCAGCCAGATGGGCCAGAGTGTTTTCCTGCTGTTCATGGAGCCACCGGCACTGGCAGTCCAGGGAAGCCTCAAGTCATGTACAAAATGAAGCTCTTGATATGGGTTGCTCTTTTCAAATACATTTAAAAATGAAGTCCCCATCAGGGTAAATGTAATTTATTTCCTCCATTAACGTGGGCAAATCTTTTTCAATAAGACACGGACATTAATGCCATCTTGCAAGCAAGGCTCAGAATCCAAATAGGGCTCTTAATTGTTTCAGAAAGGCTGGAAGAGATGAACTATATTAAAAATATTTATTGGATGTAGCAGCACAGAAGCCTCTTACAGCCCAGCAGCAAGAGGATGCATCTTTGGTCCTGTTGCAGAATGAAAAAAACAGAGGTCCTTAAAAAAAGCCTATATATCTAGGTAAACAACTGCAGAATGAAATCAAACTGTAATGCCACATGTGAAAGAAATAACAAGCATCAACCATTCTTGATTTGCAGATTAAGATTTTTTTGCTTAATGATTATATTTCACATTTTGTGAAAACTTTTGTCTTAACTAAGTGGCTAAAAGCCAGCAAGAGAAGTTCTGCAGCCAGGTAACCCTGCTACGATTCCCTGCAGAAGGCTAGTGGCAGCAGTGCCAGCGAGGCAGCACCCTGGGCAGGCTGCATGGCACCCGCCGGCATGCAGAGCTGGGCTATCCCTGTTCCGCCTGCACGGCACAGCTGGGCCGTCCCTGTCCCAAAGAGCTTGGGCTGTGCCGGTCCCTGTCCCTGCACCGCAGAGCTGGGCTGTCCCTCTCCCACAGAGCTGTGCTGTCCCTGTCCCTGCACGGCAGAGCTGGGCTGTCCCTGTCCCACAGAGCTGTGTTGTCCCTGTCCCTGCACGGCAGAGCTGGGCTGTCGCTGTCCCGCAGAGCTGTGCTGTCCCTGTCCCTGTCCCTGCACGGCAGAGCTGGGCTGTCCCTGCCCCACAGAGCTGTGTCGTCCCTATCCCTGTACGGCACAGCTGGGCTCTGCACAGGGCAGCTACTCCAGGAGCACAGCTGAACCCTGGCATGGCACAGAGGGTTTCATTTCCACGGCTTTCTTTCAGCAGAAACCTCAGCCTGCCAGACAGCTCTAGATCTCCCCAAGGCCTCACCAGTGAGCACATCCAGGACGTTAAAGAAGACCTAGCTTGTGAATTAGCTGCTGAAGTTTCACTTGCAATTACAATTTGTGCAGAAAGAGTTGAGAACCTTGTGATTTCTATTCATGGCATGTCTTAGAAGCAGCCAAATTAATATCCTTATCATTAAGGAGCTGATAGCTCCTGTAATTGCAAGCATCTTTCTGTGTTAGCTGGAGGGAGTGGCTTGACACACTGGCAAAGAGAAAGAGATCTGTTCATAAAATAGGAAAACTTCTAACCAAGGAGATTTTCCTGAACCATTAATTCCTTTAAAGAAAGTACTAATCTAAAACAAATTGCTTATATAATTTGTGCTGTCGATACAAGAACATTCTTCTGAGTTACATCTTTTTGCCATGTACTGCTCTGACTCATCTTCCTGCCAGACCTACAGTGCATCCATTCACGACTGAAAAGAAAAATTCTATCCCTGAGGGAAGTCACACTTCTCTACTGTCCTTGAGGCTAAACTAAGTTTCCCTTTACCTTCCACTGAGTATATTTTCTAAGAGCTGATGAGTTAAACAATTGATATGTAGATTCATTTGAGCAGAATAATTTAAAAACAAATATTAAAATATTTTCATCTCAGGTGCATGTCCCCTGTGTGGTGATAATCTCTGTGAAACAGTGATCTGTCACTTGAGGGAGAATATCCAGGAGGATACAGGGCTAGTTCAGGTTTAAACCGGATCGTTCATATCTTTTGAGGTCAGAAAAATAAAATGAAAACTGCGGGAGTTCAGGACTTCTGGACTACCAAAGAGTATGATTGAGCAGAAGCTGTTTATTGTTTACATTAACCTATCTTTATACATTCTAAGACTACTTGTTCACATGTTCAAGCATTCACGCATTGATTGGTCCCTCTATTTTGTCCATGCATCCAGCATGCATCCTTCAGGAAATATGATTGGTTACAGGTTCTCGTTTTGTGGGACTCCTTTATCTAATTCTTGCATTCCTGGTATTCTGTTTCTCAGGCTCTTCTTTTCTTATTTTAGTACTATTTATGTCCCAGTAACCTTGACAAGTTCCTGAGGGTTTGGTAAGAATAACTACAAGCAGTTTGGCTGGAGCACATTATGGCCTAAGCCACTTAGATACATTGCTACAGAAAAGATAGAGATAATTGCATCATGCACTAAGGGATTAGCAAATTTTGTAGAGCTCATTTAGTGAGTGCAGTGCTAAAATGGGGTGGTTTTGCTCTAGGAAGAGGCTGCCTAGAGCACACAGCCAGCCAGGCAACCCATTACCCTAAGCAGTGACAGTCTGGAGCCTGCAGGGGAGTGGCCAAGCCCCCAACCAGCCTGGTGCAGCTCCACACAGGGCTCCATTACTCACAGACTTTGTCCAGTTTGGAGAATTCAGCTCAAGACTAAAATTATTAAGTAGTCTGACTGGATGAGGCAACTCTTCTAGCCTTAGGACTGCTCAGACCAAGGTTTAATACCAACCTCAGATCTCTCTTTCAAGAGATTTATTCTAATATGGGGACAGTTAATGTGGCTGTGAGCTGAAACATCCAGTAGCCACTGCCAGAATTTAAATACCTGCTCTTGCTTCCCTTAGGGATTCATAGTAAAGAAAGTATATTCTTAATGCCCTGGAGTCTTTATACTTTTTATGTGAACTCACAGCAGTGCCTGGGAAGTTACATAGCCCAAACACAAGCAAGAAGGAGAAATGCCCCAGGTTTGCAGTGGGACAGGAGAAGGACAGGGCCGCAGGAGTGGGATGGGGAGGGCATCTGGGAGGCCCCTCACCAACCCAGCACCCTCAGCAGCAGCCAGTGCTGAATCTCATGGAGAAAAATGAGTTATTGGAGCAGTTCTGTGATGGAATTCGATCCGGGAAAACACTTGAGGCAGAAGACAAATGCAAGCTCTGAAAAAATGACCAGAAGCAGCCTGTACTCGGGAGGAGCAGGATGGCAGCTGATGCCATATGTGACAAGAGAGAGAGCAAACACCTCTCACTGCAGCTCTCCCGCAATCAGCCCTCCATCAAGCGTTGCAAGATTTAAACACTGAAGTCATTTGAAAGGGGGTCACCTTTCTTTTACAAAGTGTTGCCATTCAATTAGACTTTAATGGGAAATGGAGTAAAGACCCTCTTGAATTGCTATACGACTGGTTTACTTAACAAAGAGAAAACTAAAAATGGATTAAGAAAACTATTCTTAACATTAAGATGTGTAAGAGCTGTTACAAGTGTGAAGAAGGAAAAACAATCTGCATGAAACATAAAGATTTGTATAAAAATGGAAAAGCCATGGAAGTACAGAACAAGTGAGAGCACAGAAGAACAAGCAAGTGTTGCCCTCAGTTTTCTTGCTCGTTAATGTTTGGACTTTGCAGTCCAGGTTTCTCATGCAGCTTCAAGAAAACAATGTATATTTTTAGAGATGTTTACATATTTCTTCTCTGGGAGGAGAACTGTGATTGATGGTGATGGTCACCATCCAAGTTAAAGAGGTGGTGACCTAAATAACCAATCTCTTGGCCTCTGTACAAACTGTATATAAGATTGAGTCAGATTTTGAATTAAAGTATTAGCTTTCCCTTCACCTGCTGCTGCCTGCCTCGTTTCTTTGTGTGGCTACGTGCCACATATGGTGACCACGATCGTGTCTGAACGCGTCAAGCAAGCACAACTACAGCTCTGTTTGTTACACACAAACCTGAATGACAGAGGACACATTTTTCTGAACAATTGGACCCATTAGAGCATTGGTAACTGGAGTGATGAGAAAGATGGCATTTCAGCTGTGTCCAGTTGTGCCTCGCCAGGACTATATTGCCTGTGTGTTCATTTCAGATATTATTTTTTCCTCTACATGAGTTTTGCACCTTTTCCAGGAGGGACTTACATCCTGGTCTAGAGCAGGAGCTGTAGCTCAGGTCTCTTGTTCCTACAGCTGGTGCCATGCTGTCAGCAATGCTGTCAGAAGTGCTATTTCCTTGATCAGTTTTCCTTAAAGACAGAACAGCTTTATAAAAGATGTACATCATGCAGGATATAAAAGGAGAAATTGGCTTGTGTGGCTTTGGCTTGCTGAGCCACAGGCTCAACATCAACCTGAATGTCAGGCTTATCTCAACACAGTCAACATTATTGGAGGACAGATGCCTGGTTAATCTGAAGAACCACAGCTTTTGGAGAGCTTCCATGGAAAACTCACAGGAATCTGAAGAAATGGAATAATTGAAAGATTTGTTGATAAGGTACAAATTAGCCCAGCCTTTAGCTGGGCTTCCCTGATGAGAGAGTCTGATTCCAGCAGCTACCACTGCAAACTCGGTTGTGTGACACCTTTACAGAACAAATGCAAAAAAAGGGAGTCAGAAAAGGGAGTAGAGATTTGGTAGAGAATATCAGCATTCCAGAAAAAAAGATGTAGTTTAGTATTTTAGGTATGGAAAGAAAAGAACACATACTATTTTTACACCATTACATGCTAGAGGTCTGTGATGTTCATATAATATGCACAACTTAAGAAAACTTCATTGATGTGAAATAATCTTGATTAAAATGTTGAATACTGGTAACAAAAGGCAAAAAAATCTAAAATTAGTCATTTTAGATTACTATCATGCTGTTTTGTTCTGGGTAGAACTGTTTGGTTAAACCTACACTTTAAAAACCAAGAACTGAATACAACACCTAGAGCTATGTGGTCGCAGGTGTTGTAAGACTCAGGGCTTCACAGTCTGTTTCCAGAGGCTACGTCTGAGCTAAAAATTCTCTCCTGCTGTCACTTCACATCAGGTTGCTTTTTTAAAACATCCTTGCAGAAGGGATGCACTGAAGATTTGCAAACAGCAACCCAAAGCCTCCCTGCTGCCTGTGATGCTGGGTAAGTGTCTGGCATGGAGGATTTTCTTGCATTTCTGACTTTCTGTTTGGGCTTCCCAGTTTCACGGCTTTGAGTTTAGCCCTTCCACAGCTGAAGTGGAGCTGCACACTTTCTCTCAGTGTGGGTCAGGGCATTTTGTCCTCATCTGCATTGTTGGAGATGTTGTTCCTTGTGCTGGTAACATGGAGTGAGGACCAGCTGCCTGTGCTAGCAGACAAATTTTGCCAAGTTTTAAAACAGAGTTCAAAACAGCACATGATCCCCTGAGCTGCCTGTGCTCTCCCCAAAGCCACAGCAGCCATGCCTGCCCCCAGGACACACCATCTGGACAAACCACCAGCCACCTTCTGCAGGCTCACAATGAGTATGCGATCTGTAGGCTCTCCAAGACCCAGAATGAGCAAAGTACCAGGAAACATCAGTATCTCTCCAAATTCCAGTGCTAGACACTCGCTCCTTACTCCCATATCTCCTGTTTCATCTGGGCAAGGAACCACAGCCAAGCCAGCGCAGGAGTCCCTTCCAATGCGCATGAAGAGCTCATTAAAATAGTACCGGAGCTTTTACACATACCAAAAATTATTTATTCCAATTCTGCTGAAAAATTCTGTACAAGCAAACAGCAATTCTTAATTTACTGGATTGTTGATGAATGACCCAATGCAACAGTATTTCATCCCAGATGCAAAAATATAAAGGCTTTTAAAAATAATTTATGCTTCAAATTGTACAGCAAGAGCAACAGAAAGAAGAACTGCTTATAGTCTGCTCCAGCTTTGCAAACATCACAACTATTGTCTAATTTTGAGATTGTTTCATCCTGAATATTCACTGTCCTACCTTGCTACCTCACTGAAATGCAGAGGTTGCAGCATAGTGATTGGTGACACTCCAATGCTACTGAAAGTTCAGCTTAACCTATCTGCCCTGCACATACCAACAGGCTGCTGAAAGAGGTTCTCCAGAACCTGTTCTTCCCTTGAGTCTAGGACATCTACATTCCCTTTAGCACTAAGCCTTCCCCAGCAAGAGGCTCCTCTCCTGGTAAGTATTTGGGATTCCTGTGAATTCCATCCCCAGGCTGGCTTTTGACTCCCATCACAACAATGCCTCTTCCCCAGCAAGCACCACTACAGAGCTGTTGCAGCTCCTGCTAAGACACAGGAGGACAAGGAGTCTTTAATGCATTTTTTAATAGAATTTTGCCCCATGGCTTATCCAGACAAATTCTTATCTATGTTAATTTGGTCTCCTCCAGGCTAATTAAAATTAATGTATAAGACAATCTCATTAAGATTTTAGCTTAGGCTGGATACTGATATTCTCAGTATCCCCAGCAAAATTTGTAAGAAAATTGGTATCAGGCACAGACTTGCCAGCAGATATAAGGTTACATTCCTCCCCCAAAGCAGCAGACAGGTTATCACCAGAAGCTCAGCACACAAAGATTTGAATTTTTGGTGCCTCTTGCTTACAGGAATTCTGTGCCCAGCTTCCTAGCATTAAGGCTGCATAAGCACGTCATTCCCTTTGAAAAAATCCTCCCTTCATTTTGGTTCATACAGAAAATCCAGCTGCTAGGAAATACAAACTGATTGTCTGAACACCAAGGAGTCAGAAATGTTGAGGTTTTGAGGAACAGTAAGATATGACAACCATACATATACCTGGAAGCTGACAGATACAAGGGACATAGAAGAGGGAACTGGAGAAATCCCACTGCTTCATGGGGTTTGGAGGGAGAGAAATGCACAGGAGGGTTTTGCGATTAAAAACAAGCGGCCAAACTGATGTGAAAACCTTTTGATCAGGTTTTCAAGGTAGAAGTTAAATATTTCAGATTTTGAAAAATCCTTTGTAATCACTGTGACGCTGATGAAATAAAACAATCATGGCTTGCTAAAACACTACAGGAGTGTTCTTACTGGAACTTTAGTCACTGGTTGAGTATTTTGAAGAATACTCATGAATTTCAGTCTTGCATGAGTGAATGCCCCCTCCTTTTCAATTTCACACTGAAAACTGCTTTACTGTTACCTCTCCACTGATGCAGCCTCAGATTCCAGAGCCCCATGCAACCAGAACATTTCCAGGTAATTAAATCACCCATAATTTCTAAAACTCTCTCCTGTGAATGCTTGGGAATAAACAACTGATTTCACTGAACTCAGAACTGATTCACAACATGACATGAAAACAGAAGTAAAGGGGGCTGATACAGGTTAGCATATGGCCAGAGTCTTATTAACCACCTGCTAATGTATCAATCTCTGAGGGTCCAGCCTTTGCAGAGATGTGGCTGACATTAATTTCAGTGAGACTGCTCTTCAGAGGTGTTTTGTAAAGCAAAAGGTTTAATAAGGAAAAATAACAAAATAACAAATGTTACAGAAAACAAATGAAAAGCTGCTCACAAGGGTCTGAGAAAAGAAAACTTTGATACCCTGCTAAAACACTCCAAAAAGCGCTTAATTCCTTTATGCTCTTTCCTAAATACTGAATGTTTAAGGAGGGACAATCTGGCTTGCAACCAATAGAGAGAGACACAGGGTTTGAAGAATGGTGGCAAGGTCCAATAGATGTTTCTCTCTTGGCACTGAGCCAGTCCCTGTCAGAACAGCAAAGCAGTTTCGGGGTTCTTTTCCTTATAAGAATGCAAGGGATGAGTCTTAAACTGTTCCCTATATGGAAAATACTTGCTGGGTGTGGGAAGTGCATTCCTACAGGAGGCCTTAATCTGAAATAGGTTAATTGCAGCAGCTCCCTTTCACAACGATTTGTCAAGGAATATTTAAGGAAATAGCAACTATAATGAAAAATATTCAAAGAAACATAAGAAACAACAACAACAAGGTGCTATGAGATACTCTAGGTTTGAAGGCATTTTTGTTTCTACAAAATGAAAATGCTGTTTATTCAGAGCAAAAAAAATGACAGCAATGTTTGTGCATCCAAACAAATGGTGAGAAGTTCCCTGGAAAACACAGCCTGCAGTGACTGGGTCGGATGAACCTGGGAGCTGAGCACACCTGTGCTGGAGGCTCTGGGCTCTGCCTTGTTAGCTGGTTACATTGGTTGGTCTAATAAAACATGAGACTCCTCCAGTCAAACCTTGTCCACTTGGATCATCTTAGGTAATGGCACTAGAAGCTGCTTTATTACTATTGGTGTTCTGATTGTCCAGGATGTTCTCCAGTTTTAAAGTGAGTATTAACAGGGGTTTATTTAGTCTATAGACTGCTGTCTAGAACAGAAGTCAAATTTTTCATTAGGTTTCAGTTGCCATAGTATACATACAGCAAAAGGCAGTGTTTTACTGGCTGGATTTGCTTTCCCTCCCCTTCCACATGTACCAGGTTAGTAACAGTGGTGGGCAACTCTTAACTGAGCCAGAAGGGCAGCAAGTGGGTTCACTCAGGACAGGAGGAAAAAAATCTCCTTAAGCCACATGCAAAGCACCTTAAGTCTTGAAAAAGCCTTGTGGTGGTTTTTTGTTTGCTGAATTTTGTTTGCCACCTGGGAGATAGGATTTTGGGAGAAAAAGGTGAAACTGGCTTAACTTAAAAGTAAAACAGATAGATTTTATTAACATACAGTAAGAGAAGAAAAAAAATGAAGCATTCAAATACTTTCTTTTCTACTACAAACTGTTCACTTTTCCACTCAGCACAGAGAAAAAACTTTGATTTTCAGTCAGTTGCAACTATTTAAACACAATTTTGCATTACTTTGGGAGAGGAGCCTCTCTAGAGTTTATGGAGATACATGCTACAAGAAAAGGTCTGGTGGCTTTTAATGTCACAAATCTGCAACTTCCTGGAATTTTGCAGATTCTGTGCAGTCTTAGTTATTTAACAGTTTTTTTAGCTGTTTATGGGCCTCTGCATGTTTGGGGTACTGTTTCAAGAATGCTTTTTTAGTATGAAGCAAGGATTCTCTTATTTCTAAAATTGTCTCTATTTCAAAAGAAATAGAGACTTTTT
>VXBB01012862.1:65877-95262 GCA_013399915.1 Illadopsis cleaveri
AAAAAAAGCAAGTCGCCTAAGACATTTAATTTAAACCAAGGTTCTTCAGAAACGTGGACAATCCTTTTATTAGTCAGCTAGGCTGCCAGTCCAATGCTAAACCACCACAAGACTGCATTCCTCAGAGAATGTATTGATACATGAACAAAGGTCAGTGATGGCACATCAGGCAGTGCTGAGCTCGGAAGGGCAGTCAGTGCCCTCCTCACAGAACACAGAAAACGGGTGGATCCTTTTGGATTATCAGATTAAGCATCACCTGGACAAAACAGACTTCAGTCACAACCTTTAATGATCCTCTTGAGCCACCATCAATCTTTACTGCTCATTAATTGAATTTGCTGTTTAGCTGATGGTGTGCTGGGTGAGCCTGTGTGTGACACAATCCTGTTTCGTACATTCTTTAAAGCAACAAGAACTTGACCATAAAAACACTGTGGCTGCACTACTTGTGACACTGATGTTAGAACACTGAGTGGGGGAGGAAGAAAAGGAGCAAAGGAATGATGAAAGCAAAGAAAGGTGATTCTGCCTGCAAACTGGCATCAAAGGAGCATTTGTTAGCTGTGGTGGCTCTCCCTTCATGACAAAAGAACCACCCTGCCCTAAATCATTCATTAAACCTCAAAAAGCAAAGGAAGCGTCTGCTCTAACGCAAACATTAAACAGGACAAAATTGAATGGCACTTGTCAGAAAGGAGAAGTTTCAGGCAGACTGGCTGGTAGGCAGCATTTCAGCCTTTGACAGTGTGTCTTCCCAACAGATTCACATCAATGAGAAGCATCTGGAAGACCTGATCCCAGGATTTGGGGGGGTCACACACAGTACCAAATATGCAACACTCTATGTTCCAATAACTACGAGGCAAAGGCTCAGTCATGCTGAATGCATCAATACGGTAGGGAAGAAGGACCAAAGTTCTTGCATGATGATAAATATTTACATTTGAAACCTTTTCCAGATGCAGCACACAGATATTTGGGAGCTGAACCACCTACATGCACAATGCAAGCACAGGTGGTGAAAGCGTCTTTTAGCTTGCCGGGAATACATGTTTCTGTAAATGAAATAAGAACTTTGTGGAATGTTCCATCTGTAGCTCCTCATAGCTACAGGCTAAACACAGGATTATCAGTTTTCAGAACAGAAGATGGGGATTCTTTGCTTTTCTTTGTTTTCTACACAAGAGAAAGATGCTCTTGGAAGAAAAAATATATTCAGAAACATTTTCCAAATATTTCTTGTTTAAATCTTGTCTAGAAAAAGAGTCAACTATTTCCAATCCTCTGTAGCAAATATCAGAGGTGAAGCCTTATAAACAGCTCTGCCTACTGTCAAGTAGGAGCCAAAGAAGAGAAAACACAACGTAAGTACTCTGTAGGTGTTTGTCCTGCCCCAGCCTGGGATTCCATTAAATATGTTTCTATTTAAGCAGTCTTTTTTTGTTTTTCTTTAATGAATATGGTGTTCTGAAATTAATTTGGTGCTGCATAAAATGATGTAGCTCAAAGTGAAATTAGAAGATTTTCTTAAAGGCCTATAAATGTTAAAACTATATTTTTCATTGAACTCTGACAAACTTCTCTATAAATATTCCAGGTGTGGTTTTTATTACAGCCACATTTCCCCACTCAATTGCTAGACTTCATTTCACCATGAATAAATAACTAACCAGGGATTTTTGGCAGCTTAGTGTTGTTCCAACCCACTGGTCTTGCAATTAGCTCCTACTGTTGTTTTTTTGAAGTCATATTCTTCTTCATGTATCCTGAACTCCCCAGCTATCTTCTGTTGTATTAAGGCTAGGGCACATTCATATCCAAATCGCATTAAACTGCAAAAACCTGCTGCCTAGATGTTTTCCAGGCATGTCTTTGAAAAGTTTTGTTTAAAATATCTTAAATCTGTTATCCCAGAGGCGTTACCACCATTTCTAATTGGCCCAGCCTTGACCAGCAGCATGTCCATCTTTGGAGCTGCCAGAGATTCGCTCTGCCAGACTGGAGATAGCTTCCAGCAGCTTCTCACAGAGGCCACTCTCGTAGCCCCTCAAAGCTACCAAAGCTCAGCCATGCAAACCCAATACAGGCAGGAGTAAGGAAAAGTATTGTGTCAGTTAAATATGGTTTACAGCTTCATTTGGGGTTTTCCTTAAAAACAGCCAGTAATAAACCTGCATGAATGGATTCGCTTCATAAGAAAAACAGCTCCAGCATCTCCCGGGGTAGTTGCTGGACAAGCCCACTGAGTCAGCAGCAAGACTGGCACAGTCATTGCTGTTTGCCATGCTGACACCCAGCAGAGGCCGTCCAGCTGCTTTCCATGCCTTTGGCCTTCCCTGGAATCACTGGAAAGTTGTTAGACCACTTTAATTTGTAAACCTATTGACAAGCACTTAATGTTAAAGAAATGTTAGTGATGAGTAATTCTGGCAGATGAAACACAGTTAGTTCATTTATTTAGTGCTAAATGTTTCTCCTGATTTCCTTTACATGCAGAAAAGTCAGATTTAGATAAAAACTTTGCATATCAAATAGGACAATTGAAAAGTCAGTCAAATTTCTATGTAAATGCTTGTATTTGAGTCTCCCATAAATTCTGTTTGCAGGCATATATCCTGCCATGATGGAAGGTGTACACTGCTCCTGATGCCCACTTACTCATAAAACCCACGATGAAGGAGATGGCAACTATCTCTTCTAAATCATCTTAACAAATGCCAGTGAACAACTGAAAGAGATCCTACCCAACACCACAGGTATGGGAAGGTCTTGGCTGTGCCAGTAGATCAGGAGTATCCCAGTTTTATCATCTCTTGGTACTGAATTCAGTACCAATATCACCAACTGTGATGTTTGGTAGGGTCACTGCCAGAACATCCTACCTAGCCAGCAATTTATTACATTGCACACTGTGTATTAATTGTGGCAGCCACTGGAAAAAACAAACAACCTCTGTGCCAACAGGGATACAGATAATATCCTGTGCAGCAGTAACGTGCCTGTGCATGGGCCAATGCTGCCAGAGTTGCCCTGCTTACATCCCCATTCCTCAGCATGGCTCCACTGTGGTGGCAGCTCCTGACACACAACAGATTAGGGAGAACAGTCCAATACAACATCTGCCAGCTGCCTTTCTCAAAGAAATTGGACAGCATTAATATTTACCCTCTGCCCAAGAAAAACACAGCCGTAACACTATACCATAATTCTGTGTGGCCCAATACTGTTCCTCCCTTCGGCAAGAGGCTTTGCAATTGCATTAGTTTCTGAACAACGGAGTAAATCCAGAGAAAGAGATGAAGAACCTGCCCTACTGCAGATCCCTGCCCAACTGCCTGAGAAGTGTTTTCTAATTTGTCGTACTTGTACTTGAGAGTGCGGAGCCCATGGGGGCCCAGTGGTGAGGAGGCAGCAGGCTGCAGCCAGCACGTGAGCTCCTCTGGTACCTCGGTACTGCTCAGGGGCTTTTACAATGCTCGCAGGACATGGCTCTGTGGTGAGGCTTGGGTACGTGTTCCTTAGAAGCTTCACCTGGTTAAAGGAGAAAGCTGTGCTCTGGGGAGCAGGAAGGCAGTCCAATTGCTGTAACTGTTGGCAATTTATTTGCCAACAAGTCCCTAAAGGGCAGTCTATTAATACATAATGTGCCAGCCAGGAGCTCAACTCATCCTGTGTAACACAGGGCAATATAAAGCACTGAGACTCCCATCAGAGAAGCTGGTTTGGAGGGCGCCTCTAACCAGTGAGCTCAGCGCAGAACAAGCCAGTAAGTCCAGCTTCTGCCCCAACACCATGGAGTTCCTGACAGCCCCAGTCGGGCAAACAGTGTGGTACCTGGAACACCAGGGCTTGCACCAGTATCAGCACTACAGCTTCTCAGGGAACAAAGCACAGGAAAGACAATGTGGAGAATTTTTTAGTACTGTGGGGATGGGATTTGGCTACCCCCACCCAAAATCAGCAGTGGGATTTTTCCCCCCTCCCTTTTTTTCTTCTCTTCTACTTTAATAAGGTGAGTGATACTGAGTAGCACGTGGCCAGAGTGTAATAAGCCACATGCTAATATATCAATCTCTGAGGGTCCAGCCGTTGCAGAGAAGTGGCTGTAATTAATGAGCGAGACTGTTCCTCGGAGGTGTTTTGTAAATCAGAAGATTTAGTAAGTAAAAATATCAAAATAACAAATGTTACAGAAAACAAATAATAAACCGCACACAGGTGTCTGAGAAATCTCTTGCACCTTGCTAAGACACCGCAAAAAGCCTCTCACTGCCTCAGTGCTCCTTCCTAAATACTTAATATTCTAGGAGGGATAACCTGGCTTGCAGCCAATAAGATCACCAAGAAGCTTTGAGTTACACTCTCAGAGCCCAGTCCATGCCCCTGTGCTGGCACTGAGTCAATCTCTGTCAGCAGAGTATGGAAGTTTCTGGGTTCTTCACCTTAAGGGGTGAGCCTTAAACTTTTCCATATATGGAAAACACTTGCTGGGTGTGGGAAATGCTTTACTACAGGGGAGTATTTCATGCACTCAGAATAGTTGGAACACTTACAGAAGAGATGGACAGCAGGAGAAAATATTAGTGCATCATTAAGAGTGTGAAATAAAAGTAACGTAGAGTAAAACAATCTTTCTTTTTCTTCATGTTGCCCTGGTGGCAGGCAAAGGCTCAGGGGTACATGCTGCCCCAGCCACTGCAGGGATGGAGCACTCAGACATGTGGCTGTTTTCCAGAAGTGTTTTTGCACTGTCAGTGAAACTTTAACCTCAAACAGCAGCTAAAATGAGATCAAAGCAATAAATTACTATCATTGTGCTAAAAGGGATACCAGTGTTAAGTGGGGCTGAGCAGAATTCCCTGTGCTGGCCATGCTAACAGGCTGGAGAGGAATCTTTTATTATTTCACTATTTCTCTTGTTGAACAGATGTACTGAAAACAGTGACAGCATGCAGAAATCAGATTTATTAATCTCTGAGTTTCATATTCTTCTAAATGCAAATACCTGAGTTATCACCTTTTCTATATGTCTTTTCTGAAATGAAAACACGGCTTTCTTCAGGTTTTTCCTGTTGATCCTTTTGCTTTCCCTTTTGTTGGGAATGTTTTTGAATGGAAGGTAACAAGTTAAGGTGCTGCAGAGAAAGCAGTTAACAGCCATTCATTCTGTGCAGGCAAATAAACACAGAGTGTAAGCAAAGAGAAAGAAAGAAAATAAGAAGAGAGAACCCACTGTACTTGCATTCCTCTCATGTTTAATCCTCCAGTGAACTACAATGGATATCTGGTACTACTGTGCCAATATTCTGCTTTTATGGTTGACTGATAAATTATAAGATTTATCTGATGTCTAGGAACTATCAATTAACACTTTGAAATTAGATTTAATTGATAATGCCTTAATTTCTCTGTTGTTTTCTTCCAGACAGCATGTCTCCAGAGACCTGAGACCCCTCCCAGTTAGAATAAATAATATTCTTAATCTCTTATCTTGCTATACCACATGTGTGGGGACAGATGTTTTGGCAACACATTCGGTTCAGATTGTCACAAATACACCCTGTGCCTGGGACAGCCTGAAGTACATGACTGATGGCCTTGTTCTTTAAAACCTGATCAACTTTGTGAAATAAATCAATGGAAGCTACTGTGGCAGAGAAAACAAGAGAGGCTTTTCTTAAAGTGAGTTGTGCACTGCCACTTCATTCTGGATGTTTTATTGCTGGTGGAGCAGAGTGCCTGTGACAGCTCATCCCTCTGCCAAGGTAACTTCAGAGTCATGCTCAGAGAATTAACAGTGGAGTAGCACTAAGGACAAACCCAGCAGACATGTAATATATGAAATATATGTTTTAGAAAATTCGTGTATTAGAAACATGATTGTGTAAAATGATTTTAAGAAATTTGGAACCCTGATTGCGATTCCCCAAGAAAGCACAGGAGCGTCCTGGGCAGAAACTCCCTTATCAGATCCATTCTTCTTGGAACAATAACCCTAGCCGAGGAACATTTGCACCCGAAAAGACGTGGCAAGGCAGGAGATGGTTCATGATCACCGCCTCCTACAGGCCATCAACACCTGATACGAATCTGGAGCTACGGAACCCTACGATTAAGGATTCCAGGAAATCTATACACCGGCTTGGGTTCTGCCAGGAAATCCTTTCAGAACATGAATAGAGGGTGGCAAATCGGATTTACATATGAACACTGGATTGGAACATACAATGGACTTGCGGAGGCTGTCTCCCTACCACCCGCACTGGTGTTGAATCTCTTTTATTGTGGTTTTTTAAATTGGTTATGGGATTGTTTTAATAAATTGTTTGCTAATAATTTTTGATCTCGATTTCATTTATAACAGACACAAGATGACATATGTCATGGAAATATAAATCACACAGACACTCAACTACATCATTGATTAAATCTTTGAAATGAACTTATTTAAGAAGCATATGTGGGGGCAGGAGTAGTCTCAGCACTGCTGCAACATCCTCTCCTCACTATTCTAAGCTAAAACTTTACAGATCAGGAAAAAATTTTCAGCTGAATGAATTTTTTTTCTTTTTGGAAATTTGGTCATAGCAACTCAGTTGATTTAGTAGGTAAAGCTACAGAAAATCACTTGGTTTTTTTGTTTTACTACAATAACTGGACAATCTCTTTGGTTGCTGAACCTGGGCTTTCCTTTCCCTTGGCTACTGATGTATTTCTCCCCTCTAGACCTGCATTCTCAGGATTTATAGCCAGGATGCAGGTTCATTTCGTAAAGAAACCTTCCACCCTAGCATCACTATGTTTCGAGTGCTTAACTTGCCCACATTTGTACTCTGCTGATGGGAAGGACCTGCCTGCACAGGATGGAAGATCAAGAAAGCCAGTCTCTGCTAGAACCAGTGACAGGTAAGGTAATTATTTAGGCAATACAGCGGCAGTGCAGCTCACAATGATAAAGGAAGAGCACTTTCCCAATAAAACCAAGGATAAGGGAAGGCTGAAAGATTGCCGAGTTAGGCCTTTAGAACACAAACACACACTGCTCCTTACTTCAGATAAACTGCATCCAGTCTGTCAAGACCATCACATGCTGCAGACCAACACAGTGGAAATCCCACAGGAATCTATAAATACTGTTAGTCTTAAAGAAGAACTTCTCAGGAAAACTGCTGTGAATGCTTTCCTTCAGCATTCAGGCTTTTACATTTATAAGCCCAGCTGCTCTGCCTCCCTGTCTGCTGGACCCTTTCATTGTGTCCTAGATTACAATATAAGATGTGCCCAAAGTATGTATTTTATCACCATCCTCATGAGCTGTTGAAACCAGGTGGGGCAGTGTTTCCCTTGCCCCCTCCCTCTGGACTATCCCTGGTTCCCAGGGTGATCTGTTAATGGCCCCATCCATGCCTTGCCACATGACTCTTAAGTAACTCCCTCCAGGAGCTATTTCTGTTTACTGAGCAGTCAAGGACCCCCTGCATGACTCATAGAATGATGTCATCCCACTGTAAAATGCTCCACCCAAGGGGAGGAGCCAAGCATTCCCACCTGGATATAATCTGGGATTTGGGATGCAGGGGGAGGGGTTTGGTCAGTTTGGGGTTGGAGTCTTTACCCACTGGATTCCCAGAGGACAAGAGCTACCAGACGTTTCTATGGGATCACTGCTTCAACAAGACCACTTTATTGGGACTGCTACCACCACCCTAACTAACAGAGTGTCAGGTTGTATTATGACTGTCAGGGGTCTTTTGTACTATTGCTTTTTATTTATTTTATTTTACTTTTTTTCTTCCCCCTCCTATTAAATTGTATTTCTGACTTGGAGTCTCTCACTGGTTTTACTTTCAAACCAGTACACATTGACAGAAGGAACCATCATAGCATGGGTAACATATAAATATGCATCAGTTCATCCCTAGGAAGCTAAACCAACTATATGGTGCTGTGTGGTGCCAGAGAAAAGGCAGGAATTTCATGTCCTTTGTTCCTATTGCCTTTTTATGACAGATGCCATGGGATTTCCTTGAAGCACTTCCCATAAGCTCAAGCCCAAGGAGTGACCTGTGAGACGCATTGTGAGGACAGTCTTGGAGAAGAGGCTGGAATCAAAACCCACCTCTGCAAAGGCCTCCCTAAAAAAGGCACTTAGTTTTGGACACTGGAAAATGCTCTTCTGAACGTTTGTGCATACAGCCATGGGATGTGGCCACTTCCTTTGTACTGCCTGAGGTAAGGAAGAGGAACCAGCTGAACATCACACTGGGAACCAGGGTAAAGCAAAGTGTATATAAACCAAGCTACAAGGTGAATGACATAAATAACCTTTCTAAAGGTCTGTGTTCACCAACAGCCACAACCTAGTTACTCCTTACATTTGAAAAAACAAACCACAGTAAAAAAAATAATTTCAAAGTATTTTCAAAATATTGTTGTTTTCTACAACACCACCAAAACGTGATCCATCCAGCAGCACACAAGTTCCTGAAAGCAGAAGTCATGCCTGAGGGAGAAAAGAGTCTTCTGCAGGTGAGTATCTTTTTCAGCCCAGGACACAGTACAGTGAAGTAGCATTCCACACCCGGGAAACAGAGTTTATCCTGTGGCCCTGCTAAGGCCAGTAACAACTTGGCACTGGTGAAGGGCTGCACCAGGACCCTCACTCTGTCCTCGCCCAGAGAAAGGCTCTGTGCTTCCCCAATATTGTCAAAGCAGATTGCAAACTAACACAACTAACAAGAGGCAGTGAAAGAAGCATTGCTGAACTGCAGATCGCAGAGCTGTGAATGAGATTGATGGCTGTCTCTTACTCACAGTCATCTTACTCTGTCTTCAATATTTTATTTCAATGTCATAAACACAATTTTCGTCATTGTAAAAAACATTGGGGTGGAAGACTGAATTGTTTATTGTTTGAAGCAGCCAAACTGGTTATCAAAACAGATTTTAAAACTTAACACAGAGTCTCATGTAATGAAATGCCATTTAGAAGGTGTAGGGTGTATCTTCTACAGCTTGAACTCCACTCTAAAAACTGGTCAAAGGAGCTGCCTTTGAATATTTAACACAGGTGCTGTTTTTTTTCTCAGACCAGGCATATGTGTGCACACTGCAGTGCTCCCAACTGCTCCCATCCCAACCCACCCTGAGCAACAAAGGCTCTCAAGCATCCCTGATGCCCTCCCACAAGGCACGTGTGAAACCTGTGCTGAAACCACAGGCAGGTTTTACTGCTTGACCTGTCCACAGTCCCTGACTTTGCAAAAGCAATGGGGTATCTTAAACACTGATTGACTGGGTCTATGGGATCTGGCTTTGCAGAAGAGCTGCCTGAGTCTTTTTCAGTGTGTTAGGTTCAAACATCAATTTGCTGGGCTGGGAAGCCCAGCACCTGGTGGACAGCAGGTGTCTCCAGAGAACTCTAGTGCTAGTGCAGCCCCAGTCAAGCCCTCACCGACATGCACCATAGCACTGGTATGCCAGTGACTCACTGAAAATTGCTTTAGTCATCTCCAATCTTGCTACAGATGCTAATGTCAACTACAGCTAATTCTTCTGCTCACTGTGACATTTTAGACAACCTCCGAGTGTCACAAGTCACTCAGGATTGGGACTTGACCGACTGACCCCAGCAACATCACACCGAGATGAGGAACACAGCAACTGTATGGGAAATACCTGACAGCAACCTGTCTCAGCCACGGCGCCCATCTTTTTTTTGTTTGTTTGGGACTGTCCAGCTGCTGTATGTTACCTTAGAATACCACTCTGCTTAATGCTCATCTCTGTAATATTTGTGCTTTATTATTCTTATACATTATGTCTCTGAATGACGAGGTTGTTAAGATTTGAGAGAATGGACATGGCCCCCCTGGCAGATCATCTGCCCAGGAGTGGGACAGATGGTGGCAGTCTTTCCCACAGGATTCACTCTGGGGGAAAGATGGAAATCTGACCCTGGAGCATGAAATCAACAAAAAGTCCACCAGCTGCTTCACTGAGGGTGTTTGCAGAAAAACTGAGGACAGAAAGTCTGAAGCTCTGCCACATCCACTCCTCATGGCTTCTGGCTCTCCCGTGAGCCCACAGCATTACCAGTGTGCAGGGCCACGACCTACACCCACTGCTGCACCATGGCTCTGCATGAGGCCCAAGGCTGTCCTTCGGCAGCAGTGAAACTACTTTCTTGTTAAACATTCACAGGATACTATTCTTTTCAAAGCACGTTTCAATGTCTATGAGTACATCTTAAATAGCAGAAAACACAGATACAGGATATCATTCAGGCTTGCAAAACTGTCCCCAGAAAAATCACAGGATCAGAATCAAATCCATTACCAGCTTTTTACCCTCACAGCAATTATTCTGCAGGCTTTCACATCTGTCATTTTAAATTTTATTTACAGTTAAGATTGCCAGAGCCATTAAAGAAACTGAAAGGGCTTAGCATGACACTGATTCCTGTTTTGAAGACAGGTCAGGTATCAGAGAATTGATTAAAAAACAGCTCCTTATGCATTTTCCCATTTCCCTCTTGTTACCTTTAAACATTGTTTTAAAAAAAAGTAAAAAGGGGGAAAGGTATTTCCTTTAATTACATTATCAAAGAATTTATGAATTTACTTTTTTGCAATGAAATGATAATGTTGACTTTTTCTTTGTATCACAACGGAACAAGAATATGAAAAAAAGTTTCAAAGGATTTAAGAACACAAAATAATGCAACAAACTATGCATGGAGATACAAAATTACAATGCTTTCCATCAGGAGGTTTGCACACCTAAGAAAAGATTAAGAGGCAAAGTTCTCTAAGAGGTATGAATGATTAGTGAAAAGTGCAGAAAAAAAGTCACGACCTTGCAAAATCTGTGCTTGGCTGTATGTAATGTTACTTCTACTCTGCAGACAGAGGTATCACTCTTGGGACTTTTTGGTCCATCTGGCATGAAAATAACAGCTGTGATTTAACATCACTTTTTGACATGAAGGAAACTGCTTGTCAATGTGTCTCAACATCTCCGCTTTGTGCCTGTGTTGGGGGTTGGGTTTTTCCTTTCCTTTTCTTTCCTTGTTACCTGTGGAATTTTTCCCCATTGAGTTGCTAAGAAGCACTGATGGCTGGGTGCTTCAGACATCAGGAGGGGAAACTCTTACTCACTGGATCTGCACCTTCAGAGGGAGATGGTGGAGTGGCTGCTTGGGGAAAGGAACTCACTGCTGCTGCAGAAGTCCAGCTCAGTCCCGTTTCTTCTGGTGTGGGCACACACCCCCTGCCTGCTGAGACCTCCCAAGTCTCCAGCCACAGCTTTGGAGTTTCTGATCCATTCCTTCTGTCCCTTCCCATCTTCAGCCACAGCTTTGGAGTTCCTGATCCATCCCTTCCATCCCTTCCATCCCTTCAGCCACAGCTATGGAGTTTCTGATCCATCCCTTCCATCCTTTCAGCCTCAGTTCCCGAGTTCCTGATCCATTCCTTCCATCCCTTCCTGTCTTGGACAAAGCCGCCCATACTGCCTGCTCGCCAAGCCCGCCCCACAGCGCCCCCTGCAGCCGCGGGGGGATCATCGCATCTGCCCCACCCACTGGGAGCCACCAGCGCCCCTTCTGGCTGTGACCGGAACTGCACCACAGGGGAAAGTGCCATGCTCAGGGAAGCTGTTACAGGGTTCCTAGTTCTGTTTTATTATTAATGCTGTGGTGGTTGTTGTTGTTTGTTTGCCTGGTTATACATACTAGTAAAGAACTATTATTCCTATCCCCATAACTTTGCCTGAGAGCCCCTTAATTTTCAAAATTATAATAATTGGGAAGGAGGGGGTTTGCATCCTCCATTCCACGGGAGGCCCTTCCTTCCCTAGCAGACATCTGTCTTTCAAACTAAGACAGCCTGTATGGCTACTCATTGTAAGATATGGCAACAACAAGCACATGTTACACCTTAAGAGTAATTTTGATCTCAAATGCACTTTCCTTCACTTTGTTTCAGGCTATTATCTATTGTAAGCCAAGTCTTCGAATACAATTGGTTTCAATTATTGCCCAAAGAAGAACTGGAGCTGGAAGTGGCAGAAGCATGTGTTGGAGACTGTCCAATAACAGGGAAATGCTTTGTTTGAACTGTAAAAGGGCATTTTTGTCTAACTATGAATGCCAGAAATTGTGGGCTCTTCAGCAGTGTCAGGGAATGGGATGAAAAATTGCTAATTGCTACACTAGTTTGGAGTGAGGAACTGGATGCAGCTCTCCTGTATCTCCAGGAGGAGTCTAGGCCAGTTGAATGTGTGGTCATGCAAGCTGGATGTGTCAAGAGGAGGAAATAAATATCCGAGAGCCAGCAGTAAGGGCATGCTGGTGTTGCAGAGGTGAAGTGGAATCAGACTCCTTCACCCTGTCAAGTGTTCTAATCACTTTCCTAATGGGCTTCTGCCACCACATGCTAATAAAGCACCTGCCTCTCTACTACACCACACGTAGAAGGGCTCAAAAATTAAACATTGTTTACATGGCAAATTAACAATTTCAACATTTACAGTAAACTAATAGACATAAACCATTCTCCCTCCTCTGCCTATGCTCTGCTGCCCATCTTTCAAGTACTTTTCCTGCTTGTTCTCTGCACATATGGCCTTTGCTGCATCTAGAGCTCCCATAAAGTACAATTCCTTAAGCTCACCATAGTTAGAACACCTAACACCAATCCAGTATTTAGCCCCTGGACTATGATTTTGCGCTATAACACCCAGTCAGGAAAAAATTCAGTTTCTGGGAGGCCCCATAATCTTCCTCAAAATATTTCCTGATTTTTGATGCTCGTTAATCATCTCACTGGCTGTGTAGCTGATGAATTTCAAAGCAAATCCCAGCCCATTTTGCATGGAGAGAGGATGCTGGAATATCATCTGACAATGACACTGGGGGAAAAAAAAAGTAATTAGCATTAAATTATCTGCTCCCAGATAATTTCCCAGATGAATCACCATAAAAGGCTCTGAAATGGTCTCTCACTCGTTTTCCTAGCACAACATTTCACTGTACTCTAGACTTGAGGAGATATAATTTTTCAGGCTTTTATCTGCAATCAGGGCATTGTTTTCGTCAGAGTCCCTGATCATGAGAGAAGTGGCAAGGCCAGGTTTGCAAGGCTGGAGGATTAACCTGTTAGCAGCAGAGGTCAGGCCATGGATCCCCTGTGAGAGCAGGGGGCTCAAATAGAAAGCAGAGCATTGCTGGGTGCTAGTAAAACCCCAATCACTTCATCTGGACAGCACTCAAGGCTTTTTCCTTTGTGGTTGATTACTCATGAGAAAAGCCCATGGCAAGGAATATCTTGACCAGCCCAGGCACGGGACAATTGCAAAACTGTCCATCAAACTCAGAGAGACCACCTCTGGGTCTCTCTCATCAATAAACATAAGCCATCAGTGATTGACATAATGGGATTTTTTTCTGAGTCAGACTTCAGCCTGTTGTGCGCTTCTCCCCTGCCCTGAAGCCTGTGCCAGCCCCCTCCCAACCCTGCTCCAGCCCTGAACTCTGCACAGACCCCAGACCCCTCCCCCTTCCTCTGTGGCTCTGCTGAAGGCTCAAGGGCTGTGGGAAGAAGGATGTCACCTGCACCCAGGCCACCTTCTCCTGCACAGAAATATCCAAGACCCTGGAGAAAGGCACCCTGAGCTGCTGCCCCCCCAGTGCCTGCTCCTGCAGCGGGGGACATTCAATGCCCTGATACCCTCGGGTGCTCTGCAAGCCCACGGCAGCTGGGTGAGAGGGGACGGTACCCACACATTGTTACTTTGCAAGCAGCAGGCCTGGAGTCCAAATCAACCTCCTCGATGCCTTGCAGTGAATCTGCCCCATGTTCCCAAGGCCACACTGGGCTGCCACTTCCTCTGGAGACACTTGTCCTCTCAATGCTCTTGGGGACACCCCCAAACCAACCCTGTTCCAAAACAGCCATACAGGAATTAAGAACACAAAGTCTTACACCCACAGACAGAAATGAGGATTTTGAAAGAAAATTGCTATTGTGAGAGCAGGCTGTACATCCTGCAAGAGGAATGTCCCTAATTACGATCTCCCAGGTGATGCTGAGTAGCTGCTGCTGAGCACACCATGTGAAATTCCAGATCAATCCCCAGCAAACAGAGATGAACACAGCAAATCCTTGGCTCCTGCTCCATGCCTGTGGTTGGCCTTTTTTCTGGGTAACAAGACTGCTACAAAATTTACATTTTGCTGCTTATGGAAAGATTTGGTCAAATCAATAGGTTGTGGCAAAACAAAGTAACAAAACCAGTAATAAACCCAAGTGATAAATAGGTATGTGTTAACGAAAAAAAAGATTTGTGCAATTAATTATCTAATGTTTTCATCTGATGTGATTTTGGATGGGGAGAAGTGACATGGTGATAACCATTAAGAGAGGGCATCTCAGATGTATTTTTCAGTGTCGAAAATGCACATTTGGCTTCCATTACAGACAGACCCATAGTGCAGGGTGGCCCAGCCTCAGCCAGCACACCTTCAGGAACCAGGAGCAGGAATTCAGGTGTCTGCCAATGGCTCCCAACCCTACACCTGCAGCCGGCCAGCACTGGGTGGTTCACTGCACAGGGATGAATTTTGCTACTTCATACCCATGCAGTGCCAGAAACATCTGGCAGCAGCTCCTGAACTTCAGTTTCAATGTTGTAGTAAATGGACTAGGGACCTGTGCAGTTTAGGTTTAACTACCTAAAACCACAATCAGGTGACCCCATACCCCTGCTAGAGGTTTGTATCCAGGCCTGGGAGCAAGGCTCTCCTCTCCCAGGAATCATTTTACAAGTGTATTTTCAGGCTTGACTCTCTCCATTTTCATAGTGAAACACAAGAATTAGGATCCTTTTAACTCAGAAACCTCAACAGTTGTTCTCTGCTATCCAGATGGGAAAGTGACTAAAAGAATAGTAACACCTAGGTCACGTGGAAGCATTTTGAAGTGTCAGGAGCTTTTTCAGGTGATTTAGGGTATCTTTTGCCTGAGGTGTGCCTTCTCCATCTCTGCTACCAGCTGAGCTGACTCCATGAAAGACTGAGTCCTTTAGAGCAGGGAGCAGTAAAGGATAACCTCCCACTTTACAACTCCTTGCACATGGGACATAGCTCCTCCAAGACAGCATCCCTTGAGGGTGATTCTTACTCCCCTGGGACCCCAAAAGCTGTCCCCATGAAGCCAGAGCAGGAGCTTGGCTCCCATGTGCTACATCTGCTCCCATTCATAGCAATGTGTGCTGTGTCTGGGTCTGTGTTTCAATTTTCAGGAATAATACTGAAGAGCTTTTAGCGGAAACAGAGAGAATTATTCATAGTAACAGTAAAATTATTTTATTCACAGAAGTCAGAGACACCATATACAGTCTATCAAAAACATTTAGCCTGGCACAGAGATTAAAATATTTTCGTTAAAAATAGCATCAAGAGCATTATGCAGTTGGATAAAACTTGAATTGATCTGCCATGATAAGAAAATGCTTTCTTCTTCATGTTTGCCTTCTTAAACTCTGATTCAGTGGCAACAGAGTTACCTAGGGAGTTCTGAAGTCACTCTTCATGCTTTGCATAGTATCCCTTGCTCCCAGGGCTGGGAGAGGGAAGCACTGTTCCTTTTCCTCCCAGTGCTGTGTCAAAATGCAGACCTAGCAAGCTTTTCATTCAGAGAGGCAGTGAGCATGCTCTGCACCACAGTCACAGCCTCGAGATAAATTCCAATAATGAAAAAGTCACAACAGCAGAAGAGAATTGCCTCCTTGGTCACAAGGGAGATAACCTGGACAACAGCAGAGGTATAAATCAATGCAGTTGGTTTGATAGAGAGATTAGAGACAGCAAATGCTAACTTGCAGTGCAGAGGCACACAGTGTGCAGTGATCAGGATAAAATAATTAAAACAGCTTGGGAATTCAATCTTTTATTTTTTTACAAGGTGAAATGAATTTACTTCATTTTCCTGAGGGAATGCAGATTGCTGTCGTGTATCTTTTGTTCCCCCCTCCAGAGAAGACATCCTTTCTCAAGACTGCTCTCTCTCCTGAAACGATGCCTTTAATTTGGTGGAAGAGATTTTGTGCTGCAGTGAATACATCCTCCAAAGGTACTGTTCTGAGCAAAAGAAAGTATTAGTAATCTGACTCACTGGAAAAGTTTAAATAACTGACTAGGCTACCTTTGAGCCTGATTCTATTGATTTGCCACCCACCTGAGAGTGCAACCTCTTAGCCACTCCTTTTCAACACACAGTAGTGTAGTTCAAGACAGTGTGGAAACCTCCAGGGTCCTGCTGTTCTTGCCCTCGTTTGGGTCCCAGACCTGCCATGGGTGCCTCTCTAGAACAAGTGATAGATGCTGGCCAAAAACCAATTTAGAGCTGAGGGATATAGATCATTCCTCAAGCAGGTAAACACAGAGAGTCCTGAGCTGTGGTTCCATGGACTGATGCACAGCAATAAATGAGTTCCAGCTAATACCAACGTAATATTAAATGCCTGAGGCTATTTTGACCAAAGTGTTAATATACAGACCAAAATTACCATAAAATATATATTTTTTTAAATTGTTCATAATAAGAATGAGCTTCTGGGAAATTATTTTATTTTCTGGGAACTGTGTCCTCACTTCAGAAAATTGCCTGGATGGGAAATTCTCAGCCAGCTCTCTCTCCCAAAGGGTTGTTACTCAGTAACACCTCAGTGAGACTCTGTGCATGGTTGCCAGGGGACTGTCACACAGTAAAATATAAATAATTTCCTAAATGTATCTGTTATATTTTAAATTCACTTACAACAACGCCCTTCTAGACACAGAATGCTGTGTTTCCATTAGAAACAGTCTGCCAACTTTTCCATCATCTGGGAGCTAATCAAGCAGAATGACAGCTAAACCAATGCCAAATGGAGGAAAAGTAATGATGAGTGTGATGTAGACAAGCACAGACTGTACAATCTTCCATGCCAAATATTGATCTGTTTATCAAATTGCACAGCTGTTTGGAAATACAGCAGCTCATCTGTGATGAAATTCTGTGTCAGGCACGAGAAGCAGCTGAGGAGCTTGGCTTCAAGGCCTTCTCAGTGAGCAGAGCCTGCACAGGTCCTGCCCCAGGGGGG
Organism: Illadopsis cleaveri; assembly: GCA_013399915.1. NCBI lineage: Eukaryota > Metazoa > Chordata > Aves > Passeriformes > Timaliidae > Illadopsis > Illadopsis cleaveri. Next base: position 83,026 of record VXBB01012862.1, read on the forward strand.
CCCAGGCATTGCTTGGCAGCAGCACTCTTGGATAGTCCTGTTGCTTTGGATGTGGAATTGCTTGTTCAGAGCTCTAAACTAAAATTGCTTAAGGTAAGTGTGGGTTGTAAAAAGAGCAATTATCTTAACTGTATTTGTAAGAGAAAGCAATTTATTGTTATAAGAAGAACTGCTGTAGAAATCATATGAAGAACAGCCAGTTTTAGCAGAATATACCCACACCTAAAAGGATATAAGCAATAACAACAGCTGCATCTGGGAGATTTGGGGAAATTCAGCAAGTTAAAGATACCCAGGATGAAAACACAATGATGAAAACATAACTTGGGATTGGACGCATTCTTTTCTAGCTTGCTGATTGTGCCATCCCACGGGCATGTGGAAGTCTTCCTTAGGACTAGAGGTTTTTTTTCAGTTGCTCAGATTGTGCTTGACTGGAACAATTCCAGATTCAGGCATGACTTGTGCTGTGGTGCACAACCATAATGTACTGCAGAGCTGAGGCCCAGCCCAGTGATGCCCTAACACTGCAGCCAGAAATCACCCTCCTTCCCACCCTGGTTCTCCTCCAAAACAAGGCAGTTGAGCTGGTCTCTGAAAAATACCAGTTTCTGAAGGAATTCTCAGGGATAAGCTTAACCAGGATGTCTAACATTCATGCACTTTGCTAGTGTGTGTGAGTCATCCAGGTTCTTTCTACTCAAAGGAGCAGAAAAGCAGTGATTCATCTCCTACCAAAATAGGTATTCAAGGGAGGTGGGATGGAAACTTGCATGCAGCTACTTGTCTTCCAGGGAGCTCCAAGAGTTCTTACCTCACTAACCCAGGCACAGCTCAGAACTTCTAAATTTCTAATTTATGTAAGTCTATTGATGCAGAATTAATACAGTTAACTCTAGGCTTTGCAAATTGTTATTGAAGAGCATGGGAAACCAGGAACAAAATTAACTAACGAAGAACAAGGCAACTAAAAATCCACCTATGTTCTAGAATGTAACTGTAAAAAGTTTAGCAGACCACCCTCTGCACCTGCAAGGATGGGTAGAGCCAGAAGGCAGGGAGGAAAAAGTCTTGTTTTTGACAGCATCTACTTTGGAAGCACCTATCATTTTGATGCTTTTGAGCTAGACTTGGTGGAAGAGATCCTACCTCAAGCTTCAGTAGAGAAATATGAAGATGAAACTATCTGAGGAGGAGTAACAGGCTCACAACCAAGGTTAATTCAGTCATGGTCCAGAGGTGCAAATTCTGTGCATCATTCTGACATCCATTAATACTGCAGAGTGTTTCCAGCAAAAAGCTTTCTTGCTCCTTGCTTTACTCCCATGAATTGGAATGCAGCTGGATTAACTGCTGGATTGCCATTACTAGGCAGGCTCCTGAATGACATCTTTAAGATATTCCCTGTCAGCTTGATGGCTGCCCTAGGCCCTTAGCTAGGGTCTAGGTGACAACAGGGCAAAAAACCTGGAGCAAGTCATGCAGAGCCAGATTCGTATCCATTTTCCTCAGTGCAGTTGCTGGCCTTGCTCACAAGCCTGCTCTGCATTAAATGCATAAATCCAACCATTGCACAGAATTTCATCCCAATTCAAAATTAATTTGAATGTTAAAACCACTTTTCTCTCTTTTCATACAGTCATTCCTGTTTTTCTAAATACTGCATCCTGACCCTTTCCCTCACAACAGGAGATATTACCAAATTAAAATGATACACAGTTGTTGCTAATGGTACTAATTATTGTTGCTAATTGTAACAAGAAGATGATTAAAAAGTATGCAATACTCAGAGTTTCTTTGAATGGGCTTTGAATTGCATGAGACTGATTTATATTTCTGCTTAGCATACATGGCACCAGAATGAAGACCTGTATTTTAACAGTGCTTATGCAAAATATAGGGAAAGAAAGGTGCATAGGGTTTACTACCACTGTCAGTGAGAATGCACTTCAACAACTGTGGCAAGTGTTAAAAACAACTGCATGGGTGAATAAGAAAAATAAATAAAAAGAGAAATTCAAGCTCTTACTTTCCAGATTTAAGCTCAAACATTCACATGGCTCCCTGCTGTCCTTTCTTTTCCTCTTACCAACAAATTATCTCTTAAGGTAATTTTGTTCACTAGATATTGGTTTAACATTGAGTTAGTATTGTCTTACACAAGAAGGGATTTACAAATGGAAGGTGAGATCCCCTTCATCTTCTTAGAACCCAACCATGACTTAGGATCCGATATAAACCAGGAAGTTCTATTTGGACATCACACTGAAAAAGCTTGAGGGAATGAATAACAAACTCCTGCAAAAAACCCCAGACAATAAACCATTGTGCATCCTTTCCTTGATAAACAGAGGACAGTTAATCATTGACATAGCTTGAAAAGGACCCAGCTGTTTCATCCTTTGCTATCACATCCTTGTCATGCTAACTCAGTTGAAGAGGTAAAACCAAGCCAGAATAGCAGTAGTAGTGAGGCAAAGTATGTACTTTGAAATCTCAAATGGTTGTGGTCTCAAATAGATTGTTCTTAATTCCTAATTACTTTGATTTGATTGGTACCTATCTGTAAGCAGGGAGTGTAGTGCAGTATGCTTGTGCTGTAAAAGTGACAGGGACATCTCCTCAGACCAACACCTCCAATTTGAGAGCATGTGCCAATAATGTGGCACAGATTTCCTTACAGAAGGTTTTAAACAAGAACAGATATTTGTCTCCGGAAGTCACAAATAGACTTGGGTGTCTTTTATAGGTATTTCAGAATCAGGGTGAGGAGGATTCTTACTTATGCGTTAGCAAACATTTAGGGCTGGACAGACTGAAATTGTAAGGAATCGCCTACTCTATTTTTTGAGGAAAATTCTTTAAGCAAGCAGAAAGATTCACCTATTAGAAATGTACACTTAACATTAATTAGCTCAGTGAACTCAGTTTACCACGGTGCTACAGTAAAAAGTGATCCCTGCCCTACTGACTGTAAACCTCGATGTTACAACAATAATGGCCCAGCAGCATGGTTTTCCCAGCATACTAACAGGGGTGCAGCCTCTCCCTAAGGGTACAGCTGGACCAGCTGACGTTATCAAAGCAGTTCACTAAGGAACTTCAATCAAAGTAGGTTAGGGGAGTCCTGTGTTAATTTCCTGGGTTTGCCTGCTTTAGTTTGCATTTTATATCAGGCTTCTTCTCAACACAACCCAAGTGCTCAAAAATGGAAAGGGGATCCAAGATCCTCCTGAGATAAAACAATTGTTACAAACAGGAGTTCACACCTATGCTCAATTTTTTGTTTCTAAATTTGATTCCAAACCTCAATCAGTGAAATTAACAATCACGTTATTACTTTATTTATTATCTCAGAAAAGAACAGTTTTGATCCAGTTCATCCTATTCTTTTTAGACAAAGCAATTTAATTCATTTATAAAGGATTTCAAACTGTCAGTACCTCATCTCACATCATAATCGCACACTTGAAGATAGAAGACATCACTTGCCCCCCACCAAATGTGCATACATTATTGATTTTTCCAAAGCCTCATGAATAGGGTAGTTTGTAATCATTAAAAATTAAAGAGAATGCTGCTGGCTGGCAAAGAAGAATGGTAAATTTTGCCCTTGGCTCTATTGCAATTCCACTGCAGCAGGGCTGGGAACTTTTTATTACAAAAGAGATAGGAAAATAAGGAGCATTGCCCCTCTGTGCAGCAGACAACTGCCCAGAGTCCCTCTGAATTAGATACTGCTCCTAGGCAAGCCATAGAGATAAAGGAGGTGCCCATTGCAGTGCAGCCTCCCGTGCTCAAGCTCTAGGGCTTATAATATCTCTGTAAGCTGCTCCCTGTTATTATTCTCTACCATTTTCGCTCTGCATTGTTTGCCTCAGGAATAACCTTTTACACCCACCAACACACAAGACATTTACTAAGGAGGTTCATCTTATGGTCACAGCATTAGCTGCTGTGGTCCTTTATTATTTCCAAGCAGATTTTTGCTCAGAAACAATTTAAATGTTTGGAAAACATGTAATTTTCATAATTACTCATGGCAGTATTTCATAAGAGCATCATGGTTCCCCAGAACAGCCAGTCAAATCTTCCTTGTGCCTGTCCCCACCTCCTTGCACACAGTGGTTGCTCCACCAGTCATTACCAACTCTGTAAGTTATATAGGTCCTGGGAATAATTAATTTTAAATTCTCTCTTTGTAGAACAAGACTCTGGCAAGGACTCGGAATCACAGTCACGTTATCTAGCTATTTGTGAGGCCATTTCAATAATGAAACACACATCCCTCTGGAAATTTTACTAGCTCAAGAAAATACTTTTAAGTGACACTTAAATGTCAAGCTACTGTGCTAAATCTTATGGGCATTCCATTGCTCCGCCCAGTTGAAGTATGAACACATCAAATGCTCCTTAACAATCAAGCATATTAAGAGCTGATGGTCTTTGGTAGCTGGAAAGACAACTGCAGATGACATGTTTAACTGGGCTGATGGATATCTACCCGATTCTGTTGCAAACCCAAATACATCAATGCAAACCCAAATACATCTTCAGTGGGACACTGGGAATTTATCAAAGTAATTACATTAAGGATAATGCCTTCATTCTTTCTGAAAAAGTCCTGTTCCCTGAGTAATACTGATTCTTTTTGCTTTACTTACTGTAACCCTACCTTTATCCTACTGGTATCCTATCCTATCCTATCCTATCCTATCCTATCCTATCCTATCCTATCCTATCCTATCCTATCCTATCCATGTCCTTATCCTACTGGTATCCTACCCTACCAAGTGAAAACTTGCTCTGTTCATCTTAAGAGAGTAGTAAATCATTGTCCACAGTTGTGGGTTTGCCCAGAAGACTGTCAGCAGTACTACTCCATTTACAATCTACATTTATTTGACCTTAGACCTGTACATGTAATCCAGAAAGGGGACTAAGCATTAATCTCTCTCAATTAAAGCAATATATTGTATTCCAATAAATGATTTTTAAATACTTTAAAATTAATTGGTCACACTTGGCAAATACAAGAACACATCTTTCAAAGCTGTAAAAATAGTCTAAATAAAGTTAAGAATAGATAATAGACATAAAGTACCAAAGCCACCTAGGGAGTAATGCACGATTCAGATCAATATTTGATGTTCCTAAGCCCATCTCCAGGGAGCCTGCCTTGACTGTTAAGAGAGTAGATCACAGTAAAAGTCATAGCCGTGGTATTTGATGATATTTGTTAGCATTTAATTAGCATTAATATTGCACAGTCATTTCTGGCAGAATGTGTAGTGTGTCAAATTGTAATTTCCATTACTCAGATTTCCATTACCGCAACTATTGGCCAAAACCCCACATTTTTTGAGCTCACCTACAACTCCATCTCTCCACACTGGCTACAGCAGGCTTTCACCATACAGCCACTGGTTTGGGGACAGGGAATCAGCTCTGGATAGGACTGATATGTGCAGCATTGATCTCTGCAGTCTCCCCCTTTGGAGAGGGGCAGTCAGAGAGGGACAACCACAGCAAGAGCGAACTCCCCTCATTACCCTCTGACACTATAGCATTCAAGAAACAATCCTGCTTCTTCACCCACACCCCTTTGGCCTGACAGCTGGAATGAGGGGTGATATGGAATGACAGCAAGCACCCCATTCCTGGAGGGCACCCCATTCCTGGAGGGCAGTGACTGTGAAACCAAATACGTTTGCTGCTTCCCCCATCTCTGACACTTGCAGTCTTTCATTAAAAATATCTAGGCTATAATTAAGACATTTAATCTTTCTAATCTTCATGGCTACATAAACATAACTCCTCTCAAATAGGCATATATGCCTGTATTATTGGGTGAGAGCCTCTGTGAAGATGATAAAGTGATTAAAGAAGCAAGACAGACTTGTTTGGAAAAAGGCTGAACTGATATTATGAATTATAAAAATATGTAAAAAATTACTTGGTATCAAGCAGCTGACAGTTCTCCCAGCAATGCTCTTCTCCGAAATGGCAGAGGTGCTGAATTTAAACACTGCTTCCAGTATTGTCACTGATAAATAACTGTATCATGAGGAGCACTGAACCGTGCTTCTCTGGGGATGTAAACTACACATTTTCTACCCTTTTAAGAATTAAATGAATAATTTTAATGTATTGTATTAGATTGAAAAACTGTGGAGCAGTCTTTATGGTAGATATCATTTGGCTCCTAGGATTCATTAAAATATCTTTGTATTATAACACAGCTGAAGAGCAGCACAAGCCAAGGAATTCAGCAAATTTACCAGAGTTCCTGTCAATAGCAGCACTCTGCAGTTGTCACATTGAAGGAGTTCAAGGAAATTCGTGGCTGGGGCCGAGACAATCACATAGCTGCCATCAGCCATCATCTCAGTTTTGACAAGCAAGAAAGGATTATTATTTTGTACCTGTGCCAAGGCAGACAATTAAGATATAATTTTAATGATTATGGCTGATATAATGGAGTAGAAATGTCCATAAGATTTATGTAATCTATGCATACACATCACTAGTTTTCTATGTTCTGGCTTTCTTATGAAAATACCCTATGTGGAAAGCTATATGTGTTCATTTGAGTCTCTGCCATGATCTTACTCTACAAAGTCTCCACATTACACTCCTGCATACTTGCCTTAAGATTTGGCTGGTGTCCTGGCTTGTTTTAACCTGGGCAGTAGAATAAATTGGTCCTGCTTCCTTCCAGCCCTGATTGTCAGACTCAAGGATGCTCACAGTTCCTCCTCTGTCCATAAAACATGAATGGACAGGGCTATGCACTGAGTCTTCAAACCCTTGGGCAGCTCTGGATCAGCGTCACTCCCACAAGGAGCTGGCAGATTACAGGCATTCCCCCAGACAGAAGCAGGAAGGTTGAGAGGAGGACGTACAGCTGCATTCTGCATGTACCACAGAATATCATCCTGGAGGTGCATTTGCTGCTTTCTGTATTCAAGGTTTACAGGAAAAATTGCCTGTGCAGGACAATACTGCACTCAGCCCTAAGGGCTACCACAGCTGGAGTAAGAGGAGGAGGACCTTTGTATCCACCAAGCTATTGGGGATTCATTTTTTTCACAGATTAAGGCCAATGTGGCATGTAAGCCCTTGATACTGTGACTGCTACTTTCTTGCTCCTAGTTGGCTATCTATTAAAAGGCCAATATTACATTTCAAATCTCTGCTCAATGTAGCACAGAAATAGCTAATACAGTGGGAATAAAGAATTCCCTGCCTGCAGGATGCCTTTCTATGGTTTGTGCTATAATTCATGCTCCTTTCTCTAAAATCTCAGTGGAGAAAAGTATTTAAAAGGAGGCTTACACAGACTTCTTGTCCTGATGCTGCCTGCAAGCCCCCAGATCTGTGCATGGGGCCTCTGAATGGAGTGTGGCACTGTTTGGGGCAGGAATGTACTGCATCTCTTCTCCAAGCATCTTCATGACCAGATAAACCAGGGGGCAAATGGGCATTTGCCAGAATGGATAAATAAATTCAGTAAAACTCAGAGATACTCCTCTTAATACTTTGTTTTTCCTTTGATCAGTTTAATTGTCATCACACTAACTTTCTTAATGCTTATAACACTCTTACTTCTTTTCACAGAAGCAGCTTTGCTCTTAAATGGGCTTTCCCCAAAATGCCTCTAGCATGGCTATGCTGATGTCTCATACATGGACCACCATTCCTTATTTTATTCCAAAAAAATGATACTACAGACATGCTTTGCTGTTGGCTACTGTATTTATGATGATTCTCTTGTTATACACAACTGTGGTGCTAAATCATTGCTGGTTATTGGAAATTTCTAGTACTTCAGAAAGCTATGCCTTTGAATGGCGTCAATTAGTACTGTTTAAAACACAAAAAATAAGCCCAGCCCTTTCAATAAAGAATAATCAATATTTTTCCTCTCTTTATCTACTCAGGTACACATCAGAACTAATTAACTTAGGACTAGCATGACTTGATAGAGTAAAAAAGGATCTAAAAAATTACAATATTAAAAGAAACTTACTTTGCTTAACATTAGCATATATGTTGAAACAAAAAAAAAGATACAACCAGGGTCAGTATTGACTGCATACGTCCTTAGTTTTTAACAACAATCTAGCTTTGATTATTGAAATACAGTGTCTGGAACTAGTATTTCAGGCATGTAACTAGGTTACAGATAAATGGATTTCATAATAATCTTCTGTATCCAAGTAATAAAACTGTGATGAAGAGACGTAACAATAAGCTACTAATAATTTTCTTTTACTCTCGCAAAGCCACAATTTCACTTAGATAAATCTGATAATTCATTATGCCAACTGCAGAATATCTATTATGATTTCAGCATCTTAACATAACATTTTAATTAATGGTTAAAGAGCAACTCTAGCACTTTAGGCCATCAAACTTCAATGCAGGGAGCACTTAGTTTCCGCTGAATCCAACAATGCCTGAGGACTGTCATCAGAAATTAGAGCCATTAAAATCTGAACCAAAGTAGCTTAAATATCATAGTCTCCTCAAATATAATTTCTAGGGTTTTGCCTTCTAACCTTACCAAATATGGTGATTGAAACAAATTATAAATATTCTGTCCAATGCATACAGTAAAGGTAACCAATGCAAGCATTGAGAAGTAATCACATTGCACTTGTAATCAGAGCAGAAAACATATAAGGTGTCTTGGTAAGTCCAGCACCAGTTTTGTATCTTGTCCCTTGTTGACTTTTGCTTATTTCTGTCTCTAGAGATGGGAAGAAAAGGTATTGGTGGCACAATATGCTGTCTCTGTTAATCTAGTTATGCATCCATTGCTCCGTATTCTTCACAATCAGCAATTTTCTAGTAACATGAGCCCAAAGCACAGTAGGCAGAAGGGACAGAAAAACTCCTCACTATGTGGGCACTACATCACTAGCTCACACATCTTTAACTTCCCTGGGAAAGATCAGGCTGCCAGTGGTGGACATGACTGCACTCTGCCTAAGGTCTAGCAGATGTATGTATGACACTACTGAAAAAGGGGAAGAACTGATTTTTACACTCTATCACCAGTGCCACCAATGCCCATGTGCTGCTGTTCAGCTACCATTTTCCTGCAGCATAACAAGCAGGATGGGCAACATGAGTCTACTGAGGCTTAGCCTGTTCTTTGGCCCTTGGAAAAATCCACCTTTTCATTCTTTGGATATTGAAAAAGATGAGAGGAAAAAAGGGAAATGGGCCCACAGGAAACAAGCCTTTCAGGAGATACTCCTCTCTACATGCCTCCTCATCACTCCTGTACCCTAAGAACTTCTGCATGTTCCAGGCTCAGTCAACCAATTTAAGCTTCTGGTGGGAAAAACAAAAGAGCACTCCTTGAGGAAAATTAAAACTGATACAGGTGCCACAAAAATATGTACTGTATGAGTCGTCACTAGAGGAGGAATTTGCTGTAAGTACCTCCATGGAAAGAAGAGCTCCATTCTGAGAAACCATGAGAGATTCTGCATGAGTAACACACAGTACAATGTTGTGGCTCAATGCAAAAGCTCTGTTCACAGCAGCCCTTGCAGGGACAGCCCAAGCAGCTTTTTGACCCACCATAGGCTGGTGTGACCATCAGACAAACTGCAATCTCACCTCTCCTCAGTGCCAGCTCCTGCCACCATCAGCTTCTCCTTGACGCTGGCCTCACCTGTGTCCAGGTGGATCCTGCCTTTCTTCAGGGCAAGGCAAACATATAGCCAATCTAAATTTTAACATTGAAGACTAGTATCCAGAGGAGTTGGAGAAAATTACTGCTGCTGCTTTAGCTCCAGAATAAGAATTACAGGGAGAAATGGAGGTAAATAACACTCATCTGTACTTAGTTTGGGGTTTCAGTCAATTCCATTTAGATGTTTAAAGCGCCCTGAGCTGCACTGCAGAGTTAATGGATTTGGCAGATAACAATACTGGCATGAAAATCTAAACTCAAAGCACACAGCTCCGTTTCTTCCTGATCAATGATAATGTCATTCCGCAGGAGCCAGAGGCTTTGCACGCACACACCTCCCACTGCACCCAGTGCCAAAATGCTGCAGGCCCAGCTCCAGCTCAGAAGAGGAAGGCACAGCGAGCCAGCAGGATTGGCTGGGCTGCTGGCACAGACAGAGGAGCTAAAACACTGAGTGTTTGGGGACCAAAGACAACCTGAGTGGTAAGAGCTGCTGTACTGCCACCGGAGAGCAGAGCTCTCTCAGGCACTGGGGACATTCTCCTTTCTTTGGGAGCAACACAAAGGTGGGACTAGGATGCCACATCCACAAAGTCTCAGACTACCTCATGGAGTGGACCTCATGGAGTGGACCTAGTAAACTGACTTTGTGCACATTGCTACATTACCATATCTGCACATTACCCCATTCTGAAGCTCACTAGAAAGTTACTATTTTCTGACATTAGTATCATTAAAGCTTTCAGAAATAAAATTTAAATCTATCTTGAGTTCACTGTGCTAGTGGCTTAAGGAGCTCCTTTGTGTACCACTTAAATGGTAGAAACTGTCCCAGTTCTATGGGACTGTGCTCTTCCTAATGAAGGTCTAACAACCGCCAGCAGAGTTCAGTATTTCTGCCCTTGAGTCCAAAATCCAAAATCACAGAAGGAATGAAACTCTCTGGAAATTCAGCCCGAAGAAAAAGTGGGCACAGGTTACACAAATTCAAGGTTTCCTCTCCAGTCACTCTCAGGGTGGCAAGCCACTGTGTCAGGCAGCACTGGTTCTGCCTGTAATGATTGGTGTTTCTTTTCACTCAAGGTTGAAAATGCTGCAAGGTTCCTGCAGGCAGACCTGGTCACTGAGACCTTAATTCACCTCATGAGAATCGCAGACTTAACAAAGGCTTGCTTTCCATAGCAGCATATAGAAGATGATGTATTATGTCTTGTCATACAAAAGTCTTTTCCATCAGAAATCCACTAGAATTCCCAGCCTATATACAGTGTACTCAAGGCACCTCTCCCCATCCAGTACCTCATCTATTGCACACAGTCATTAAGGAAACTGCTTACAGTAGCCACAAACTCTGGAAAAGGTGCTCACATCTACTGCCTGAGACTGGTGTAAGTTAAATTCTCGACAGATGGATTTAGAGGACGAGGAATGAAAAGCAGAGCTTCACAGCATCTCCCCCCCTGCTTCTGGGGCCAGGCAGGCATAGCCAAGCTGTGCTCACCTTCCTGCACCAGGACAGGCATGTTTCACATGACATGGCCTCTCCCTACTAATCTCAGGGCAGACTGCTGACAAAGCCAGCTTGCATTTTGGTGAGGAACTTGAGGTGGGCAGGCCAGATGATAGGTTTGAACAATTACCATAGTATCATAAACATTCATTATCATTAACAAACTGTGCAACACAGTCAGGAAAATAAGTGTTATTCTGAACTCTTACAAAAAATTCAGCCCTATATTTCTAACTGCAGGTTAGGGTCTCAGATAAGTGCAAGGAAGATGTGACATATTCTGGCTATCCATCATAATTAAAGACTAAATTATCTTCTGGAATAGAGATTACAGACAATCAAGCAAGTTTCATTGATAAATTCTGAGTTACCATACTAAGCTGTCACCAATGTGTCCGCACCTGGAATCAAACCTTCCATACAGAGTCCTCAGATTGAAACAATTCTCAGCGTAAATCATCAGTTCCTCACATTTCCCCATTAATTGCAGAGAAGAATCAAGAGAGAAGAGATATCTGTAGAAGGATGTGGCATCAGGCTGTTGTACTCCACAACACAAAGAGAGAGAACTATTCTTGCAACAGTGCACGCCTCTGCTCTTTCAGCATTTGTGTAATTATAGCTGAGTCTTTTGAACATTCAATGCATCTCACAGAAAATGAGACAACCACATATTGTGGCTTAATGAAAAGAACTGAAGGAAATGTACCAAATTATTGGTTAACGGGCAGCTGCTTCATAAATGCTTTCTCCCATCTGTTTTCCCCTTCTCCTTATATCAGCTCATTCAGCCTAATGCCTATAAAATGCTGAGCCCAATGTTTCAGGGCATCTCTAAACTCCCCAGCCAGTGCTCATGAGTGACTTCACCCACCATGCCCGGGATTTGGTAGGTCCCATGGCTGCATGGCTAGGAAAGACATGCTCCTGTGTAAACATACCCCAAATACACAAGGCCTGATGAGAGCAGAGACAGCTAATACTGCAGTCAGTACCAAATATTAACTATACATAT
>VXBB01012866.1:1370-38050 GCA_013399915.1 Illadopsis cleaveri
CCAGCCATGTCAGTGCCCGGGCACAGGCTGGGCCCAGGGTTCATGGCTCCTGGGGGGCCCTGGAGCGCTCAGCCCAGCGGGGCCTGTCCTTGCTGAGGGGCTGTGCTGAGCAGTGGCAGCAAACAGCCCTGGCACCCTCTGCCCCAAGGCACCCGCCTGGGTTCAGCTCTCCCTGTGTCGTCTCCAAGGGCTCAGCCTTTATGCTGCTGTCACCACACGCAGGAGCAAAGTCTGTGGCGTTCAGCAGCTGCTGCTCTGTGAACTGGATGACCTTTTTGGCAGCCTTCCCCCTGTGTGTGGGGGAGTCTGGAGCCTCCTCAAGGCCTGGTGGGTGTGTGCATCCCTGGACACCATGTGCTGCTCTCGAGGATCTGGCCCCATGAGAGAAAGGTGCAGCCCCACGGGGCTGAAGCTGCCTTGGGCTGCTATGGGAGGGCCCAGTCTGCTGAAGCCTCCCCATGTGGGCAGTGTGGCTGTGGCCAACAAGGTGCCCTGGGGAGCATCAAGTACCTCCTGTGTGGTTTGTAGAGGTGGAGGCAGGCCTGGCAAGGAAAGAGCTGCCTGTGGTGTGTGCCTGGTATGGGAAAAGGCCCTGGCAGTCAGACATGCCTGTGTGGGCAGAGGCAGCGCTGGACGTGGTCTGTGTCAGGTGATGGTGGGGGGTAGGATTTTCAACTGAGTGCTGGTTTCTGGAGTCTCTTTTGATGAGGATGAGAGCTGCTTCATTTGTGCTCTCCTCTTCTCCTGCTGTGCTTCCAGGTATGGCTTTTGTTCTAGGCTGTAACTTCTTTCCCTTTCATTATAGCTGCAATCCCCAAGAAGACTTTTAATCTGCATTTTCTCACCTAACCTTGCCTAGCCTGGGATCAAAGCTGGTGATAAGAGCATAGCCCTGTTGTTATTGTGAGCTCAACCTTATTAAAGGAATATCCACAGCCTACAGAGCTGTAATGACTAACCTGAGCCTCACAGCTCCATAGTGCATATTTGCACCACCTCTTTTTCTCTCTGCACCTGCTCACATCCCTCTCACTGTGAGTGCTCTTGCTTTGGAGGATGACAGTGAGTAACACCAGATTCTTCCACATCTCTGGCAGCCTAGAGCAAGAGCCCAGGCTGAGCCTATGGCCTCACTTCAGGGGCAAAGTCCCTTGTATGATATCTTTATGGATGTCTTGTGGTTGGTGATGCTGGGATGTACAACTCTGATGGACACAGTTGTGCTGGCAGAAGCCTTGGTGCAGAAGGGTTATGATCAAAGCAATCTAAGGGAAGTATGGAATAGGCTGTAGCTGTGACAATGCATTTGTTAGTTTAGCAAAGGCAGTGCTAGCAGGATTTGACTGGATTTGTGTTTTAGTCTCAGTAGAGTGTTTTATTAACTTCTTCCTCTGCTGATGGTACACATTAGGGAATGGCAGTGTTTGAGACCATCCTCACCAGTCCTGCTGGCCATGGGCTCTGGTGCTGTCTCCTGGCTACTTGCTGTGAGTCTGCTTTGCTGGCTCAGCCTTGGGCAGCCCAAGAGGAGATGAGTTGGTCTCTAGACAGGATGAAATATTGCTCTATTCAGCACAGCCTTACCCAGGGCCAGTTTGAACAGTTGTTGATGTGAGGTGAGGCCTCCCAGCACTGAGATCCCTTTCCAGTGCCTTGGTGGCAGCAGGCACCTTGCAGAGGGATCTGGGACTGTCAGTGAGGCAGAGGAGACTGCTCACATTGTGTTTCCAGTATTTTGGCTCTGCAAGACCTCTTAGGGAAAATTACATGTTTTGCCCTCAAAGATACATCCTCTCAGAGACTCTGCACTTTTGTCTTCTGTCTCTTCCCTGTGGAGTTAGGTTTAGTCCCAGAGCCACAGACAGATTTGGGTTGTAGGGGACCTCTAGAAGGGTCTGGTCCAACTGATCTCCTCCTCACAGCAAAGCTGACTTGAGGCCTTGTTGTTCAGGGCTTTGTCCAGTTGGGTTTTGAGGACCTCCAGGCAGTCTGTGGTCTGTTCCCAGGCTGCAGCACTCCTCTGGAGAGTTACCTGCTGTCCATGCAGCTGTTCTCTCCAGCTGTCTGTAGCTGCTTGTGGGACGTGCCAGAACACATTGTCAGGTGTTTTGATGCCTTCCTGCAGCATTTGGGCAACAGGTAGAGAGACCTGATGACCATCTGTTTTTTACCACTTCCAGGTCTTCCAATTTTTTAAATCATTGTCTTGATATCATTAAGGCAGTTTGGACACACACTGCTCAAACATGCTGTACCTCTGAGCCTTTTGTGTTGTGCTTCTAATAGTACTTCCAAAGCTTTTTTTACCCACTCACCCTCTTCCTCTGCATTTAACACTATTTTGGCTGTACAAACACCAGGAGAATTTTCTCTTGGACTTGATCACCGAGTGGAGTTGGTTCTTGAAGCTGAATTGCTCTCCAGATAGCATTGCTGCTGAGGGTGTACTTAGTATTGTTACTCCTTTCTCTGTTGCAAAGCCTTGACATTTAGTGCTTAGGGAGATCCTGGTCTTCCAAGATGTGGGGGGATCCAAGCCATTTCAAACTGCTGCCAGGATGACGTTCTGGATGGATGAGGATGCTCCTGTTGCCTATCTTAGCATTTACTGCTATGGTTAGCAGCAGATAATGCTGAGATTGAGGAATGTTGTCAGTTATATTTGAAGTGTTGGAGGGAATCTCCTGGTAAACCTAATTCCAGGCAATTCTGTGAGATTTTTGAAATTTGTCCTTCTTGCACTTATTGAAACTGAGGTGAAGTTTCTGGAATGCAAGCTCAAAATCCAGTTTGGTCATTCCTGCCTTTGGTGAATTTACAAGAAACTCTTGGTTGTGTTTTGCAGCAGCAGCTGCTCAGTGCTGGAGGATTTTGGCTTTCTGGGTTCAGGGTGACTGTGATACTACGTTTGAGGTCTGCAGCCCTGAGCTGGGGCTCCTGTGCAGGAAAATCTAGTGGTGATCTTCTTTCCTGGCTTTGGGACTGTCAAAAAACGTTTGCTGGAGTCTCGATGTTGCTGATGAAATTCTGGAAAGGCCCTTCTTTTCCCTGTGTACCAGTTACTGTTGTGTAGACAGTCTCAGTCACACATGAAGAGTGGCCTGAAGGGGATGTGGTGAAAGCTCCTGCAGTTTGCACTGATTGAGAACCAATAATGCATTTGGAGGTGAGACAATGTGTGCCAAACCCTGCCTGCAAAGCAGAAGGACTTGACCAGTGGCATCTGCAGGTGCTGTAGCTGATTTGGAGTGAGTCACTGCATGTAAAACCTCCAAGTCACAGAGGGCTTGCAAATCCCATAGTCAGTTGTTTAACCATGTGTTTAGGAGCTTGTCCAGCTTTGATTTCCAGCATTTTGCATCCTCGTGTGGATCTGTCTGTAACTCTAAGGAGTCTTCTGCTGTAGATCTTACTTGTGATTTTTTTGAGATGGGTCATGTCTCCCTGTTTCTTTTCAGGGGACAAAATAGGTTTAGCGCTGGAGGGTGTTTTCTAAACCATGGCTGATTCATAAAGCAGTGGGATTCTTGTGTTACTGTGTCAGATTTATTTTTTAATTTGAAACATCTCAACTCTTCCAATAACTGTTACCAATTGTAGACAGTAGCCAAGAATGAGACAGTGATGGTCTAATATGGCACTGTGTGCAAGTAGCACTGTACTGAATGTCACCAAGTGGGCTTTGTGCTCTTTGAAGACTGAGTTTGCAGCTCAGAGGGCTGCCTCTCCAAAAACACTAGTAAGTAACAACATCCTTTCTTGCTTCTTTCTGGAGCATTTTGACTGGACTGAAACATGGTCCACAGCAGTGTGCTTAGTTTACTGGTGATTCTTTGTAAATTCATTTGAGTTGAAATGAGTTAGCCAATACATAATAAAGGCTTGCAGTGCTTGAATTTAAAATGCTAACAGCTGTCCAGATAAACTCAGATAAGTCACAGCAGAGAAGCTGGCTTCTGCTATACTCACCAAGTATAATATTGTTAATGAAGATACGTGGACTGAAATCATGCTGGTAGGACATGATATTACTTTCTTATTGTTTTATTGATTGAACTGTGTATTGACACTGTTTTTTTTGTTGAGAAATATTAGCTGGAGTGTTACTGTTTGTTCAGAAATTTGGCACAAAAAATTAGAAGCTTCTTCCAGTGCTCTGCTTAGGTCTTACAGACCTTGTAATTGGGAGGTGACTGAAATGTTGACTTAAGTGTTTTTTGTAGTTACTAGTTAATTATTTTCTTGTTTCAAGTGATCGCTAATAGTGAAAAATATAATCCTTCAGCTTTCAAAAGTGTTGAAAATCTGAATACACATCCATGAACAGAAGTCCAGGACAGATACCCAAGCAGCTGCTGTTCCTTTGCTAGAGGAAAGCAGTAACTGCATGGCTGTGGGATTTTTTGTGGGCTGTAAAGACTTCTGAGCTGTTCTCTTCATCGGGAGGGAGTAACAACAGCATTTTTTCTTGCTGTCTGCTTTTAATTAAATGTTTGATGGTAGATCCTCATTTCTGTAGGTAGGCCACATATTCCCCTGCTAATGGTTACCTGAGTTACAGCACCATTGATGTCTTTAATAAGCTGGATGAAGTCCCAGGTAGTCACTTGGATGTACTTAAGTGTCCTGGCAGAGATGTTGCACTTTGAGCTTCCAGATATGAGAGAAGATCCCACGTGCCCCTCTTTGGCAGAAAGAGCTGGGCAGGTCTGGTAGTCCCAGGTAGTGGGTTTGGCAATCAGTGTCATATTCTGTGCCAGTCCTGCACACTTGGGGAGGACCCCCAGCTGTCCCATCACTTCTTTGGAAATGCTTGCCTGCTACCTTATTCTGCTGTTGTGCAAGAGACTCTGCTCCTTCAACCTGTTCTTCCCAAGAATATATCTCTTACTGAATACTCCAGGGTGTACTTACTCCTAAGTAAGGAGTTGCCAAATGGAGCAGTTACATGTGCTGCTAAGTGCAGGATTTCAGCACACTGCCTCCTCTTGGTTTGGCCATGTCATGCTGCACTGTTCTCTCCTTGCTGCCAGTTATGTGGCTAGAAAAGAGGAAGGTTTTGAGCAGACCAGTGACCAAACCCCGGTGACTGAGCCGTGTGTTAGCTGGTCCTGGAATAAGAGAGGTGATGACTTGTGGTGGATCATTTCAGCACCTGCCAGAAACAATAAGCTATTCTGTTTCTGTTGTAGAAAGTGAGAAGAGACTTTACCAGAGATAAAGTGCACGCTCTGTTTGCAGCTTAACTTACTGTGAAGCTCAACAGAAGGCCCAAACAAATCTGACTGCCTGGGGCAGACAGAAGTAGAGCTTCTTACCTTGCTGCAGTGAAGCAGCTCTAATTTCCTCAGGTTGAGTTTGATTTCAGAGCAACCCACAGAACTGGAAAATACCGTTCTTGCCTGCTTTGAGACCCACCTTCCTCATCCTGATCAGCTGGTAGTTGAAAGACACTATAAAGAATTAATTGTCAGGGACATTCTGTGTTTTCCCACTCAGACTGTTTGTCAGCATCACCTTGGGTCCAGCCTCAACTCTTAACTCCATCAGCTTTTCCAGATTCTTTTAAATATATCAAGAGTATCATCTGCCCTATATCACCTTGGAGTTGTGCTGCAACGGATTGAAAATAAATAAAAGAAAAATACGTCTAAAAACTAAATGTTAAGCTGCAGGACTTAAAACCACTGGAATTTTAGGAGGTCCAAAGTATAAATTGGTTCAAAGTGGGATTAGGCAGATTCACAGAGGATTTGCCCAGTACAGACAGCAGGGACATTGTCAGTGCAGCTCAGGCAAAGTGGTTGTTCAGCAGCTGAGTCCTTGGCTGGAGGATGTGCTAAAGAGGAACATCCTGTTAGTTGTGTTTCTTTTACTCTCTCCCCAGGTATCCATTCCTGGTGTGAATAGAAACAGGATATTCGAGTGCATTTCACTGGACTGACTGCAGCAGTCCTTAGCTTTGCACATCCTAAGAAGTGTGTGTGGTCCTTTCATTGGACTCACTGCAGCAGTCCTCAGCTTTGCACATCCTATGAAGTTTTGGTTCCTTCTCCAGAGTGTGTGAGCTGTTCTGCTGGGAGGATTCAGACAGAGCTGATGAGAGGGGACAGGACCTCGAGCTCAGGGCACTGTGCCTCCAAAGAGAGCATGTGAGTGAGTGTTCTTACTGCAGCCTTGCCTCTGCAGGAAGGTCTGTCCCAGCCACATCCCAATAGTTTGGAGTTGCCTTAATCTGCAGAATGCTTGTTCTCTTCAAGACTTCCCTGTTGGTCAAGGACGTTGCCATTAAGTCAGAATTTTGTCTTGCATTATATCACCCAATGTTTGAAAGCAGTGTTAAGGTGTACACTGTTAAACCAGATGCCTTTGGTCCACTTGTAGAGCACATAAATTACAGGACAAGTTTTTAGATTGTTGCTTCATTGTGTCCTCAGGGGGAATGCCCAAATGGATTTCTTCTGCTCCAAATGTTTCCAGGGTCTGTTTCTACCAAGCAAAGACTAGACCAGCTGAAGGTGGGAAATACTTTAGGAGTATCACCTTAGTTGTTCATTGCAAACTTTTGCAAAGTGTCTGAGGTGATTCTGAGGAGTATGTTAGCTCTGTTAAGTATACCTATAAATAAATTTTCCTTCTTCATCTGGATGCCTTGAGGGGTTTTTTCCTTATTATTGTAGGGTCTGCTGTCTGTCTGTGAAATTGGGTGGGGGATATCTTTGAGCAGGAGACATGGTTCATATTCTGAGCAGCAGGAAAAAAAACCACATTTATCATCTTGGGAGGGTTCTCATCTGCTTCAAATCCTTAGGACCTTTCTTTCAGATGTCTTTGTTTCTATTTCACTTTGTTCTTATTTCTGTCAGCCAGCGTAAAACACGTATTAGATCCTGTATTGCTCTGGAATTGGCTTATTCTGAAAGTTTTGTCTCATCTTGTAACTGAAAGTGAACAGAAATACCAAAGTCTTTAGGGGTGAGACTTAATGAGCATTTCTAATGATTACATTTGCTTTAGTTTCTGTTTGTGATTGTGGGAACAGTGCTTTATCTGCCACCAGGAAACAGAAAACATTACTGTGTATTTAGATAAATTAAGGAGGCAATGGCTTTGAAATCCAGTTGTTTGGTATGATTTCCTTAAATTCCTGTAAGTTTCAGAAGTTGGGTACGTTCTCTGTCCAAGTGTGTTCTGTTTAGTTCTCAGCAAACCACTTGTGAGTGAGAACTTGGTTGTCCTTTCAGAGGGAAGGATATAAAAAGAGTTAAACAGCCATCATCAGTGGAATTATATCAGGCTTCCTCCTTCATTGATATAGATGAGTTATAGTCACTGTAAGCCCAAATAAACAAAAGTACCGTGTCTTCTCATTCAGGGCTTAAAACAGTGCTAAATTTAGAATTGGAATTATTCTGATAGAAAGAGATAGGCTGTTGCTATATCATTTGATTCCAGTGCCTTTTGTGTAGTGTCTACTTAGAGTCTGTTTGGGGACATGATGTTACTTCAAGTCTTACACTGCCTTACTACTCCTTCTCCCACTGACTCCAGCTCCTTCTCCTTTTCCCTCTTTGTGTTTGTCAACCATTATCTCCTTGTGGGAGTATAATTCAGTTTTAGACCATATTACTTGCCTCATCTTGAAGTCTTGACCTTTCTGTCTCGTGATAATGTCAGCCATAAGAAGGTGGTCTGGAAGTTCCCCTCTGAGGCTGGCAATCTGCACACACCTTCCTGTTCAAGTGCACTGTTTGTGCCCTGCAAAGTCACTCTGGTCTTTTTTCCTGACTCTGCCTTGCCATCCTTGTGTCTATCGTGCTACTTGTTCTGCCTATGACTGCTTTTAACATCAGAGCTTTACCACCTTTCTTCTTGCCACTCTCCAGAACTCCTCCTAGTTCTAACTTAAGCTTTTCCAATTGTTCCATGTCTGAATATTAGCCTACGTAGTTTTGGAGCTATGCAGTAGCTGTAGTTATACTGCAACATTGTTTATATCCATCCTCTGACAAGATTAATGCTTGTTGCCATCCTGTATCTTGTTAAGACTCACGCTTCAGGGCTCGAAAGCAGTTATTTCTACCTCTTATGTTTAAGAGAAAAAAGGTGTTTTAAAAATTAAAAATGTGTTAACTCCATAAGAACAGATCAGGAGAAAGGACAGACCAGATTATCTGGATAGAGAAGAAGGCAGGGCTGGGGATATTCCCACAGAACATAGATGTGGAGCCTCCTGAATTGGTGCTCAAGCCATTTCTGGTACCCCAGTGTGTCACTTGGCATAAGCAAGTCTCTTTGCTGTGCTGTGGTGAGGTGTGTGAGAGCTGTGGAGTTCCCAAAGGTCTGTTTTACCAAACTACTGCATCCTGCTGCTGACTTTTGTACCCTCACAAGTGGAAGTGATTCACCTGCTAGTGTCTGGTATCCTGGCTATGGCCTGGCAGCATTCCTGGGCCTTGTTTTGCTCCAGCAGTGTTCAGAAGAGTGGACAGTTCATATTCTATGTTAGACTGCTTTTCATTAACTTGCAAGTCTCTCTCTCATTTCCAGTTGCCATCTTCTAAATGGATTCCAGTGAATTTTCAGGATCTTTGGACCCCCTGTCCTTGCCTGACAAACCACTCATTGGTGATCTCCCTGCTGACATGGAGTTTGGTGAAGATCTCCTGGGCTCCCAAACAGCTTCTACCCAGGAAGTTTCAGTTCTTCAACCCCCTGGCTGGGATCAGTCCAAGCAGATGACTGCAGATGAGGATTTGGACCTTGTAGTGAAAGCAGACAGCGTGTCTGAACTAAATAAATCAAATGACCGTGTTCTAGATAAACCTGTTGTGTTGGATATACTGGAGAAACCTGGTGTCTTAGATGATTTGGGTAAAACTTCTGACTTGGTGGAACTAGATAAGCCAGAGGGTCTGGATGGGCTGTGTAAGGCACAACCTTCCCAGGACGTGGAGGGTGGACCAGCAAACTCCTCTGCCCTGTCTGGAGAAGCTGTTGGCCCAGACACAGGGAAAGAAGGGGAGGATGCACCAAAAAATTGTTCTGGGGATGTAAAGGAAGATGGTGCTGCTGCTATTCCTGCACTGTCTGGTGATAATGCCCCTGAACGACCCCAACAACCTGTCCCTGAGTCCAGGGACCTCAGCAGTGCCCCAGCCACGGAAGAAACCACAGCACAGTCCTCAAGTCCTGCAGTGCCCCCACCCCAACTCAGTCTTAAACAAACAAAGAAGATGAAGTTGAAGGCACCAAGGAAAAGCTCACCTTTGCAGAGGGACGGGCTGGCAGGGGAGGCAGAGGTGCAACAGAACCCAGACAACAGAACTGCAGCCTTGCCCACTGAGCCTGTGGAGGAAAAGCGGGCAGAGGAAGGGGATGATAATGGGAAGAACTCACTTAAAGAAAACAGTGTACTCAAAGCACAGGAAGCCTTACCACCAACAGGTAAGTTGTTGGCTCAGCAGAACCTGGCTTCCTTTGGCTCAGGAGGTCATCCAGCTACACAGTGCTGAAGCTGGAGTCTGCTCTGCATTCCAGCTCATCCCTTGCTATAGAAACAGCCAGCTCTTCTGATGGTCTAGATTTGGGCAAAGCCTCTTGTGTAAAGGGAATGCTCTGGTGTGCACAAGCTCTTGCTCTGGCTTTCATGGCTTTAACTGATTTTTGGTGCTTGTGGAAGCAAGGAGCTTCCCCAGTAAAGCTGTGGCTGCACATCAGTTTAGCTCACACTCTTCATTGCTGGAGCCTTTGCTGGAACTGAGGGTCACCAGCAAGTGTTTCCAATAGGCAAAGTCCCTCTGCCCAGGCTGGCCATCCCCAGGAGGTGCTCAGTCTTGTTCAGAAGCACTTGGAGGTCACTGCCCACCCAGCCTGCCTGCCCCATACAGGGAAGTCTCCCCCTTACAGGGCCCCTCCCAAGCTGTGTGTTTGGATCTGCACCTACAGGTGGTGGGTTTAGGAGCCTTCCACCCCAGAACTGTACTTGATAGCCAGGACAGACTGAGGCTTCATGTGCTGACTGACCCAAAGGGTGGCTGTATTTGGAGAACACCTGTGCTCTTCTGTTGGAGAAAAGCAAGATGTTAGATGCAAGCTTCTTCTGTGCTTCTGTTCCAGGAGGAAGCCTGTCTGGAAAGGGAAGCGAGCTGCCAGCTGAGAAGGTGAGGAAAATGCAGTCAAGTATGTATGGTACAGGAGTATAGAGCATGGCTGGCTGTTGTCAGACTCTGAGGGACACTGGCTGTCTTGTCAGCCCTCTGGAAAGGAGTTTGTATGACTCCTGTGACAGAATGATCCCTGTGCACTGCCACTATGCTGTAATGTGGCTTCAGTGTGTCCCTGCTACCCTCAGCTGAAATGTCATTCTCATAAGCCTACTTCCCCCCTCTCCTCTGTCTTGCCAGCTCTGATCAGCTATCCATGAAGTTTTATCCATTTTGGTATTGGGAAACCAAATCCCAGAAGTTGGA
The DNA here is from genome assembly GCA_013399915.1 of Illadopsis cleaveri. Lineage (NCBI taxonomy): Eukaryota > Metazoa > Chordata > Aves > Passeriformes > Timaliidae > Illadopsis > Illadopsis cleaveri. The sequence continues at coordinate 11,843 of VXBB01012866.1, forward strand.
AGTTCACCATAATCTGTTACATTTATCCATGGTTGTCCTAGCTGATAGTTAGCCTAACTATTTTCTGAATGTCTTCTAGGAGCAGAAAAGAAGTGAACGACCCAGAAGATCAGAAACTGCCAGGCCTGAAACTGTGAACTCCTCTGAGAGCAGTGAGTAACTGGGGTTGGCCAATCCCTGTTTTCAGCCAGAGGGAATGGCCCAGATCCATTGTGGACAGGTAGTTCATGGTGTGAGTACAGTGGGAACTCTGAAACTTCTGTGGAGGCTTCCCTTCTACACAGGACAGGTCCTTTCAGCCCACAAGTCTTCATCCTGGGATACTTGACTTGCTTTCTCAGGCACTTAGGTCAAAATGGGGAGTGTTGTATTTTTACAGTGGTGTGTGGGCACCAAGCACTAAGTAACAGGATGAGATTCAAGGGTGTTCCCAGGAAATCCATCTTCCATCTCCTCACCCAGGAACTTTCTTCCTTTCTCTCTATGAGAGCAGGCTGTCTGAAGGAAGGTTGCATCTTGGAGATTTTCCTGGAGAAGTACATGAAGTGTCTGTTCTTTGAGATATTGAATGTCACCCTGTCATTCCCTAGTATTTGTGTTGCTCCTTCATTGCTTGCCTGTGCTAGAATTTGGTGAGCACATTCCCTTTCAGGTCTAACAGTTCTTATAGGGTAGAAGTTGACACTTTGGGCTTCTGCTCAACCTTGGTGTATCATGACTTCCTAGACAGGAATTTTATTTAAGCCTTGTTTGTTTAAACACCTCTTGATTCATCTCCAGTTACAACAGAATTTCTTTTAAGGGTCCCTTTATCATTCCACCCAGACAGGAACAAAGTACATAGAGGGACTCTAGAAAAGTGACTCAGAAAATCCCAGCGTGTGTCTCACAGCAGAGTTTCTCACTTCCTAATGAGGAGTTTCTGATCTTCCTCTGCTGCCTTGCAGTTCCAGTCTCTGATGAAGACTCTGATGCGATGGTGGACGATCCCAACGACGAGGATTTCGTTCCTTTCCGTACGCGGCGCTCCACCCGGATGTCGCTGCGCACTCAGATGGCGCAGCGAGCCGCCCGCTCCACCTTCACCAAGATGATGTGTGCCAACTGCCGGACCCCGCTGCAGAAGGGCCAGACTGCCTACCAGAGAAAAGGGCTCCCTCAGCTCTTCTGCTCCAGCTCCTGTCTCACCACCTTCTCAAAAAAACCGCCTGGCAAGAAGATATGCACCTTCTGCAAAAAGTGTGTGTTCGTTCCCCTTTCCTCAGCGCTCCCGTGCTTGTGACCCCACTCGCCTGCTCCACAGTTCTCCTGCCAGTGCCCTTCCTATGGCCCTCGTTCACCCACATCACTGCTGCCCACTGCCAGCTGCTGCTCCGTGTCTTCTTTCACACACTGCCTATCCCCATGCTCCCTACACCCCTTTCACATTCTTGCTTTCCCTGCCTGGTCCCAGACTTAGTGCCCCATATTCCAGCCTGCCCTCAAAACAACCTCCTGCATGCTCTGTCTTCAGACACCACTCCCCTGGGCCAGGACAGAAGCTGATGTGAGACAGTTCTTGCCAACTTTTTGGGACACCAGAAAGTCCTGTGCATTGCAGCGAGCCATCCTGTCCCTTTGTGGCAGGACACACATGTCCCTGCACTAACACATCCTCTCCTGATCCCCAGGGAGATCTGGAACACCAAGGACTCCGTGGTTGCCCAGATTGGTTCAGGTGGCTCTTTCCATGAGTTCTGCACCTCTGTCTGCCTTTCCCTCTACGAGGCCCAGCAGCACAGACCAGCACCTCAGTCTGCAGATGCCTCGGACACCAGCCGCTGCAGTGTTTGCCACAAACCTGGCGAGGTAAACAAATCCCTTGTCCCTCCCATGTCCTGGATGAAATGCTTAGGACCTGCAGCACTTAGTCTTGGTCAAGACCAGGCATTTGCCAGGTTTTCCTGTGGTGTGAGGCCTCAGCCCCTGAGCTGGCTTGGGCTCACTCCCAAGCTTTTCCTTGCTCTGATACCCACTGCTTCCTGCCACTCTGCTGTCCCAGTTGCTCCTCTGACTTTTGGCAAGGGAAGCCACCCTGAGTCCACACCAGCTTCCCGTGTGGCACTTCCCAGAGTTTTAATGCCTGTTATCCCAAGGGCTGTGCTTGTGGTGGTACAGCTGCATTGGAAGGAGGCCCGTGGTGGTTTGGGGAGTGACAGCAGTGATGTCTCTGCAGATCCAGCACGAGGTCAGCAATGGGAATGTGGTTCACCGCATCTGCAGTGACGCCTGCTTCACCAAGTTTCGGGCCACCAAGGGGCTGAAAACGAACTGCTGTGACAACTGTGGACTTTATATCTACAACAAGGGCTTGCCCCTGGAGTACCTCTTCCATGAAGGCCAGCAAAAACGCTTTTGCAACTCTGCATGTCTCAACAGTTACAAGAAGGTGTGTGGGGGCAGCTGCCTGGGGCGGGGGGTTTCTCTGTGGGCACACAGCAACTTTGCTTGGTGTGGCACAGGGATTTTATTAAATAGCAGGTGACTCGAATCCCCTTGGTCTTTTATTGCTGACAAAGCAGTTAAAATATTGCTGGGGGGAAACTCTGAAGCAGGCAAACAGAATTGATTTAATCTGCATGGGGCCCACCATGGACCCAAGTGTGGGTCAGAAAGTCAGTGAGCTGATGGTAAAGTGACACTGGTATATGCAGTTAGCATGGACTGGCTTCTGGATGTCTCCCTAAAGCTGGGCTGGATATGTTGCTCTGTCACCTGAGCAGTCTTCACTTAACTGTCTTGGAAGGGATTGCCAGACTCTGTATTCCTGCCAGGCCATCCTTGAAATGAGAAGCTGAAGTGTCAAAGGCAGCTTTTTGTGCTACCACCACCTGAATCTGCAGACTGTGAGCCTGTCCCTGGCATCAGGTGGTCACTGCAGGAGAGCAGTCCTGTAGTGGATACAGCAGTGGGGTGGGATGTGGCAGCTGGACCTTGCCAGCTGTGATGGTGTCCTGGAAGCTCTGTTCTGCTCTGTGTTTGCAGAAGAACACTCGGGTCTACCCCTGCATGTGGTGCAAGACGCTGTGCAAGAACTTTGACATGCTGCCCAACGTGGATCGCAGTGGCAAGATGGGCCTGTTCTGCTCCATTTGCTGCACTACCTCCCACAAAGTGAAACAGTCAGGCCTAGTTGGTAAGAGCACCTGTGTAGAGGGAGTCATCACCTCTCTACTCTTAATTCCTTCCTTGGTATTGTTTATTGCTTGTGGATGGGACTGAAAAGAAGGTAAAAGCCTGGGAAAGAGTCCAGTGAGACAAGTGGAAGTGCAGAGGAAAGAACCCTTGCAGTATGTAGACATCTTAATACAGAGGGTAGTGTACATTGCTGTTCTTGAGAATGCAGGGAGCAGCTGTAGGGCTGGATTGTGCTGGCATTGCCCTTTCCATTACATGGTGTACTGGGGTGTCCAGAAATGGGACAAGTATTGCAGCCTGTTTTGTCCAAATTCCTGTAGAGCCAGGGTCACTTCCTTGAACCACTCTGCTCTCCGTTTAACATTTCTGTCCTTGCAGAATCTGGTACTCTTAAGTTTCCTGGTGCTCTTGTCCCTTGCTTTTTGATAATAGCTTGACAGACTGAGGATGAGTGAGTAGCTTGCATGCCATCCTCAGAATCCAGTCCCACATCCTATGCTGCTGCCCTCACCAATTCCTATCTGTTTCATCAGGTCCCCCTAGACCCTGCAGCTTCTGCAGAAAGAGTTTATCTGAACCCTGCTATTACAACAAGACAGACCGGGTTGTCTACCAGTTCTGCAGCCCCAGCTGCTGGACCAAATTCCAGGTACTGAAATATCCTTCATGCTGGGCTGGGCTGTGGAGCTCATGTCTTCTTTCACTCAAAGCAGGGGCTCCACCTTCCTTGAGCTCCCCAGAAACTCTCTTGTGGAGCACAGGAGTTGCAGTGACTGTAATTGCTCAAAGCCCAGTCTTGGCCCTATCTCCCCCAGCCTCCAGTGGGATGAGGTGGGCTGTAATTCACTCCTGTCTATCAAGTTATGCCCAGCAGGAGGGCAGTGCAGAGCTGTGCTGCATGAGTAGTTTGAGATAGAGTGGCCTTATGAGAGCATAAGCAAATGCACAAGTAAGCCAGCAAAGCACAAATGCACACCTGATTGCTGGGTGGAAAGGGGCAGAGCTGCCCTCTCAGACAGGTGTCAATGAGAAATGTAAGTATTCCAGGATGTGTTGTCTAAAAATTTACAACTAGGAGGCCTGGATACCTCTTGTTTAATAATCCTCAAAGGCTTGACTGGTGATTTTTAATCTTCTGATGTTAAGTTTCAGCATATGTGAGATGTCTGTGGTATTCATAGGCAACTTCAAGAATATTAATTTTGTACAGTTGTCAAAGAACAAAGTAACAGCCAGGAAGACATGAGAAACTTAGTCCAGGACATGTCTTGGGCAACTGACAAAATGTAGAGAATCTAGAGGTAAGGGTTAATTACTGGCAGTTGCAGCATTTCATTTTGGGATTTGGTTTGTATGGGGTTTTTTTTTGGGGGGGAGGCATTTGGTTGGTTGGGGTTTTTTTGTGGGTTTCTTTTTGTTTGTTTTTTGTTCAGTTGGTTGGTTGGGTTTTTTTAATGAATCCTTGATGTAATCCCCTACTGAGGCCACAAACAGTGTTAGTAGTGTAGCTATAGAGTTTTTAGCACTGTAGATATCATAAGACTAGAATCATAGAACAATCTGAGTTGAAAGGGACCTTTAGATGTCATCTGGGCCAACCTCCCCTTCCCCTGCAGTGAGCAGGGACATCCTCAGCTAGATCAGGTTGCTCAGAGCCCTGTCCAATCTGACCTTGAATATTTCCAGGGTTAGGGCACCTACCTGTGCCAGTGTTTCACCATCCTCATTGTAAAAAAACTTCTTTATAGCTAATCTAAATATATTCTCTTTGATATTAAAACTATTACCCCTTGTCCTATTGCAACAGGCTGTGCTAAAATGTGTGTCCCCATCTTGCTTACAAGTCCCCTTTAAGTATTGAAAGGCCACAATAAGGTTTCCCCAGAGCCTTCTCTTCTCCAAGCTGAATAATCCCAACTCTCAGCCTTTCTTGATAGGAGAACTGTTCCAACCCTCTGGTCATTTTCATGGCCTCCTCTGGGCTCACTNACGACAGCTTGGTACCATCTGCAAACTTGCTGAGGGTGTTCTCAATCCACTGTGTCCTTGATGAAGACATGAAACAGTCCTGGTCCCCCTACAGGCCCCTGAGGGTCACCACTTGTCACTGATCTCCATCTGAACATTGAACCTTTGGCCACTTCTGGATGCAGCCATCCAACCAAATTCCTCATCCACCAAACAATCCAGCCATCAAATCATCTTTCTCCAGTTTAGAGAGAAGGATGTTGTGGGGAACTATGCCAGAGGCTTTACAGAAGTCCAGAGAGAGATGACACCCATAGCTCTTTGCTTCTCCACTGATGCAGTCACTCCACTGAGGAAGACAGCTAGGTTGATCAGCCAGGACTTGCCCTTGGTGCAACTGTGCTGGCTGTGTTGGCACCTCCTGTCCTCCATGTGCCTCAGCACAGCTTCTGGAAGGATCTGTTCCACAATCTTCACAGGCACAGCACAGTTCAGTTGTTTCCATGGTCCTCCTTTCTACCCATTTAAATGGTTGCAGTGTTTCCCCTTTTCCCAACTGGGACTTCATTAGTTCACCTAAGCTGAAATATTGCCATATAAAATCAGCACTGTAAACATGAATAAACCCATGCATCACCTGGATTAGGAACTGTCTTGCTGGCAGATCTCTGAACACACTTGTCAAAGAGAAAACAACACTGAAGAGATTGTTTCAAGATGGCTTCTTGGGGATCAGTGTTAAGCCCAAGAACTTCAAGATCTTCATCAATCATTTGGCAATAAAGTCAAAGTAAGCATGATGGCATTCAGCAAATGAAACAAAAACTGGTGAAGTGTTAACCCTGCTGTGTTCAGGCTAGTCACAGAAAGCAAGGCAATTGGATTGATTGACAAGGCTGGTTCCTCCTAATGTGTGCTTAAACACAGTTTCACTGCAAGATCCTGTGTCAGCCTTACTCAGGTAGTGTGGGGATGCAAATCCTGGGAAAGTAAGGATTTTGAAAAGGCCATGGAATTACAGCAGATAAACTATTCAGTATGAGCATCTCAGTTTACAGCCACACAAGGAAGGATTAATTTATTGCAAGTACAAGCAGGCGAACATAGAGTTAATGTTTGAGGGCCAGGGAGCAAAAGACCTACCTGGAATGATGCACATACAGGAAGGATGTTCTCCAATGTCTACTTCATTTTCAATGCTGAAGAAAAATTGGAAGTATTCTGAAAAAAACCCTAAAATTAAATTTGGGCTTGAAAAACACTTGTACTGAGGCACTTGCAGAATGTCTTATCTGAGGTTATCAGAAAGAAAACCAGGAATGACTTTATTAATAAATATATCCTTATAGATAAGACACCAAATGCTAAATGCATTGTGGACAGGACACCAAATGCTGTTTAATCTAGCAGATAATTCTAGCAGAAAATGGGATGAGAGGCTGCTTGAATTCTTAAGTTGCATTATCTTGAAAATAGAAATCAGGCACCTGTGCTTCAAGAACTTTAGAGAAATCCTCAGAAGAGATAGCAGAGCCCTCATCATTTAAGTTTTCAAATCCAGCGGCGTGGTATCTTCAAAGCTTGCCTTCCTGAGAAGAGCTGGATTCACCACACTGGCAGCAAAGTGAAATTGCTCTCAAGAATCAGCTCTCCAGGAGCTTGAGACATGACGTGATGGACTGACTGAGTCCCTACAGTGGCAGCAGGGGCCAGGCAGGCTGCAGGCCACGAAGGAGGTGGCAGTGGTGGCAGTGTGAGGCAGGTGCCTGCTGCCCTCCAGCTGCTCTCCCCCCATGAGCTGTCTCTGTCTCCTGCAGCGCACCAGCCCGGAAGGTGGGATCCACCTCAACTGCCATTACTGTCACAATCTGTTCAGCGGGAAGCCCGAGATCCTGGACTGGCAGGTGAGGACTTCCCCTGGGGGGATGTTGAGGTGGAGGCCAGCTGCTGGAATCCTCTGGGGTACTTCCTCTCCCTGCTCTCCTGTGCCAGTCCTCTGAATGCCTTAGCTGCAGAGATGTGCCTGGAGACTGCTGAGTGCTGCACTCCTGATGTTCAGCATGGTGTCAGAAGGGCAGGAGGAGAACACTCCTGCCAAATCCTGTGCTAGGAGAGCTGGGGACTTAACTCAGCCCTGTAGTCTTTCTCTTGCTTCCCTGGGAAGTGTGGGAACCTCCTGCCAGCCTGGCTGACCTGGCTGTGGTCTCTTTGGCAGGACAAGGTGTATCAGTTCTGCTGCAAGGACTGCTGCGAGGACTTCAAGCGGCTGCGTGGGGTGGTGTCTCAGTGTGAACACTGCAAGCAGGAGAAGCTGCTGCATGAGAAGATCCGTTTCTCCGGAGTAGAGAAGAACTTCTGCAGTGAAGGTACTTGGGGAAGGCATGGGAGAGGCAGAGCCCCCATGCCAGCCCATGCTGGGGGAGGAGAAGAGAGCATGGAGAGGAACAGAGGGGAGATTGTCTTAGCCAGGCCCTGGGGCAAGAGCCTTGCCACGCAGTGAAGGGAGGACTATTGTGGGGATGGCTTGCTGTCCAGCCAGGCCCTAGGGCAAGATCTTTACCATTCATTGTGTCCTTGGGGAGGGCCTTCTCACAGCTTTTCTCTCTCTGGGGGCTGGGGAGACAGCAGGTGGCAGCTCCGCTCCTCCTGTCATCATGCACTTCTACGCTCTTGCGTCTGGGCTGGCCTGACCTGGCCTTGCCCTGCCTGCTGGGTTCCTGCACACAGGAGGTTGGAGTCAGACTCTTCCTAGAAGCATGGAGGTGAGAGATGGCAAGTCCCCGTGAGGTCCCATCTTATCCCAGCCCCAGGGGCCAGTGCTGGATTGTTCCCTACAGTGTGTTGCGTGTGCTCTGTTGTCTCCGCAGACCTGGATTCTGGTCATGTTTGGGTCAGGGAGGCCCCCAGTTCATCCTGGGAAGGTTTCACTCCTATTGTTTCTCCGCAGGGTGTGTGCTTCTTTACAAACAGGATTTCACCAAGAACCTGGGCCTGTGCTGCATCACCTGCACCTACTGTTCTCAGACCTGCCAGCGGGCGGTCACCGAGCAGCTGGAGGGCAGCACCTGGGACTTCTGTAGTGAAGACTGCAAAAGCAAATACTTGCTCTGGTACTTCAAGGTCAGTATTGGCACTGGCAGCTTGTGCTAAGTGCTGTGGTGGGCACGGCACCCAGATAAGTGGGCATTGCACTGAGGAAGTTCGCACTGCTGGAGTCTGGCTGGCACTGCTGCGGAGAACCTGGCACTGCTGGAGTCCTGCCTGGCAATGACGGGACACTGCTACGGGGAAGCTCACGTAGCTGGAGTCCCCAGCTGATCCTGCCAGACAGAGCACTGCACTGAGGAAGCTCACAGTGCTGGATCCGCGGCCAGTGCTGCTGGGAGAAGTTCGCACCGCTGGAGTCCCTGGCTGGCACTGGCAGGGCACTGCTGCGGGGAAGCTCACTGCACCTTGCGATGTGCACCTTTCACTGGAGAGTTGTGTTGCACTCGGAGGGGGTGTGGTTAGTTACTCGTTGTTTCTCTCCTGCTGATGCGGGCTTTAGGCAGCTCGGTGCCATGCCTGCAAGCGTCAGGGGAAGCTGCTGGAAACCATCCACTGGCGGGGGCAAATCAAACACTTCTGCAACCAGCAATGTCTGCTGCGATTTTACAATCAACAGAACCAGCCCAACCTGGACACGCAGAAGGGGCCCGAGAGCCTGCTGAACAGTGAGTAGGAGGGAGGGAGGGGACCTGCATAGCTCAGTCTGAGAGACACAGGGAAGACTCAACAGCAGGGGGTGGAAGCTGCCTGCCCGGGACTGGAGGAGACGCTAGGGAACAATCCTGCACTGGCCCCTGGGGGGGAAAGGACGGAGTGGGACCTAATGGGCTTCTCCATCTCTAACATCTATGGTTCTATGACACACAGGGCCCAGACGGGAGGAGCCGGTGCCAGCGTGCTGCCTGTAGCTCACACTCTTAGCGAGGATACTCAGGGATTTAACATCCTCAAGTTGCCAGCGGAGAGCTCGATTTAAAGGGTTAGGGGACAGCGTGGTTTGGCATGACAATCCACCTGCAGCCCCACACCACCTCCGAGCTGTGACCTTCTCAGATCTCATAAACTAATCTGGATTGGGCCAGGTCAGTGCTTGGATGGGAAACATTCAAGGACAAAGAAGGGTGCTGCAGGAAGTGGTGCTGGTGATGCTGTAGGTGGGCTCTCCTTCAGCCAGAGCTGAACCTAGAACGGTCTTGAGAGAGCACTGAGCCGCTGGAGGCACTGTCTTGCAATGTTAGATTGGAGTCCTACCACTTACCAAAGTTCACTGCAGCTTTGGGGAGTTGCCAACCCTGTGACCCAGATAACCCCATTCTGCATCCATGGAGTTCCAGCTGGAGAGGAGATTTTCGCTGCCTGTTGCCCCATTTCCTATCATTAACTCGAGCCAGTTCCTTATGGAAGATTGCAAAGTGCTTTGGGATCCCTCAGGATGGAAGGTGCTCCTAGTGACAGTGACAAGACACCGCTTGGCCCTCGGACACCTGCAGTCTCATTCTGCTTGGTTTTTTGTAAGGCCACAATCTCCTGGGTGATCTGGGGGATATAGGTAAAGTGCTTGCAGCTTATAGTGAGACTTGCTTCAGTACATCAAGCTTCAACACATACCTGCATCACAGGTTCAGGGCTTCAGGGCTTTGCTGGCCCTCACGGGATTTCATGATGTGTATAACCCTGGCTAGGGTGTGCCAAGGAGGGGAAACCAAGACAAGGACCTTCACATGAGAGACCTCATCGTTCATCTCCAGACTCTTGAAGTTCCTCCTCTGACAGTAGTGCACTGATCAGAGGACAGGGGAAGCTCTGGATGTCATTGCTGCTTAGGCAGCAAAGCAGAGCTGCTCTGCCAGAAGCAGCAGGTTCCCCCAGCTAGGAGAAGCTCAACCTGCCTTCCAAAAGCCATGCTCCATTGCAGGCTGTGTGAGGTGACAGTTGAAGTGGCAGCACACTGGAGTGACCTGGATGAGGAACTGTTGGTTTCTGCTGCCGCAGGGGAGCCCATGGGAATTCTGCTTGATTCACAGTGTTCTGCTGCCCAAGGGAGGAAGAGGTGTGTGACATGCTGGTTCCTGTAGCTCACCAAGTGATTCCGCAGCCCTAGCTGTTCCATTTCTCCTCTGCTGTCAAAGCATGTCACTTTGAGGGATCTGTAACACAGCTTTTGGGACACAGGCACAGTGGGCAAGCTCTGCCTGCAGAGGGAAGCATGTTTCACACTGTTTAGCTGTTGTCTCCTTGGAACCATGGACCACAAGAATGAAAAGTACCTTCACCACCACCACCAACCATGAGAGTCTCAGGCCTCCTCCACCACATCTCTGGGCCCCACAGAACTCTGCTGCTTGGTATGTGGGGCACCACTCTTCACTGTGCCACAGCTACATCTTTGTGCAACCTAAGAACTAAAGGGAGCCAAGGAAAAGCCTGCCATCAGTGCTCAGCTGAGCATGAGTTCCAGACTGCCCCAGCAGTTGCTGTGGTTAGTGGATGCTGCTGGTGGAACTGGGCCCTCTGTATGCTCTGGCACACCAGTCCCCTGCCAGACACGGGATAGCTGTGGACATCCTTGCCCCAGGACTGTGGCATACTGCTGAGTTTGCAAAGGAAGGATGCTGAAGCCAGGACCCACTTGCACAGAGAGCTTTCCAGCCTAACTGCTGTGCAGGGGATTTTGGGAGGACCAGCTTCTGCATGGTCTCCTGTGGACCTAACAGCTGTGTTGCCAGCTTGCAAGAGCCTACCTGGATTTCAGGCTCATCTTGGACAGAGCTGCTAATTCTTGCTTACTTTCTTGCAGTCATTGATTCCCTAAAACCAATAATTCCTGTGATCCAGTGGCTGGTAGCAGTCTGGTGATCCTGAGAGTTCTTGTAGCTGATCATACAAGCAGACATTCCCTTGCTGGGAACAGTTTATGTAGTGTGGGATTGAGGAACTTCTGCTTTCAAAACTGTGCCCAAAGGCTTCCAAGAAGAGCTGGCTCTGCACTGGGTTGTCCAGCTGGAGAGGGTAGAAGTCACAGTTGTGGCAGGCAGTGCCTTGATAGCTCCTTGTTGTTGTTGGGATGAGAATAAAGAACAAGCTGCAGCTTTCCTGGAAGCTTTGACACATAGCACATGGCAGGAGAATCTTGTTTTCTTTAGTCCTAAATCATTGGCCAGTGGGGCAATCATGTTTGCTTTAGATTCTGCTGCAGCAGAAATTCTGCTCATATGCCATAGCTTGTCTTTTCTCATTCAGGCCATTGGTGTTTCCTACCTGGACCTGCTTCTTATCCCTTTTGGGTTGTCAGGGTGAGTTCTTGACCCCTGAGACTGCTGCAGATCCTATGGCTGAATGCTTAGCTGCAGACTAGGGAGCTTCCTCCAGATGGGATTTATCTGTTGTCACCTGTGGTGGTCAGCAAGTGGAGCCCGATGGGCCTCAAATTGTACAAGAATTATCCTGCATTTCCTCGGGTCAGAGGAAGTCTTCACAGTGTGAATGTCCCTGTGTTGGACCTTCAGGAATCTGGGTCTTTCCTGAAGGACCTGTCTGTGTATAGGAGTTGTGAATGGACCCGCCACTGCCTTTGGGTGCTGGGACCTGCTGCTGGCCTCGCAGGGCTCTCCTTCCTTCTCCTTCCTGCATGGCCCACTGGTAGAAGGCAATCCTTTTTGCCAGTCACATGGATAACCAGGGATCACTGAAGACTGGGATGAAGGTGCTCTGTTAGCTCACCAGCCTTTGAGATGGGTGCAGGTTTTCTGCAGAGCACATGAGCTGGAATTATCATCCAAGGCAGGGTGATACTGTCCCCACCTGAGACCAGCATCTGCCACGTGCGCCTCTTACCTGCAGGTGATCCTCTCTTTCCTTAGGGGAATGGACTGCATCCCTAGGGCTGGGGCAAAGCTGTCTCTCTGCTTTCTGGGATTTCTCATAATGCTGCTACTAGCTCTGTCACCTTCTTCCTAGGGATCTCGAAGCACTTTGCCAAGATATTTGTTGCAGGGATATGGAGGCACAGGGAGGGGCCATGGCTCGGTACAGCAAGCCAATAGGCAGAGCTGGGATTAGAGCCCTGGATTCCTCTCTCTATAAGGGGCTGGGATTACACCTGAGCTGCTGTGATGGGGAAGGGGTAAGGGAGCACAAAATGACATGGGAATAACTTGATTTTGGAGTTGTAGTGTCTTCTGAAGCATTAGGGCTAGAGATTGTGGAAACATTAACTGTTCCTGGAGTGGCCAGGAGCAGTTTCTGGGGAGCCTATCCCTGCTCTCTGGCTGCTTGCACCTCCAGTCCCAGCAGTGGGACATGTTGGCCCAGGAGCTCTTGGACTTAAAGAGTTGTTGCTTTCTCTTACAGGTCAGACTTCAGAGCCAAAACCAGCTGTCCCTTCCCCACAGAAGGCAGAAACTAACATGGTAAGACCCATTGGAGGTAGGAGTTTGCGAGACAAAGGGGTTGTCCCCAAAGAGAGGACAGTTCTGCCATTATTCAGGAAGATTTCATTCTTCTACAACCAATGCATTTCGAGAGTGGGAGATGAACTCCTAGGAAGGCAGCATCAACATATCTCTTGCAAGGGGGAAGAATAACTGTTCCCCAGAAGTCAGTGATGAACTCCAGAATATCCTGACAGTGTGGCACTGGCTCCTCTTTGTACAGTGCTTTCCTGTGCCTGGGTATAGTTGCTGTCCCACTGCTCCCCTCTGCCCCATGGGACAGGAGCCACAATTGCTGGACTCCTGGCACAGCAGAGGCAGCACACAGGCTTGCTGCCTGCCAGGAACAGCTTGGCAGTCCATCATCACAGCCTGACCATGGAAGTGTACATGTGTTGGGGGCTGCCAGGCTCCAGGAGGTGCTTTGGGGAGTCATTCCATCTGCACCTGTAGTAGGGAAGAGACTGTGCTGCCTTAGTGGACACCAACCTCTGCTTTCTGCCTTTCCTCAGCTGTCAGCAAAGGCCTCCTCAGCCCAAGCATCTCCAGCTGTACCAGCTCCCGCCCCACCTCTGGTTCCAGCCACCCCTCGGAAGAACAAAGCTGCCATGTGTAAACCACTGATGCAGAACCGGGGTGTCTCCTGCAAGTTTGAAATGAAGTCCAAAGGATGTCAGACAGGTAGGAAAACAAGACTTAACTGTAGGATTACAGGGGCATTTTGGAAAGGCAAGTGGCACATCCCTGCTCCAGACTAGCTGTGAATCCAGCCTGAAATGCTGCACAGAGTAGGCTGGGTGTTTGACACTGTGCTGAGGAGTCTCTGTGCAGGTGCAGGGCACACATGGCAGAGCTGGAGGTAGGGAGCCCATTTCCATCACCAGCAAAAGGAGAGATACAGAGAGCTCTGTAGCATGATCCTACCTCTTGTGGGACAGCTCCTGTTCCTCTGGAGATCATTAGCTTGTCTGAGGGTTGTCTGCTAAACAGGTTCCACTCTAGTTCCTGTTGGGCGTGTGTGTGTGGTCTGCAGCTTATGCAAGGCAACTAGACCTCTTATCAGGGTTATGTAAGAGCAGAATTTGTACTTCTGGCTAAGGCAAGCCTCTCTTGTTGCTGGCCTTGACTTCCTGCTATTGCAGCTCTGCCCCTGAGTCCTAGAAGCTGGTGGCTGAAAGGGCTGTGGTGCTGAATGTCTGGGGGCATGGCAGCCTGCAGCAGAGCTGGGTGGAGGAGCTTCTGGGATTAAGGTCACTGATGTGTTTTTGCTCTTGTCAGAGGCTGACTGGAAGCCCCAGCTGGTTGTGTTGCCAATCCCCGTCCCGATCTTCGTGCCTGTGCCTATGCATATGTACTGCCAGAAAGTACCTGTGCCTTTCTCCATGCCTGTCCCGGTAAGCAACAGCTTCACCTGCTCGTGTTCTCCTCTTGTTGTGATCCTGCCTTGCTGAAGTCTCCCTGCTTCCCTGTTCATGCTCTTCTGCCTCTGCTTTTGTGTCAGTCTACTGAGTGTCAGTTTTCTGTCCAATGTGCTGCTGTCCACAGGTGCCTGTGCCAATGTTCCTGCCCACCACACTGGAGAGCACAGAGAAGATTGTGGAGACAATTGAGGAACTGAAGGTGAAGATCCCCTCCAATCCCCTAGAAGCTGACATCCTGGCCATGGCTGAGATGATTGCAGAGGCTGAGGAACTGGACAAGGCCTCCTCGGACCTGTGTGGTAGGTTCTGCCATGGCTTGGTCTGGTCCAACAGCTGGGATCAAGGGGGCTGCAGCTCTTGCAGCTAAAACACCTGCTGGGATTGTGGCTCTCCCAAAGCCTTTGAAAAGGAAGCAGGGAAGAGCAAGTCCTCAACTTCTGCTGAGGAGGTACCAGAAGGGAAGAGCTGCAGCAAGGAGCAGTGTCTGCCACTGTCCCTTTTGGGGTGCCAGTCTTGTGGCCCATGTGCAGCTCTCTTAGTTTATTCAGGTGGCTGTTCAGGTTCTTCCCTAAAGCAGCTTCCATGCTATAAAAGATAGCTATATGCAGCCCTGGTCTTGCAGGTCTTCTTGCTTGGGGACTGCATTCCTACAAATCACAGTGATGGGGGTTGTGGCTGGGGAGACAACAGCTTCCCAATGTCTTGCTGTCCAGGGAAAGCTGGACAGCTCAGGTGTCGTGGGGCTGCCGCCACAAAGCCACCCCCAACTTCATTTTCCAGCTATCACAGGGAAAACAGAAAAAAGATTTTCAAGAAAGTTGTGTTTATAATGAACTTCTTCATTTCAGACCTGGTGAGTAACCAGAGTGCAGAGGGTCTCTTGGAGGACTGTGATCTGTTTGGACCAGCACGGGACGATGTGTTGGCTATGGCTGTGAAGATGGCAAATGTCCTCGATGAGCCGGGCCAGGACCTGGAGGCTGACTTCCCTAAGAGTAAGAGCTGGGTGACAGGGGTGTGCAGGGCTGCTGAGGGGGCTCCCACTGCCCTCAGCTGTGTGCACTTACCTCCCCATGCCCTCTGACTGACCAGGTGTGAGAGCCCTGCAGTGACTGCTTGCAGCAGGGATGGGTAGACCACCACTTCTGAAGGAGTGTGTGCTTGTCCAGACTAAACTTACCTGTTGTGAACATAAGACCCAGAGAAGGGGGAATGAGAAGCTGATTTTAACAGCACAAAGAGCAGGGCAGCAGCACT
Source organism: Illadopsis cleaveri (assembly GCA_013399915.1). Taxonomy (NCBI): domain Eukaryota; kingdom Metazoa; phylum Chordata; class Aves; order Passeriformes; family Timaliidae; genus Illadopsis; species Illadopsis cleaveri. Next base: position 27,144 of record VXBB01012866.1, read on the forward strand.
GGTGTGTTTATGAATGATGATTCCAGAGGATCCAGCAAGATGAGAAACCTGGACAGGCATGGCATCCTGAGAAATGGCAGAATTGCTGAGTGTCTGTTAACAGAGGGTGGAAGAAGAGGCAGGGACTTGCAGGAGCACAACAATGCTGATGCTAGTAGCAAACAACAGAATTGAGATGCCTGTGCCAGGCTAGCCAGGACACAGTACTGGCCTGGCACCAGGGAATGAGGAATGTTCCTCAGGTTTAAAAAATGAACCAACAAAAAATTGTCAGAAAGGAAAATGTGGGGTTCTGGATATTGTGAGAAATTTTAGCATTGTCTGCCGGAGCCTTATTTCCTTTGTTGGGCTGTGGCTAAAAGTTTGTGCCAGGCATTGGTAGAGGATGTGAAGTGTTCCCTCTTCATTTTGCTGTAAAAATCAGGCCAGCACAGGGGGCAGGAGGAGGAGTCTCAGCTGAGCCCTTCTGCCTGTGTTTCCTTTCAGACCCTCTAGACATCAACCCTAGTGTGGATTTCCTCTTTGACTGTGGGCTGGTGGGACCAGATGATGTGTCCACAGAACAAGATCTGCCTCGAGCTGTTCGGAAGGTGAGTTCTCTGTGGGTGCTCCCTGCTTAAAGCCCTTTGGGTCTGGAGTGGGAGCTGCCACCTGGGATGTATGAGGTGAAGTGTGCCAGAGTCTTTGGTGTGCTGGGAAGGTTGTGCCCTCTTCCTTCAGGGCATGGTTGGCCTTTGGGCCACTCCTTGAATGAAAATACTTGTTTGTCACTTCAGAAGAGCTTTGAATGCTACAAGTCATGTGACAGCTGGTCTCTTTCTTGCCTGTGTCCCTCGTAACTAATGAGCTTTGTTGGCTTGGCTGCCAGCAGAACAGTGCCTGCTGCCATGGCACACTGTAGGGGGCTGACAGTCAGCAGGTGTGAGGGGTGGCCAGGACCTGTCCCAGGTAGGTGCCCAGTCTGACAGAACACCTCTCTGCAGGGCCAGAAGCGCCTGGTGCTCTCTGAAAGCTGTTCCAGGGACTCCATGAGCAGCCAGCCCAGCTGTACAGTGCTCAACTACTCGTATGGTGTGAATGCCTGGAAGTCCTGGGTACAAGCCAAGTATGCAGGGGGAGAAACCAGCAAGGGAGAGGAGCTACGCTTTGGCCGTAAGTGCCTTGTCTGGATGCAGTGGAGTGGCAGAAACCTCCCAGAAGCTGGGACTTGGGGTGTTGAGGTGTTCCTGATCTTGTAGGCTGTTGTCTGAGGCTGCTGTGCTTGTCTCTGCAGCCAAGCCCATGAGGATCAAGGAAGACATCTTAGCCTGCTCAGCAGCTGAGCTCAACTACGGCCTGGCCCAGTTTGTCAAGGAGATAACACGGCCCAATGGGGAGCGCTATGAACCCGACAGCATCTATTACCTCTGCCTTGGCATCCAGCAGGTGAGGGAGGCCTTGCTGCCCTCAAGTCCTCTACAGCCAGACTTGGGGGTCAGATCTGGTGAGGGGAGCTTGTACCCTTCATTCTGCCTTCTGGGGACTCAGAGAGGCTGGCTGGACTCTCCTTCAGTGCCTTAGCCCAGGACAGCATCCCATCTGGTTTGGTCTTTGTTCCCAAGCTCAGAGGGTAGGGTGGCAACTAATCCCCAGCCTTGCACCCTTCTTGCACATCTCTAAGGGGGGCTGGGGGAATCTCTCAAAACTCAGGCCCTTCTTCAGCACCAAGTCTGCTTTGCCATGCCCCAGGGTTTTCCTTGCAGCTCTCAGTGTCTGCCCAGCAGCTCTAGTAGTGCAAGGAGGGGTGCTCTGCATATGTGCCCTGGGCTCTCTGGGGAGGGTTTGCCTTCCATGTGCTGCTGTGTTTCTCTTGACTGTGTGTTCTGTCCTTTCTAGTACCTGCTCGAGAACAATCGTATGGTGAATATATTTACAGACCTTTACTACTTGACATTCGTGCAGGAGCTGAACAAGTCCCTGAGTGGCTGGCAACCCACAGTCTTACCAAATAGTACGTGTCTTCAGAGTACCTTCAGTCCCCACATATATCCAGTTTGTGCTTGTAGCCTTGGATCCTCTGGCCTGATTGTGCTCCCCCAGCTTCAACCTTGGCACGGGCAGCACAGTCCTGCTGTGTGTTGAGGTCATACTGACCCAAACCAACTGCAGAGCCAGTGTGGTTTATGCTTCAGCAGCTTCTGTTGCCCACAGTCAGGGTAGCTGGGAGCAGAACATGTGTGCTTTGTATCCTGGGGCAATTTGAATCTTTAAAACTCTTCATAGTGATGTGTCCACCCTTTGCCAAGCCAGGAGGCACACTGGTGCATGTGTCTGTGTTCCCAGCACATGGATGAGCCCTGCACACGGTGCTAGGCCTTGGCCAAGGTTGCTGTGCTGCTGCTGAATGGACTAACTCAGAGCTCTGCAGAGGCTTTTCATGATGCTGTGATCTCGCTGCCTTCCCTGCTGTGTCTTGTCAGTAGTTAGTTCATAGATGCAGTCTCATCTCTGCAGATTGGCTGTCCCAGGCAGAGCCATTTGACTCCAGATCTGTGTATCTAGGCAGGAGCTGGCCAGATCTCTCCTGCCTGCTGCTTTTCCTTAATTTCTCACTGAGTGTGATGGAGCCCTGACCTGGACTTCACTTTTTAGCCATCTGTAGTGATGAGCAGGTAGGATTTATTTGGGTTCTCACCTGTGGTTTGGCTGTGATCTGGAGAGGCTTATGGCTGGGCAGAGCTCTAACTCTGCTGATGGCTCTGGAGAAATAACCTTGTGAAAAAAGAGATCAGTCTTTTGCAGTGAGTTTTCCTGGGCAGGGTGAAGGGATCGCCACAAAGCCACTGCTGCTGTAACCTGGTTCTCCCTCTGTGTATTGCAGACACAGTTTTCTCCCGTGTGGAGGAGGAGCACCTCTGGGAGTGCAAACAGCTGGGTGTTTACTCACCCTTTGTGCTTCTCAACACTCTCATGTTCTTCAACACTAAATTCTTCGGGCTGCAGACAGCAGAGGAGCACATGCAGCTCTCCTTCACCAACGTGGTGCGCCAGTCCCGCAAGTGCACCACGGCCCGAGGCATGACAAAGGTGGTGAGCATCCGCTACTACGCTCCTGCCAAGCAGAAGAAAAGCCGAGGTGGGTCTGGGGGACATCTCTGTTCCTCCCCCTGCATCCCCCATCAGGATCCAGCCATGATCCAGCTCTCTCCCTTTCTGCAGATGGCGGCTCTGGAAAACGGAAGCGTGATGAGGAGGTGCCGATGCTGGAGCAACGGGAGAACAGGATGAATCCCCTCCGATGCCCAGTCAAGTTTTATGAGTTTTATCTCTCCAAATGGTGAGGCTTTCTCTGGAGAAGAGGCATGTGCCATTTTGGGGCTACTTCTTAGTTTTGATGGAACCCTGTGGAAGTGACTGCTGCTCTCCAGACATTTGTACATAAGCATGCAGTCTTGCCCAGGCTTTGCTGCTTGACTAAACCAAGTTTGAGAGATACTTCTCTCTGCCCTCTTCCACTTCTTGCCCTTCTCCAGATGGGCAGGAATGTGCAGTAGGAGTCCAGTGCTTGGGTGGTTAGGGGGTTTTAGCCTTGAACAAGGAGCTGTAGGCTGAGTTAGTGTCCTTATCCTACTGAATGATGAGAGGCTGTGAGGAGCTGTGAACGCCCCTTGCTAAACCCATCAGGCCAAGCTGTCTGAGCCCCTGAAGCTGATGTCCCAGTGATGTCTCACCCTGCTCTCTCTCCGCAGTCCCGAGAGCCTGCGGAACCGCAACGACGTGTTCTACCTGCAGCCCGAGCGGTCGTGCATCGCCGAGTCCCCGCTGTGGTACTCGGTGATCCCCATGGACCGCAGCATGCTGGAGAGCATGCTGAACCGCATCCTGGCCGTCAGGGAGATCTACGAGGAGCACAGTCGGCTCAGCAGCCTGGAGGATGACATGGACTAAGGCTGAGGTGCTGCTGGACTGGCTGCACTCCAGCCCTGGACACCTCGTCTTGCTGCTTCCCATTGCAGGGCAGGGGCTGTGCAGCATAGGAGGGGATGGTGCTGCAACACTGCTGTCTGTGCATCATTACCAGACTTGGACCTCCCATCCTGCTCGTTACAGGCATCCCCTACGTACGTGGCCCCCTCACTTAGCTCTGTCTCCAGTTTTGGCTGCTGGGGTGAGCCATCTTCCCCAGGGCCCTTTCCCATGGCACAGGAGTGGCAGAGTCCCTGGGGCAGCTTCTCTGGCCCTACCCAGTCCCTCCCCTACCCCCACCCCTGCCCCTATCCCTCTCTCCCTGTGCCCCAGAGCAGGAATTGCACAAGATGCAGTGCACCGTTGGACCAGTGGCCCCCAAAGCTTTTACTTCCCTCTTCCTTTAACATTCCCTCACAAGGCTGGAGGTATCAAGGCAAGAACACTAGCTCTGCTGCTGGGGCAAGATTGTCTTTTCAAACCAGTGGGCATGGGCCACAGGCAGCCTGAGAGCTGTTGGGTCAGGGGAAGAACTTCTGTCCTGGGGTGGGAGAGATTTGGGTTGGTTGCAGGGAGCGGATGGAGCTCATACTGGAATTCTTGGGCAGAGATCTGGCCTTGCCACAGGGACACCTCCCTTGTGTGCAGCCAGGATGCCTCTCTTTGGTCAATGTTTGCTGAGCCTGCTGAAAACTAATGGGGATGGATCTGTGCTAGTGCTGCCCCTCTCTCCCCACTCTTCCCTGTCGTGGTGTAAGGACCCTCCCCTGTGCAAGGTGCCATCAGTGGGAACCTCCGCTCCAGCCAGGGGCCCAGGCATTTGCTGGCAGAAGCAGGGAGCCCTGCCTGGCCTCCCCCTCCCTCCCACAGCCACAGGCTGCCAGCACCCTGCCCAGGGCAAGTCTGACTCCAGCTGTGCCACTCCGTGCTGCCTCCTGCCCCTTCTCGTGTTCTGGTCGGTTTTCTTGAGCTGTACATGGGTCTCCTGTTGATCCTGTATATATTGTTCTGGGCCCTGGCCTGGGGCCATCTGTTCTCTGTGTCCATGTGGAGAGTGAGCTGCTCACCAGTCTTGTTGTAGTGATGCCAGGGCGGTAGGACTAACCCTGTGTCTCTGGAAACCATTCATTTCAAATAAAGATGTGGAAAACTTTGGCAGCCCCTGGTTTTTCCCCCTGGGCAGGGTGAGCATTGTAGGAGAACAGGGCCAGTATTCCTGTGCTGCTGTGCACCTCACTCCTGTCCACCCCAGCCTGCACTTCCTACCTTGCCTGGACTCTGCTGTCCTGCCAGCTCTGGCATGTGGTGATGGCCTCTGCCCCAGTGCCCACTGGTGCCAACATGGCATGGCCTGCCTGTCCCTGCCCTTGGTCCACAGTGCTGCTGCCCCACCCAGCCCAGCAGTGGCCCTGCCCTGGCCATGCAGGGTGTCCATAGGATGGAGCAGCTGGAGAGCAATGCCACAGTGCCTGTGAGCAGAGCAGGAGTCAAGTGAGGTGCAGTAAGTGTTTTATTTTCTCCCCCTTCCAAGCTCTACTCTCAGCCCTGCTGCTCCCAGGAGTGCCAGGAGCAGCTGAGCAGTGTCCCCATGGCTGTGCCCAGCTCTCATGCTGCCCATGGGCTCCATGCCTTGGGCCTGGCAGAGACTGGAGACACAACCCCCACTGTGACCACCCATGCACTGCCCATCCCTGGCCATCCCAGCAGGCCACATTTACACTGCCAGGTCTGCCGTTCGCATGTCCCTGTGGGACCCACCAGCCACCCCTAGCCATGCACCCGCCTTCTTCAGTGGTGCCAGGCCATGGGGGGGTCTGCTAGCAGGCAGGGGGCTGCCACTCCTGGGCAGAGTGACATAGGTGCTGCCAGGCCCTACAGGCCCACCAGCAGTGGTTAGGATGCGGGACTTGGGGCCTGGCCCCCGACGGCACTTGGTGAGACCCAGGTGGTAGATCTCCACCAGGTTGAGCAGCAGGGACACGCAGGCCACCCCCAGCATGAAGAGGATGAAGATGGTCTTCTCAGTGGGCCGGGAGATGTAGCAGTTGACTGTGTTGGGGCAGGGCCAGCGGCTGCAGGTGTAGAGGGGCTTCAGCTGGAACCCATACAAGGCGTACTGGCCCACAATGAAGCCCACTTCCAGGAGAGCCTTGAAGACAATGTTGCAGATGTATGTCCTCAGGATGGCCCCCCGCATGCACACCCGTGCCCTCGTGTTCCCTGCAGGGAGCTGGGGCTGCCTGGGGCGCTGCCGCCTGGCCCCGCTACCGGCCCGTGCTGCCGCTTGCTGCTGTGCCTTCTCCTCCAGGTGCACCAGGTGCAGGATGTGGCCCAGATACACAAGGCTGGGGGTGGAGACAAAGATGATCTGCAGGACCCAGAAGCGGAGGTGGGAGATGGGGAAGGTGCTGTCATAGCAGGCATTTTGGCAGCCGGGCTGCTGCGTGTCACAGGAGAAGCCAGACAGCTCGTCACCCCAGACCCGCTCCGCGGCTGCCCCCAGCACCAGGATGCGGAAGACGAAGAGGACGGTGAGCCAGACCTTGCCCACCACCGTGGAGTGCTCCTGGGCATTCTCCAGCAGCCGGCCCAGCAGGCTCCAGTCCCCCATGGCCCGTGCTGTGGTGCCCTGCAAGACAGCCACCCTCCAGACACAGCCATCCCACAACCCGCCAAAATGCCACCCCACTCCCTGGTCAAGCTGGTGTGCACAGACCCAGCCCAAGGCTGTCCCAGGGGACCCCCTAACCTGTCACGAGGAAGGCAGGGGGAGCAAAGGCTTCCAGCAGAGAGCTGGGAGCACCACGGGGAACAACCGCGGTGGCGATCTGGCATGGGGACCTCTCACCGTAGATGGTGCGTGGGGCAGAGCCCAGAGCTCCTGTGCTGTCCCCTCCTGTCAGTGGGGTGATGGGGGATGATGCTGCAAGGTCCCTTCCCAGCAGCTGGTCCCCAGCTCCTCTGTGGGGTGCAGACAGGTCTGCCTGCTCCGTCTGTCCGGTCACCCAACAGCAGGCGTGGGGTTATTGGGGCATGAGGCAGCTGCGTGCCCCATTGGCTTTCATTGTGACTGGCACATGAAACAGCCACTGGGGAAACTTTTCCCCTCTATTTTTGGTCTGGGCACTTTTCTAATTATATTCGGGGCTGCAGGGGCTGGTGCTGGGGGAGCGCAAGCCCTTGGACACTGATCAATGCCACCCAGGGGTCACTGGTCGCTGCTGGCTGCCAGGGCAACACAGCCACAGCCCCAGCTCAGCTCTGGCACTGCAGCCCCCACAGCCCCTTGTGGCACCCACCAGGGCTTGGGTGCAGGGATGGACACCCCACACTGGCACCCCAGCTCCTGGGGTATCCCAGCCAGAGCAGAAAGGAGGGAGGCAGCACCTGAGAACGGAGATTTAATGGCCCAAGAGGCCCTCCTGGCCATCTAGGAGAGCCTGAGGGATGCTATCCTTGGGACAGGGACAGTAACAGGCCCATGGGGCGACTGTGGGGCCAGGGCCCCTGCAGTGGTGGCCCTAGCAGGCAGAGCAGCGGTCACCCTTCTCCTGCAGCCCAGAGTTGCGGCGCAGCATGTCCTTGAGGGAACCGTCCTGCTCTGTCAGCAGCTGGTTGATCTCGTTCTGCTTGTACTCAGAGGAATGCTTGTGCCCATAGAAGGAGCCCTTCCCCGACGAGGGGTTGGAGTGGTGCTGGCTTCGGCGGGCACAGGCCCGCACCACCAGGTAGACCAGCTCTGCCATGTTGAGGACGATGCAGACACTGGAGGTGACCAGCATGAAGACAGTGAAGATGGTCTTCTCCGTGGGCCGGGAGATGAAGCAGTCGACAGTGTTGGGGCAGGGGTAAGCCTCGCACTTGACCAGCCGCATCATCTGGTAGCCTGGGTAGAGCATGTAGAAGATGTACATGAACACGGCCTCGAAGAGCAGCCTGAAGACCACGCTGCAGACATACGTCCACCAGAGTGAACCCGCTATGCGCATCTTGTGCTTCTTGACCTCTTCCATGTGCTTGGGATCTGCATGCCCTGTCAGCACCAGCAGCTTCTTCTCCTGGTGCTGCTGGTAGGCCACGTGCATGGCCACGAGAAGGGCTGGTGTGGTGACAAGGATGAGCTGCAGGGCCCACAGACGGATGTGGGAGATGGGGAAGAAGTGGTCGTAGCAGACGCTGTTGCAGCCAGGCTGCTGGGTGTTGCAGGTGAAGGCAGATTTCTCATCTCCCCAGACGCTCTCGGCTGCCACCACCAACACCATTATCCGGAAGATGAAGATGACGGAGAGCCAGATGCGCCCGATGGCCGTGGAGTGGCGGTTCACCCCGCTCAGCACCGTGTAGAGGCCGGCCCAATTCATCGTTTCTCACGTCTGCAGGAGAGAGCAGTGAGAGGGTGTTAAGAGCAGGAAGAACCCCTGGCTGAGAGCCAGCAGGTCCTGGCTCCAGTGGCAACAGCCCCAGGAGGGACCTGAGAGCAACTGGGTGGCAGCCCTGGTGGGTGGAGAGCAGAATCGACAGACAGGAAATGGACAGACAGGAGGATGGCAGCATGGCTTCTGCTCCTAAAATGGCTCAAGGCAGCATTTTGGCCAGAGCAGGCAGGAGACTGGCTACCTCAGCAGTGCCAGATGCTCCAGTCCTGCCACCCCACACTGGCACAGGGATCCTGCTGCCACAGAGAATGGGGGTGAAGCTCCCACACCTCCGCAGGGACCCCCAGTACCTAGTGCTGAGCTCTTTGGCTAGGAATGGCCCCAAGGAGCTTCATGGGCTCCACTGCACCAATGCCTCCCTTTGCCCTCCCATTATCTGCAGGAGCAGGGCCAGGGACCCCTGAGCTGAGGGGCTTCCCCTGTGCAGCCCTGCATTGCCACTCTCCCAAAGCCATCCTTGCCCAGGGAACACAGGGCGACCCCACTCCCAAGCACAGACCCCCGCCCCACCAGAGCCACCCACTGGCACTGAGCAGCCCCGGGAGCTGCTTCCCACTCCCGCATGAGTCTGAGTGGCTGGGACCAGCCACCCCTCAGTGTGGAGGATCCTGGCGACGCGTACCTGCCGGTGAGGAAGGGTCCTCGCAAGCTGCCCCCAGTGGCCCCTCTAAGGTCTCATGCCTCCCGCAGGAGAGCTCTGCTCCGCCTGCCCTTGTCTCTCTCTGCCACTGCCCTGCACTGGAAGTCATATGCTGCTTTATAAACTATTTACATACAATGGGGCCATTATCGGCCCCTGAACAACACACTTTAGCATTCAGATCTAACGCCCTGACTTCCGCCCACCCTGGCCAAACAAAGTGCCTGTGTGCAGCATTCCCGCTGCTCGGCCCTGCACCCACTCCCACCTCCCCACCACGCCCCGCACCGACCACGGCCACAGCCCCCCCAGCCGCAGGGTGCTCGGGGCTCTGCCCGGCGGGACCCACGCCACACACACATCGCTCTGCCGGACAGGCCACCCAGGGTATCTTTCCCAGGAAGCACGGCCGAGCCCAGCTGCGTGCCCATCCCGCATGGACGGCACTGGAGCAGGGGTCTGGTACTAAGAACTGGTGGGCCGCCGTGGGGCTGGGTGGCACCGGGTACCGCTGCTGTGAGTCCTGCCATCTCCTCAAGGCTCTGGTGCCAGCAGCAGCAGCGTCTGAGAGGGCATCGGAGCTGCCCCGCGTGTACCGCTGGAGACACGGGAGAAGGTCCGGAGGAGTGACTGACGCTGGCTATGCGCTTGGGGCAGCGTTCCTCCCCCGAGATGGACTCACTGACTCTGCCCTACTGCTCAGACATGCTGGTGGGGACAACAGTCCCTGTGCTAGCACAGCCCCCGTGCCCCTCAGGGCTGGTGTCCCAGCCACACCGTCACACTGTGTCCCGTCCCTAAAGGATAGCGCCATGTCCCTTGGGTTTTGTCCCCAGCCTCAGGTGGGGAGCAGCATACCCAGTAAACCCTACCAGATGGGTGCCTGTAGGTTGGCAGGGCAATTGGTGCCATCCCAAATGCCACCTCCTCCCCTTAGCCCACGGTGCGAGTACCCGGAGCCGTGCAAACGGTGGCGGCCAAAGCCCGTCCAGCAAAGCTGTGAGGACGCCGCTTGTGCTCACGCTGCTCCTCTCTCCCCACTCCCCCCATGAGGGCCAGCATTGCCGGCTTTCCTCTCCCAGGCCCGGGGCCGAGCCCTGCTGTGGCCCTCACGGTGCTCCCCGGCTGGGGGACATGCGGCCACCCCCGCAACGCTGCTGTGCCCTCCAGGTTCTCACCTCAATCACCGGGACAATCAATGCTCTCTAGGATTGCAGCGGCCTCCGGCAGCTGGACTTTATACTGCCCTGCAAGCACGTCACCCACCCCCTCCCAAACAGCCTTGCTCCTTCCACGACTCGCCAAGTAAACACCGCAGGTGTGTCCAGCCTAGTTCACACCCACCCACATCCCCCACCGCAGCTGAGCATCCCCCGGGGCCAGCCCTGGGGCTACTGCAACATCCGGGCAGGGCCAGCCCCCCAGAATGGTCCCCGGGGCGATTTCTGGTCCCCGTGGCCCCAGTCCCCTCCTGTGAGCATCTTCCCTGCTGCACTCCTTTGCAAGCCAGGCACATGCACCGCGGCGGAGCCCTGCTCTCCACCCGGGGGATGACTCTGGGTATACCCCCAGCTCCTGGAGCACTTTGATTTGCTGCTGCAGGCTGCCGGCTGGTCCCCGGGGTGCCACCAATACCCAGATTTAATGTGTAAAAGTGCAGCAGGGAAAAAGCAAACAGCTTGTCAACGATTAACTCAGACTGACCCGCTTCAAGGTCCCGCCGCCCGGCACCCCACGCTATGTGTGGGACATAGCGATCCTGCGGCTCATCCTGGGCCCCTGGGCTGGGCTGCAGGAGCCCTCGCATGAGGGTGACAATGGTGCCGGTGTCTCCCGCGGGGGACGGCAGCGGGGCACTGCGGAGCGGCCGGGGGGCCCCCGCAGGG
>VXBB01012901.1:19328-45098 GCA_013399915.1 Illadopsis cleaveri
AAAAAAAAAAAAAAAAAAAAAAAGTTAATGGCCTAAGTAGTATCATCCCGATGTTGCCTGATGATGTGTAAATCTTCTTATTCAGAATTTCCTAGTGAAATTAAAACATGAAAAAATGTGAAAATAGTAGCTTAAAAATTAGCTCAATCACTACAGCTTGCTATGTACTTATCACAGCCGCGAACTTGTGTTATTGGATTTTTGAGCGCCTCTGTTTCAAGGTACCTGCTTATCAGTCCTTTGTGTATTTGGGAATAAGGTGCCTGAACACTTAAGGAGTTCTGCATTGAAAGAACCTTTTCTTTCTTTTGAAACCAGCCCATCATTAAAAAATGCAAACGAAAACAAAACAAAGACATAAAGAAAGAAAAACCAAACTGCAAGTAACTGCTAAATTTTAGCCTCTACGCTGTATACAATCTGTTCGGAGACTAGCAGAGATGCAGAGCGAGGGAAGCAGAAGGGATACGAGCACTGTGTCTGAAACATCCGGCCCGCCCCAGGCTCTGGAGCCGCACGAAGCGCGTTGCGATCGGAGCGGGGCCGCAGCAGCGGGGCCGAGAGCTCGGACCGGAACTCCAGCGACCCCGGGCTGGGATCCCACGGCAGCCAATAGGATCGCTCTTCTTGAGGACCAATCAGAAACGCAGCAGCTCTATAAATACAGGCGGTGTGGGCATTGCAGGACTTGGTTCGTTCTGGCGCTCAGGGCCGAGTTGTCGCATCGCCATGGCGCGCACGAAGCAGACAGCGCGTAAATCGACGGGCGGGAAGGCGCCCCGCAAGCAGCTGGCCACCAAGGCTGCCCGCAAGAGCGCGCCGGCCACGGGCGGCGTCAAGAAGCCGCACCGCTACCGGCCCGGCACGGTGGCGCTGCGCGAGATCCGGCGCTACCAGAAGTCCACGGAGCTGCTGATCCGCAAGCTGCCCTTCCAGCGCCTGGTGCGCGAGATCGCGCAGGACTTCAAGACCGACCTGCGCTTCCAGAGCTCGGCCGTCATGGCGCTGCAGGAGGCCAGCGAGGCCTACCTGGTGGGGCTCTTCGAGGACACCAACCTGTGTGCCATCCACGCCAAGCGGGTCACCATCATGCCCAAGGACATCCAGCTGGCCCGCCGCATCCGCGGCGAGCGCGCCTGAGTCTCCTGCCCTTCCAACTTCAGACCCAAAGGCTCTTTTAAGAGCCACTACATGCACATTTAAAAGAGCTGTAGCGCTTCTTAAACATAGCCTTGAAATCCACTCGGGGTGTGCTGTCAAAAGGGAACACTCCATGGGGAAAGGAAAAAAATTAGATGGGAGGAATGTGAGAGAAGGAGGGTGATAATTAGTTTAACTATTGGTTAAAAGAAGTTGATTAGGGAGCCTCAGGCAGGTTGGAGGTGTTTGCATCCCTGTGGCTGACAGACGTGATACAGCTTTGAGGAGAAAAGGGGGCATGGAGGAGGATGACAGGGACACTCCTGTGTCTGCAGCAAAGCCATGCTCAGGAAATCTGCATCTTAAACCCTGGCTGGATGATTCAAGGCAAGAGCAGAAACCTCCTGTGTTACTGTCCTGTTACTTCCCATGTTACTGTCAAAGCCAGCTAGCACAGATTGTCATAAGGGGGTCTGCCACCTTGCTCCAACAATTTTTAACACCAAAACCAAGAATATCCCACCTCAATAGGTCAGTTTTTATTATCTCAGGTTTGATATCTATTGTTATATCTGGTCTCAAATCAATGGCCAACCATGCTGATGGCACAGGGCGCATGAGGCTTCTTGCAGCACAGAAAAGTAACTGAAAAGGCCAAGAAACTGGTTCAATACGTTTTATAAAAGTCATGGAGCAAAAATTTATGTTTTCTTGCACTAATGAGAGTAAAAGTATTTGTCTTTGAACTTGCATTTCTCCAGTAGTGATCACCATGTCTGATATATGCTGAGATGTCATTTCTGCAGCCAGTTCTTTAGGATTCTTCATGAGTTTCTGGATGGACAGATATATGCACCTGCAGTTTTCAGCCTTCTAAGGACCTATCTTTGTTCGAATTCTTGCTTTGAGACAAAGTCAGTCTAACAAGAGTCTGGGAATCAAAATAAGAAGTTAATTAAACCTCGGATTCATTAGCAGCTGATGTTTCTCCATCTTTGGAACCATCTCCCTTTCTTCTCTCCACCTGTAAAAATTTACATCTGGTACTTGGAATGCAACAGTCCTGAGAACTGGAGAGTGCTTGCAGGCTACTGTTTGAAGCCAGAGTGGCCATCTGTTGTCAGTAGAGGCTTCTGGGCACTATTTGGCTGCTCAGAGATGCTGTGCTACAGAGCCAGTCTGTCAGAAATAGCACTTCGGTGGTTGGGAAAAGAAAATCTAAAGACTTGCTCAGTTACCACTCAGACAGGATAAAGATTTCTTTGGACGGGGTTGTCTTCTATCTTTTTTATTTTCTCCCTTCTTTTGTCTTCCTCCCACATAAAGCCCCCTGAATAAATTTGTTGATCGTCATGACCTGATTTTGGAAAAAGTTTGGAAAGGGTGGAGAATTGTATATTGTAGCATGACAAAGATTTCCGGTTGTCTTCATTAAGCAGCATGCTGTTATAAGAAATTTTAATGAACAGCCTGGGGAGAGAAGGAAATGTTTTTGTAGGCCAAAAAAGTTCCATGTTCTCTTAAAAGTCAGAGAAAAGAATGAACAGAAGGATAACCTCAGTCTTTCTCTTTCTTTCTTCCTACTGCTTCAGTTGTAGTAGAGCATATTTATCCCTAACTAGGAAAAATAAATAAAGGAAGGAACTCGGTATTATTTCTAACAAGTAGCACCAGGTCAATGCTCTTAAGATCCTATCCAGTTCCTTTTAGCAATTTTACTGGATATCACTGATATACGACCTGAAAACATAGAGAAGATATTAACAACTTACTAGTCATAATGAATAATTTCCTCATTCGCTTTTGAGAGCAGATTCCACAGACTCCTATCAGGGAAGGATCTTTACAGAGACCAGCGACTGTTGCCTCTTTATTTACAATTGTAACACTTTTAAGCTTTTAGCCCTTTTAAGCTTTTCTAACCTGGAATTCGGGCCTAGTTACGAAGTTTAAGTCAGTAATAAATTGCAAGTATGTAGCAACAAGTAGCATGAGGATGGAGGCTTACTAAAGTCTTAGAGAGTAGGAAGACATTGATTGTTTTAATATTATAATAATACAGTGCCTTTTAAATTGTACTTAGGCACAGTCTGTGTACTCTTCCAACAGGAGTGCTACCACTGTATAAATTCTCATCCCTTGCTCTGCAAGTGGTGACATACAAATGAAAGAATAAAATATAATAGACCCATTTCAACTAAAAGAGACTTAGAGTGATAATCTAGTGCCACCTGTGAAACAGTTTCTATTGTTTAATACACCATATAATATTGGAACTACAGAAAAACATGCCAGATGGTGGTGAGGTACAGGGGAGTGAGAAAGTGATGGATGGTTCTATAAAGAATTAAAATTTCTGAATGGAAAAAGATCATATGAAGGTGTGTATACAGGTATATAACATTTACATATATGTGTTTATATGTACTTTCATAGCTACATCACTATGCTATGAATATTTCTTGTATATGTCATGTTTACCTTACGTGTATTGTTTCAGAAAAATACTGCATGAAACCTTTTACAGCGTTCCCTACACACTATACTCAAATACTTGAATTTTAATTTCAGAACGATTTGGCTGGTTAACATCTACAGAAGGGTTTTGGACAGGCTGGAGTCCAATATCAAGGACAGAGGGAAAGATGTTGTAAGCAAAGAAGCAAAATCAATAGAAATCTCAGTGCTTTACTTGTGAATTTGTAGAAAACTTGACCTCTCTAAAATACTTAAACAGTGACAGTCTGTAAGACTTGGCACAACCAAAAATTGAACTAAAAGCCAACTGTAATTACCTGACTGCAAAATTTTATTAAGTGAACTAAATTCTGTTAAGTGTTGGTCTTTGATCTCCCCATGCATGTTCCTGTACTGACTCGGTTTTCTTGTCATCAGATACAAATGACTTTAACTCTCAAAATAGTATAAGCCTATTTCCTACAGGTGTCCCATTGGCTAAATCTGACAAGCCTTGACAGCTGCTTTCTTTTCCTTAGCTGATGTGGTCGCAAACAGAAGCCATAAAAGAACCACTGGATTCTCTTTGCCTTTCCAGGTTGTCCTTGGTCATCTTCTCCAGCCTGTCCTCAGACATTAAACAACCGCCCCATCACCACGCAAAAAAAAACCAAAACCCAAAAACCAACCAACCAACAAAAAGAACCCAAAGCAATTAGACTAAATTATTATTGAATTTCTCATTTTTTTAATCCTATCATTAAGTTTATAATCTTAGCACTTCTGTTTTATTCAGGTGACAGAGGTAGAGCTCTCAGATATCCAGTTACAACTTCAAAAGTGCATCACAGTAAAAGTGACTAGGGTACAATAGTTAATAAAAAGCTGTTTGAAATACAATGCTTTTCTTCCAACAATAACTTAGGTTGTACCTTCCACAATGCTTTAAACTGAAATCTGGACTATTCCAAATAGACTATTTTACAGAAAGTATCAAGTTGTGGATGGGGGGGAGGGAAGAGGGGCAGGAAAAAGTGTGGGCTGTGTGTCCTAGTATAGTTTTCATTTGCTGTACCATTTGCTTAGTGCAGTTTACTTATTTCCATACAGTTGAATGGGCAGTAGAGCAAGCATCACACTAAAACAGCACGCAACACTGCCTAAACAAGAAAACAGCTTAAGGTACATACTTGAAATTACTGACATGCTTACATTGCAATTCAGTAATCTTCACAATCACGGTTTTGTAAGAAAATACAAGGTGGTGTCTCAACTCTCTTGTGCAACCGTAGTGGCTCTTAAAAGAGCCTTTGGGGTGAGGGAAAAATATTTNCTCAAGGGGCACGCACCAACCCCTCAGAACCGAAGCGAAGAACGAGAGAGCCAGCACTGACGCGGCCACTTTTATAGACTGCTCCCACTCTCTGATTGGCTGCCAGGAATGCGCCGCTTCTATTGGGAACTTTCAAATTCGAAAAGCCCGCCTCTAAAGCGCGCGCCTTCCCCAACGCCTGCCGGCTTTCGGGCCCCCGGTCTCGCCCCTGCCGCTTTTGTTTTAAGGACAGTCCCTTTCTTATCACAATTTTTAGTCTCCCTAAAAATGAGAACTTTACGGAGACATGTTCAAACGGGAAATGAGAAATTACAAATTATGCTGAGCTGAATTCATAGAAAATCCATGGGATTTTTTTCTCTATTTGCCTTTTTTTTTTCTTTTTCTTTTTTTNCCGCAGGGGAGATACTTACATGCCTTTAATCCATCAGCAAGAAACAGGAGACGACATTTAGCTTGCTTTGCTATTTTTTTAGCTCAGACAGCAGTACATTACTCCTAAACATAAAATATTCAACAGCTGCATTTTATGTTCCATCATTAGAACTAAGACGGCCTTCAAGTATTAACGGCGAGATTAGTTGTTTGCCAAACATTAAAATACAAGTTTTCACAGATACATGTATTACATAAATAAGAAAATAATCACGAATTTGAAACTTTAAACAAGCATTTCAGGTCAAAGCAATACAGCTCTTTTTCAGCGAAAGTGTGCGGCTCTTAAAAGAGCCTTTGGGTGTGGGTCGCGATGCGCCGGTAGGAGCGCCAAGTTTTAGCCGCCGAAGCCGTAGAGAGTGCGACCCTGGCGCTTGAGGGCGTACACCACGTCCATGGCCGTGACCGTCTTCCTCTTGGCGTGCTCCGTGTAGGTGACGGCGTCGCGGATCACGTTCTCCAGGAACACCTTGAGCACACCGCGCGTCTCCTCGTAGATGAGCCCCGAGATGCGCTTGACACCGCCGCGCCGAGCCAGACGGCGGATGGCGGGCTTGGTGATGCCCTGGATGTTGTCGCGCAGCACCTTGCGGTGGCGCTTGGCGCCGCCCTTGCCGAGCCCCTTGCCGCCCTTGCCCCGGCCGGACATTTCAAAGCCGCTACGGCCCCTACTGTAAGGCATTATCGCTCGCGCCGCGGGCTTTATGCAGTGCGGTCCGACCTGGNAATCATAACAGTATTTTGGGGCTTGGATTTTCGCTACTATGGGGTGCGTGAGGTTGGGTACTGGGAGGGAGTTCTGGTGGGAGAGGTTGGGTTCCACATAGTGTAACTTTCATCTGGTAGGGTAAATGCTTTAGGATCAAAATTAATTGCAAATAAACGTTTGCTAATCCAAGAGAGAGTGCTTTCAAGTGACTGAATCTTTCAGCATGCAAAGTATCCTTAGGTTGTTGGTTAAGTACAGCAAAGCATAAGGTGAATTTTCCATTTTCCTCACTGTATATACGTGCAGTATTTCCCTATTCGGGTGAGCTGTCGTTGCAGCCCGATCACAGATGGGCTTTCAGATGAAAGGCAGGTATACTGAGACCAGGTACAGAGAAACACCTCTGGCACCCCAAACTAAAATAAAGTGTATTCGTAACCTTAAACACAGTGGAAGGACAAATAATGGAGTATTGCCTACACACCACATTCAGAGGACGAACGGGATCATTTATTAACATTGAGAAGAGTCTTAGGGAGCTGATGCCTCTCACGTTGAACTGCAGTAGACATTACCTTAATTGTAATATAAGTATCTACTTCGACTTCAAAATCCACCCCCAGAGGAGATGCCCGCAGGGGAGATACTTACATGCCTTTAATCCATCAGCAAGAAACAGGAGACGACATTTAGCTTGCTTTGCTATTTTTTTAGCTCAGACAGCAGTACATTACTCCTAAACATAAAATATTCAACAGCTGCATTTTATGTTCCATCATTAGAACTAAGACGGCCTTCAAGTATTAACGGCGAGATTAGTTGTTTGCCAAACATTAAAATACAAGTTTTCACAGATACATGTATTACATAAATAAGAAAATAATCACGAATTTGAAACTTTAAACAAGCATTTCAGGTCAAAGCAATACAGCTCTTTTTCAGCGAAAGTGTGCGGCTCTTAAAAGAGCCTTTGGGTGTGGGTCGCGATGCGCCGGTAGGAGCGCCAAGTTTTAGCCGCCGAAGCCGTAGAGAGTGCGACCCTGGCGCTTGAGGGCGTACACCACGTCCATGGCCGTGACCGTCTTCCTCTTGGCGTGCTCCGTGTAGGTGACGGCGTCGCGGATCACGTTCTCCAGGAACACCTTGAGCACACCGCGCGTCTCCTCGTAGATGAGCCCCGAGATGCGCTTGACACCGCCGCGCCGAGCCAGACGGCGGATGGCGGGCTTGGTGATGCCCTGGATGTTGTCGCGCAGCACCTTGCGGTGGCGCTTGGCGCCGCCCTTGCCGAGCCCCTTGCCGCCCTTACCCCGGCCGGACATTTCAAAGCCGCTACGGCCCCTACTGTAAGGCATTATCGCTCGCGCCGCGGGCTTTATGCAGTGCGGTCCGACCTGGTTGAAGACTGCAAAGAGGAAGGCGTGGGGGGGGCGCGGCTTTCCTGCCTATTTTCCCTGATTGCGTCACCCTATGATAAAACATCGTTCACTGTTATCTATCGGGGCGCTGCAAAGTCTGGTAAGTAAACCAAAGAATAAACCTCCTTCACGAAAAGAATTCCAACAATATACGTCTTCATACAGTTGGAAAGCATTCCACCCTCTCCTTAGAATTATATAAACCATTTACATATGTTCAGGCATGATATTTTGTTGCACTGGCAGGGGTTGGTATGAATTACTTCAAATTCTCCTTTTTTCATACTGTTGTTCATTAATACTTTGTGTTAATTTGTATTCAAAGTGTTATAAACGGCACTTCAGGATTTTTAATGATTTTAGATGTCTTAATGTCCTAAATAATTTTTCACAATATTTTATTGATTCATTTTTTTTGATTTCCATTTCCCATTTCTCAAATATGCCAATTTTACATCAGTAACTTTTTGTCTGTAACACACATTAACCTATTAATTAACCCTTCTATTCCACACATTAAGGTGGAATAGAATCTGTTTGATATTATTAAAGTTATATTAGTTTGTGACTTCTGCTAATTTTGCTCATTTTGTGTTACTGCAGTGGGGTAATGTTTAGGTCTTAATTTTTTACAAAATGACCTTTAATATAACTTAAGACTAAAATTTCTGTTCCTTGATTAGTAAAAAGAATCACTCTGCTTTTCACTATAGATTTTTTAAATGTGTGTGTGTATGTATCTATGTCAATACTAGAAAAAAAACTTATTCCGAATTATTTTCTGTGAAAGTCAGGAGTGATCTTTATCTTAGGATGTTCCAAATGTCATCAAGTAAAAACATCCTGAGCTGTACAACTGAAAAACTAATACCTAAATGATGTTATTTTTCTCTTTTACTTTTATGTATGAAATGCAAACATGATTTCTATGTACTCCTTTAAAGTGTTATGGTTTAAGAAATAATTATTTGCTAGTACTGTTACTAGTACTTCAGGGTTTGGATTTAGGTCAACATTAATTTAAAAAGTAGAAGACAATATATTTTTAGAATATGTATTAGTAAAATTCTGAAAATATATTTGAACTTCAAAACTAATAGTTTTGAATTTAGTCTAAGTATTGGATAAGTTTTCATATCCCTTATGTTCCACCTACTGGCATTGGGTTCTTCCTTTCCTCTTCAAAATATTCTTTGTCACTGTCAAATGAAAAATGGAAAATGGATAATGACCTCTGTGAATGAGACAGGTACAGAACCCTGCTTTGCACTGTATTCATGCTCTTGTGATCTGCCATGCTGAAAACAGATCTCATCTGGAGGACAGAAATAAATTCTTCTCTTGTACTGAAAACCTGACCACTTTTGATGGACCAACATATTCCCACAAGAGAGGAGAGCTCAGAGGAGAAGGGTAAAACCACAGTGAGCTAGAGAAATAACTCACTGTTAAAGAAAACTGCACTTATTTCCATATCAGGAGACTGATGGGTTACCATGGTTTTAGACAAGAGAACTGCACCAGTGAATCATCAGGTTTCCTCAGATGATTAACAAAGGCTAATGTCTTCCTGAGCAAGCCAGATGAAAATGAGGGGTGGGGCGGATGGGATGAGTACATGTGAATCAGCCCAATATAACCTGTGAAAACTGGAGAACAAAGAGAAAAGTTTGGAGATAGTAACAGGCTTGAGATGATTTCAAACAATATATTCTTCACAGGGACTGGGCAGGGGGGACATCATTGATATTGAGCATATAGAGGCCAGTAATGAGAATTTTATTTTTATGGTGGTTTAACTGTATATTGCAAATGCTTTATTATGCTTGGCTGCAATTTTGGTACAGTATCCTTCTGCCAATTAAAAATAAAACGTAACATCAAATATGCTCATTAGGAAAATTTGAAATTAAATATTAAACTCTCCTCATGTAATAACTGAAAGAACCTAGATGGAGAGTATTCAACTCCTACAGCATGGTGATGGGATTAGCTGGGTCCTGCCTCTACACAGGACTGTAAACTGCACAAGATCTGACTTCTTTGGCAGTCCTTAAGCTACTAAATCTACCTCAGTGGTCTTTGTTCTCTGTATCTCCATGCTCTCATACTCCACCTTCAGTTCAGCATGTAAGCCATGCTAGAAAGCTGTGCTTACTAAAATAGAGCAGCCCAAATAATTTTGGTAAGAATTTTTTTAAGTACAGAAAGCTCTGATTTTGTAACTGAGGCACAGAAGTCAATATTTGCATGTGTGGATTTACCATTCAGAAGGAATCTTCTGTCAGTAGCATAGGTGGAGAAATGCTTTATGCTGTCCAAGCAAAACTAGCAAATACAACGAATTTCATTTAATGACCAGCGCACTGATAGCTAATTTAGTATTTTCCTCGCCTTTCCCTGCTAACTCAGACAGTTCAGATCCATTCTCATCTTTTTATTCACTCACTCCAGCTGGTCAGAGATAAAAGAATTTGGGCTGTAGCCCTGGTTTGGGCTGTTTCCAACTTCCTTGTTGCTGCCAAATTCAGAAACTACGCAGGGACTGACAAGACAAGACCTCTGTCATAGTCCAGCATCTTAGCCTGACCTTTGAGGATGCAGTTTGCCATTCACACAGAGTGGCTTAACAGGTCAGATGACCCACAGAGAGGCAAAATTTTCCAAAAATTGTCTTGTGGGCATATTGTCTGAGTCACTGCTGTGAAGCAGGCTTGCATGGGCCTCACCCCATCTCTCCATGCACAAGCAAAAGACTTGCAGGCTCACTGAACAGCTGGAACAGCTGGTATAGTTGAATAGGTCCAGGAAAAAGGCTGGAGGAACTCTTAGATGAGGTTTGGGGTGTTGGGAAGTTAATGAAATACTCAGTCCTTCACATGAAGGTTTTATAAAATATGAGAGAAGGGACAGGGCCAATAATCTGCAAAGAGGGGCAAGGGCAAAAAAGTTGAGCAAATTCTGGCCATGACCATAGCATTCCTGGGCTTCTCTGAGGAGGACACCAAAGAGTGCACTAACAAGTGCTCCAGGGTGGCCTGTGGAGCTCTAAGCTCAGTAGCACACCATGTAAATCCGCTCCTGCATTCTGGTAGACGCAGTAAACAGCAAACCTGCTACTCAGCAACCCCAGCTGACACAGAAGCTCAGGAGCTTTGCTTCTCTCAGATCCTCTCTTCTTCCTAAACTGCTGGCATTTGAAGCAGCACAGGTGATGCTTATGATGCACTGTCCCATGATTAAGCTAGAAAGATGAATCCAGAAAGAGTTTTAAGCAGCACATTTTTTGCACAGCTGAGACTGAGTAGCTCCTCTTGGTACCTGGGTTCATGCAGAGCTGGTCTGGGCAGTAAGTTTTTCAGCTGAACACTACCAAACCTTATAGAGCTATAAGTACTTAAAAGCAGCTGAAATACTGCCTTGTCCAAGTGGTCTCTCTGGGGCATAGTTTTCCTAGAGCAAATCTAATGTGAGCATCTCTGTAGGAATTTATAGAATATTGTCTTGGGATATGCATTTCTGGAGGAAGCCAACTCTTAAAAATGGTACTGTGCCTTTTATTAGTGACTCCAGACACTGCTGCTGTGCTCTGTTTTTGTTACAGCCATACTTGGTTGGAAAACTGAAAAATTCCAGTTGGAAACCCTAGTCACTCATAGGGATTTATTCATGGTCATTCTCCGGACAAAGTAGCTTGTCTTTAAGGATACAGCAGTTACGAAAGTCACCACAATGTCCAGGTCCTGTCCAGGTCAGACCACTCATTACCTGGACTATGCTGAGGTGGTAGCATGCAAATGTCTTCATGTGCAGAGCTCGGCACTTCTCCTCAACAAACTGCACAAGATTTCTGTTGCCCCATACCTCAAGTTTATTAATGTCCCTTTTGTGTGAAAGTATTACGTTCAGACTTTGACCCTGTCTAGTCTTCTTCTTGGTGCTATCCACACTAGCTAAGTGTACATTCTGTCTCATCACCCAGGTTGTTCCAGGAAACACTAAATAATACCAGCCCTGGAGCATTGCTATGATTACCGCATGTCTCCAGACACTAAGTTGTTAACTACAGCCCTTTGGCCCTGTGCTACAGAAAATTTTCAAATATCAAAGATTCTACTTGTGCTGCCTGTAGTCCCTCTAATCCCGAACAAGAACACTTGGGAGGTGGTTCCAAAAATATCATGAAAAATCAAGTATATTGCATACAGTATTCCTCCTTTGTCCACACAGATTTCCCTCCACTCAGAATGAAGGGCTGGAATTACCTTTGATATCTTAGGAAATGGCCTCTAATAACACATAT
Source organism: Illadopsis cleaveri (assembly GCA_013399915.1). Lineage (NCBI taxonomy): Eukaryota > Metazoa > Chordata > Aves > Passeriformes > Timaliidae > Illadopsis > Illadopsis cleaveri. The sequence continues at coordinate 31,124 of VXBB01012901.1, forward strand.
ATCCTGGGTCTCACTGAAGGGTAGGACTGAGTTTTTCTATATTGATGGTGTAGTTTCAATTTTCTTTTCTGACTTAATCAGTATTTACAACCTCCATCACAAAAAGAAAAAAAGAATTTTACTATTATGCACCTGGAATGACAGACAGCATGTCACATAGTTTCCAAAGCCACATTCCAGTTCTTTACAAGCCCTCTGTAAAAGTTACAGGTAGGGTTACATTTACATGTTTTTGCATATGTAGATCCCTATATTTCTTCATCTTTCTGCACTTACCTTCTACCCCGGAATAAAGTAACACAGAATACTGCTCATAACTGAGATTCCTAAGCATACTAACACTACTATTACTAACAATAATCCTCAGTCCCACGGATGGATGAAGTAAAACTTGGTTAGAAGAGGATCTCTGATCCAAAGGCTTTCAGAACCTATTTTGATGATTTAGGCTCTCATTATATGGGGGAAAGGAGAAGATTTGGGGAGTCATTCATTGAAATGGACAGCCCTTTTTCGATGATTGGCAAGCATTCAGCAGTTATGGCAGAAGAGTCACTTCTTCGATCAGTCAGTCACCTTTTAATCACTCCAGACTCTAGGAATTTAAGTTTTGCTGAGACTCTAACTAGCCTTAACAAATCCTTCAATCATATACAGCATGAGCATCCAGCCAAATCTGGGTTGCTCAAACTAATCTTGACAAGCCTTGAAACTAAGGATCGTGTGAGAGGTTAAAGTGGCTTTTGAAGCTGTCTCTTTTGAATTACCAAAATTTGAAAACTCATGGAAGTATCATTCAGGGTTAATCTATACATAGGCTTCACAAATTAACCTGGAGAAGGACAGTGTGCAAAATGGTACGGAGGGAGATAATTGTTTCCCTCCACTCAGCACTGGTGAGAGAAACTGGACTGCTGTGTCCAGTTCTGGCCTTCTCAGTGCAACAGAAACATGAACAGGACTAGAGTGGGACCAGTGAAGGATCACAAAGATGCTGAAGGGACTGGAGCTTTTCTCACATGAGGAGTGTCTTATTGTGTTCACATATCCTGGGGGCAGAATAGAGGACACAGATCTGAGTCTTCTTAGTATTGCCCAGGAAATGAGGTGATAGGCACAAACCAAAACACAGGAAATTTGATTTAAATGTAAGAAATAATTTTTTGGAACATGCTCCCCATTGAGGTTTTAGTGTCCCTCTGCTCTAGCTGATCCTTCTTTCACCGTGGCCAGGATCTACTGCATTAGGTGTTAGATTAAAAGATGAGATACTTCTTTTAGAAGATTTGATTGTCCTAACACTGAAATAATTGTCCATATATTTTTGTTAGCTTAGTTGAAGTAAAACTAAATTGATATAATCTCCTTTACTGCAGAAAACTCTTTGACACCTTGAATCTTCCCTACATACAAACTTTGCAGTTGCTGAATCAGTATTGTCAATATAGTTTCAGCATGACAGAGACGTGGCTAATGTCTTTTATCCTGTTAAGATGTTTTTATCTTGTTAAGGTGTTTTTATTAATAATATTGATAGTGATTACTTGAGCGACTGCAAAATTATTTTTTATGAAGAAGACAGCATGCTTCGGTTAAAAGTTGTCAATTTCTCTGCATCTTCCTCATCCTGACTATAGTAATTGTAATTAAGTGAGTGTAGGCTTTCAGCTAAATTTGTCTAATCAGCTTATCTGGATTGCTCTCCTTCTGCAGTCTGAATGTCTTATTTGCCTTTATTTGTCTAATGTCTAATCTGTTTTTCCTCCTTGAGAAGCTTCTCTCTTGACAAGAAGAAAAGTTAAGTATTTTCTCTACTACACAGTTTTAGGAATCCTTACATTATATATGAACTATTTTTGTTTTGAAGATCCCCGCATTAGAAAATATTCTGTGATTTTGTAGGTTCCTCTGTAACCTGCACTAGCAGCTATGCAGCTGAGCAGGAAAGCCAGGGCATGTATGTGATGGTGTAAGGGAATGAGGCCATGTTTTGGGTGCACATTTAAAGAGGGCATAAAAATTGGTTTGAGTTCCTCAGTAAGAGAGAAACAGAGAATTATACAGAGTGCTTAGACAGGAAATCAGGGAGAATACTGAAATACGTTTGCTGTTTAATTAAGGATTAAATGAGTCACATTTAAATATCATCTCTTCACATGGAAACTTCAAGCAGTTGTTATGATCAGCTCACGCTCAAATCTCTTTTTATTTTCAAGTAATTATGTTCAATATGAAGAAAATTTCTCTGTCCAGTTGAAAATTGTTCCCTAATCTACCACTGATTTGATAAACTATGTGCTCAGATGCTTGCTTTGCTTCGTCTTTTTTCTCTTATCAGTAAAACACCCAGGGCAATGTCAGTGCTATTTGTAATGATCGCTCTCTAAAATATGAGAATTTTCATTGTAGTTCAGTGTTGCATTTAACAGCTATTTCCAGCAGTGCAAACTTGAAAATTGCTCAAAGCTCCTGACAAATTTGTTCTACCCAATAAAGTAGAAAATTCATTGCTTGGCCCAGAGTGTGGGAATAACCCCTAAAAATCCTCTGCTTTTCACACCACCTCATATTTCTAAATCACCTCACTTTATTAACACACGCATTAAAAAAAACCAAAAAACCAACCAAAAACTCCCCAGAAATGGTTGGTGAGACCAGGAGCATTTCGTCTTCTCAGAAGCAGGCCAGGGATAATTCTCAGTGCAGATAAGAGCCAGTGTGATGGTTAAGGAAAAGATACAATAAAGGATGCTGACACAATGCCAGAGGCCAGCTGCCAGGACTTCCAATGTCTCTGGCTACTAGGAAAAAGCGAAGGACTTCAGAAGTGCAACTCAAAATAGGGAGCAGGGAGCAGGAGGATTTACGGAGATGCACCCAGAACTAAAAGTGAGAGAAGTCCTACATTCTACCTTTGAAATACTTTAGATGACAACCTTCACAATCTTCTTCATATGCTTTCCTTACGAAAACAAAACAGAAGCAAACAAACAAAGAAACCCAAAAACCATCCAGAAGCATCCCTGTGTCTTTAAATCTTACCATAGAGTGGGGACAGCAATTCCTTATCTGCTGCAGGTGGAATTCTAATGACTGCACTACTTAGGAAGCAAGATCTAAGATCTCCCATCACTTTGTGTCTTCTGTCTTCATTTCTAACCTCCGGTCTGTTTATGGAGGAAGGGAAGGAAACCTCTCCTCTTGTGATGGGCTGAGAACAGGTTTACTAAAAACAAGCTTGAAGGGAAACTTGCCCAAATGTGTGAATGTGAGAGAGGTTCAAAGAGGATGCACCTCTGGGGCTACAGTTGCATTCTTGTAGGAGCGGCTACTGCCCAACCCCAGTTGCTCCCAGTTTCTTGACCAGTTTCAAGTGTAATAAACCAGTCACAGAGGTCTAACACCAGACTGTGAAAGCCTGCAGGTATTTAAGCACATTAACCATCGTGCAGTCGTTATTCTCTGAAGAATGTACATCACATTAAACAGACCCAGACAGATGACAACCTTTCCCGGCTCTCTATCACTTGCAGTCAGATTCTGCTTTATCTTTGTTCATGTAGAGTGGAAAATATGCATAATGCCCTCATCGTACCACAGTCAACTACTCTTTTACCTCTCAAACATATTCATAGTGTTCAAATGACTTGTCACACAGAACTTTCAAAAGCTGTGGCTACTGTGGATTTGGTCTAGTTGTTTATGTGGAATCAATATCATGTTCACAAGAAGCATGGCAGATTTCACAGCCCACTTCAATATGCCTTTCAGTCTGTTTTTTACTGTGGAGTACTGACAAGCCTAATTTTTTTCCAATCTCCTGTTTCCATTCCTCTCCTTCAAAGTATTTATTACCTTACCTGCATGCAAGCACGACAAAATAAAAGTAGAAATAAAAAAGAATATTGAAGAATCACAGTTTATTTTTTTCACTTGTAATTTTCATGTATCTAACGTATCATTGTCATTTTAATCTGTCTCATTTAAATTAAAACTGCTGGCTGTCAAGTATAACTTTATTATGTCTTCAACATTCAGTGTATCAAAATGCATGTCAGGGCCCTTTGTAACATACCTTATGTCATCTTGAATCTAAAATCCATCCAGACTAGAAAAGATGTTCCTTTGTTGAAATAGCCCACTGGCATTTTGCATTACAAATTTTTACAAAGTACAATGTGGTAAAATATTAAGTTTGATCTTTACTTGTTCTTTAAAGCCAAGAAAAAAAAATCTGGCTGCTTTTTTAATTAGAAAACAATTGAGGCTTTTGTCTTCTGATGTAATAAAAAAATAGCCCAAACAATTCATTGCAGTCCTTAAAAATTTTAATTAATTCCTATTGTCACTTTATGACAGTCAATAATTAAGTAGGATTATGATAATTAGAACTGATATGATTTATGAGGATTGTCTGAATATTATTTCAGTATTCTTAGGCTTGGGTTGGAAACCTCAATAGCGAATTTTCTCCTTTTCCTTTAAAGAAAATAATTGGAGGAATACGAAACCTACAGAAAAAACCCAAAAGACCAAAAAAAAACCAAAAAAACAAACCAAACAAAAAACAACACCAAAACAAAACCCAAAACAAACAACCAAAACACAAAACCAAAACAGTCAGTGTCCAAGTATTTGTAAGTTATTTTGAAACTGAAGCCTTCTGTTCATGAAGGCAATATTTCCACAGTATTTAATTTACTGGATGATAACTGATTCTTCAGCTGGCTCCATAATTGTTTAAATAGCATATGATACATACTAGTGTATCTATACCTGTTAGATATTTTTCATCTCCAAATCTGCCTCCGATGTTTGTAAGTCATAAAGAATAGCATCCACTATTATAACCAAGAAAGTGTTAAACTAGCAGTTTATCTGGGATTTCTAGGCATTAACTCGGTATTAACAGCTTCATTTTACAGACAGACTATTTGGAAAAATGTCAGAATCTTTCTATCCACTTATAGAACACCACACAAAACCCAAAAAAAAACATTAAAAAAAAAAAAAAAAACCACCAAAAAGCAACAGCAGCAAAAAAGCATAGCACTGGCAAGTTCCAAACACTTTTCAATAGTATATATATTTCTCTGAAGGTCTCTTCCTTTCTCAAAACAAGAAAATATGTTGAAATACTACGTCCTTAATAGTTAAAGGTACGGTTAAGAGAGCCGAATCTTTATCCATATTCAAGGCTCAGCCATGAAATTGTGTTACTTCCTTGTCTTTGAAATCAATTTACGACAAAATTACTCAAGCTGCTCACTCGATTTTTGTCCTAATCTGAAGAAAACCCCCCAAAGAGTAAGTCTGCATTACGGGGAAGACTTTTTACCTACGTGTTTTATTTTAATTTAGAAGGAAAAACAAAAGTTTGCCGTTCCCGGGGTCTCTCTGGCTTCACAACGCGGGGTTAAAAACAGCTTTTCTCTCCCATCTGTCGTCCAAACCGCAAGAAACTTGCCCGAAGGAAAGTCTACCGTCTTCTCTTCACTCTCCGAAGAAACTGGGGTGATTTTGCGGCACCCGTTTTACGAAAAATATGAATTTATAACTCCGAAGAAACACAGACTAGGAGGAGGAAAAGCTCTTCCTGGCTAACAGTTAGGCGGGCTCTGCAAAGCACCAATCACAGATCACCGCTTCGCTATAAATTCAGGCATCGGGGTTACTGTAGCCCAATTACTTTCTTTTGATTAGGAAGAAGTCTCTGTAGCGATGTCGGAGACGGCTCCCGCCGCCGCTCCCGCTGTCGCGGCCCCCGCCGCCAAGGCCGCCGCCAAGAAGCCGAAGAAGGCGGCGAGCGGCTCCAAAGCCCGCAAGCCCGCGGGGCCCAGCGTCACCGAGCTGATCACCAAGGCCGTGTCCGCCTCCAAGGAGCGCAAGGGGCTCTCCCTCGCCGCGCTCAAGAAGGCGCTGGCCGCCGGCGGCTACGATGTGGAGAAGAACAACAGCCGCATCAAGCTGGGGCTCAAGAGCCTCGTTAGCAAGGGCACCCTGGTGCAGACCAAGGGCACCGGCGCCTCCGGTTCTTTCAAGCTGAACAAGAAGCCGAGTGAGACAAAAGAAAAGGCAACGAAGAAAAAGCTGGCCGCCAAGCCAAAGAAGCCGGCGGCTAAGAAGCCCGCCAGCGCCGCCAAGAAGCCGAAGAAGGCGGCGGCGGTGAAGAAGAGCCCCAAGAAAGCCAAGAAGCCGGCAGCAGCTGCAGCCAAGAAAACAGCCAAGAGCCCCAAGAAGGCGACAAAGGCTGCCAAGCCCAAAAAAGCGGCGGCAGCAGCGAAGAGCCCGGCTAAGGCGAAGGCGGTGAAGCCGAAAGCAGCCAAGCCCAAGGTGGCCAAACCGAAAGCAGCCAAGGCAAAGAAGGCGGCTCCCAAGAAATGAAGCGTTGAAGTGGAAATACTTTTAAACCCAACGGCTCTTTTAAGAGCCACCCACTATTGTCCCCAAAAGGGCTGATACACTCCGTCACTGAGCTCCGTGCCTGCAGTAGAGCCAGCTGCTCGGCACTATCCGTGTGGGATGTTCGTCTGTGGAGTGGATGGGACGCTAAACTTCCGGCCGTGGTTCTACACTAAGACTTGGAAAAATAAAAGTTTACTTTCCCTGCGAAAACGCTTCCTAAAGTCTGCTTTTTTTTTTTTTTTTTTTTAGTACCGCAAGTGGGTGTGTACGTTAAAGGGACTGCTTAAGGGCGGGTACCTTTCTGGGGCGTGGAGGTTCCTTTCGTTGCTCTAAATCAGCGCGATTCCTAACAGCACGGATGCGACTGCCGCACTTCTTAGTGACCGTAGCAGGGAACTGTCAGCACGGATCCGCCGCTTCCTTGGCAATGACCTTTCTGCTTGCCAGCGCTGTCGTGGGGCAGGTCTTAATTTCTGCGTGATTTGACCGACCTACTTTTTCGAGGAGCCGATTGCCGGGGCGGGAGGCGGGTACTAGTCTCCAGCGTTCCCCTTCCGCACCCTGCCGGGCCGGTGGCGGCGCAGCGGGAGCTCGGCCGGGCAGTTGTCCCGAAGCCCGCGGGCGGGGGCGCAGAGGTGGAGCGGCGCGGAGCTGCGCACAGCACCGAGGGCTGTCCGGCGCCGCAGGTGCCTGGCTGATGGGAGAAGCCGCAGCCGCTCATTGGGCCGCTGGGAAATTTGGAAAAGCCCGCGCTGCAGGGGAAGGGGAGGGAAAAAAGGGGGAGCGGAAAGGCAGGGAAAAGGGAGAAACTGTGGGGGCACGGAGCGCTACCTGCGTTGCCTCAGAGATTACCCGGACTCCCGGGTCCCCGCGCTCTGTGAAATTTTATCCCCTTAAAGCGTCTACCCCATCTCAGGGGAGTTTGCCCTTCCCCCAGTACGGTAGTCCTTGTCTTCTCGTACACAAGGCAAAATGTTTCAGCCTTAAGACAATTTCGAAACATCTATACAAAAAGCGAAAAGGGTCGATTGTTTTTCCCCCCGCCGTTTAAAAATTATTAAATGTTTTCATTTTCTTGTAGCATGATTGCTAATTCAACTGTGGAAGTCCTAATTTGGATAGAACAAATTAGAAAGCATTGTCTCGCATGTTTACTGAAAAAACCTCAGTAGTTTCCATTTATTGAAAACCTATTTAAACGCTTACCTTTATGAATAGCCAGTGCATTGAATTACCACTAAGTTATAAAATACTCAAGGATTTCATAGTTATCATTGCAAGATTAAGTAGCTGATTAAACATTTAAAATTTTACCTACAGTTTCTTAATTTTCACACCCAAGACCGAGGCACCACTGTGTAAAAGCTCTTTTATAGAGTATGTTGGTGGCTCTTAAAAGAGCCTTTGGGTTGAAAGTGACGGTCCGAGACGCCCTACTTGGAGCTGGTGTACTTGGTGACAGCCTTGGTGCCCTCGGACACGGCGTGCTTGGCCAGCTCGCCGGGCAGCAGCAGCCGCACGGCCGTCTGGATCTCCCGCGACGTGATGGTGGAGCGCTTGTTGTAGTGCGCCAGGCGCGACGCCTCGCCGGCGATGCGCTCGAAGATGTCGTTGACGAAGGAGTTCATGATGCCCATGGCCTTGGACGAGATGCCCGTGTCGGGGTGCACCTGCTTCAGCACCTTGTACACGTAGATCGAGTAGCTCTCCTTGCGGCTCTTGCGACGTTTCTTGTCGCCTTTCTTCTGCGTCTTGGTGACCGCCTTCTTGGAGCCCTTCTTGGGCGCGGGGGCGGACTTGGCCGGCTCGGGCATCCTGGAACCGCTTCTCCGCCTGCAGTGGCTTCGGGATAGCAAATGCTCGCAGCGCCCGCTATTTATAGAGACATGTATGCAAATTTCTAGTCTCAGCATCGCGCAATGCGATTGGACCTTTCAGTACTGGGCGTGTCTTTGTCGCCGATTGGTTACAATACGATCCGTCTGCTCATTGGTTCTCTCAGCAGAGACGGGTTGCAGCCAATCGGCGAAGGCTCAGCCCGCCCAGGAAGGGATAAAATGGGCAGAAGCGGTTGCGTCAGTATGTTTGTCTGGGTTCTTCGCTTTGTGTCGTCGTTTTGCTTCACCCAGTGCTTCCAGCATGTCTGGCCGGGGGAAACAGGGAGGCAAGGTCCGAGCTAAGGCCAAGTCGCGCTCGTCGCGGGCTGGGCTGCAGTTCCCTGTTGGTCGCGTTCATCGGCTTCTCCGAAAAGGTAACTACGCCGAGCGAGTGGGCGCCGGCGCTCCTGTCTACATGGCGGCCGTGCTGGAGTACCTGACGGCCGAGATCCTGGAGCTGGCGGGCAACGCGGCCCGCGACAACAAGAAGACGCGCATCATCCCCCGCCACCTGCAGCTCGCCATCCGCAACGACGAGGAGCTCAACAAGCTGCTGGGCAAGGTGACGATCGCGCAGGGCGGCGTGCTGCCCAACATCCAGGCCGTGCTGCTGCCCAAGAAGACGGAGAGCCATAAAGCTAAAAGCAAGTAAACTTGGCCGGCAAAGCTACTCAGACTTTGCGCGACGTAACGTTTTAAAGCAAAGGCTCTTTTCAGAGCCACCCATGTAGTCAGAAAAGAGTTGTATTGCTTTCTTTACAAAAGTGCTCTGGTGCTGACTCTTCAATAGTACTAACTTTACTGAAACAAACTTGTGTCGCAGTGTTTTAAAATCTGGTTTGTACTGAAGAGAATTTGTATCTTTGCTTCCTAACCCGTGAGTTTTTAAATGAATGTTTTTAATTTTGTTGTGATTTATTGCTTCATTTTTTCAATTGTAACGCTCAGTAAAGAACTGGTTCTTAAGGATTCTGCTCACCTTTTATGGTTCCACAGCTTACTTGGGGTGTAAAATACGTCATGGTGGCTAAAGCATTGGTGAGAGTGGCAAAAGCGATGCAGCATGAAGATAAATAAGAGACCATCCTAAACCCCAGATGTAGGTACATGCAACAATGAAAATTTGATTTCTTCATTCCCTTTAAAGGCCTCTATTTTCTAAAAGATGTTATGTTCCCTATGTGTTCAATTTATGTAGAAATAACATGAGAAATGGGCTAGGAAAATAGCTTTTCATCTCTATCTCTTGTTAGTTACACCTGCACTCTAAAGCAACAGTGTAACACTTTCATTCAGGAGCACCTTATAGTAGTAGTATATTCCCATTTTAAGTGGCATTTTCAAACTTCATAATTCCCTCGCTATTCATTGCTACTCCTCTTGTTACATCAACAAACAGTGGGCAATATTATTGAGTTTTCTATATTGTTGGCACAAATATCACCCAAGAGCACAACGTTAAATATCTTAATATTCATCATTAAAAATTATAAGAAAAGCTGTCTGATTCGTCTTGCTAGGATATTTCCAGGAGCCTCATCTGATGGTCTGTAGCATGCTGCATTGAGATGATGGGCCTCCTCTTTGCTGCACCTCTGTTCTTTTAATCCCCTGGAGAGGAGGAGGAGCGGTCTGGGCTTGGGGTAAGGCAAAATTCCCACTGTGCCTCCCTGCCATCCCCAAGCCATAGCTGAGAGGCCTTTTAGGCAGCATTGTTCCATGGCCAAAGCGGGGCGTCAGGGATCATTTGTGGAGAGAAACATAAAGAGAGCTGCTGGAGCACCAGACTAATTTTTATAGTAATGGTATCCGTATCTAAAGGTTTTGTTTGTAAGTGGACACGTTTAGGGTTGTAGTGGTTTTATTATGCCATTTTACTGATCATCATTTGCTACAGCTAATTATCTCCTGGCCCTTACACTTCTCTTTAAAAATTGAAATGGTAATTAAAATTTTACTTTAACATGCATGAGCCTTGTATACTTAGTTTCCAGAAGAGATTTCTACATATGTGTTTGTCAGAAAATTTCAATCTCAGAATGGTTTCGGTTGGAAGGGACCATTAAATATTACCTTGTCCAAAACCCCTACTGTGGGCAGGGTCACCTTTCACTAGCCCAAGCTGCTTAAAGTCCCATCCCGCCTGACTCTAGGGATGACATCCTCTAGGGATGGGGATTCCACATTTCCTCCAGACAGCCTTGTTTAGTGTCCCACAAGCCTCCTTGCAAAAAAATTCCTTATTTATGTCCAATCCAAATGTAGCCTCTTTCATTTTAAAATCATTGTCATTCCTCCTGTCCCTACAGGTCTGAAAACAAGTCTTTCTGTGTTGAAAAGCTGCTATAGGGTTTCCTCAGAACCTGCTTTTCCCTTTGGCCCAGCAACTGCAACTCTCTCAGCCTTTCTTCATGGGAGAGGTGACCTAGCCCTCTGATAATTTTTTTGGCCCTCTCTGGACCTGCTTTGACAGATTCATGACTTTCTTATGCCAGAAGATCATAGAGCTGCATGCAGAGCTCCAGGTGGAGCCTCAGGAGAGCTGAGCAGAACAGGAGAATCGCTGTCCTTGACCTGCTGTTCAGGCTGCTTTTGATGCAGCCCATGTTAGGATGGGCTTTCTGGGCCACAAGTGTGATCTCTAGATCAAAGCACTGGAATTCTAGAGAAAGGCCATGGGATAGAGGTACCTAAGCTGGAGCTGGCTTTCTCTGTGCACAAATTCCTGTATGTGGTCAGAGTTGGTACCACAAGAGAGGCCCCCACCCTGTGACTGTGGAGCTAAGTCCAGTATATCTCTCCAAATTCTTCCTGTCATCTGACCAGGAATTCATTATTGCTTCAGAATTTCATTCCAAACACTTATTACACTTCTTTGTCTTGTCACCTCAGTACCTTTCACCTCAGGAGTTTCATCCTCTGTGATACTTAGATCCACTCCCTAACACTCCTTAGATTTCTCTTAGCCAGTAGTGGCTTCACCAGTTGATAACCTGGTGTTGCCATCAACAGAGATGAGGTCTCAAATGTAAAAGTCTGGTAAATCAGACGTATTTTATGGTAGGAGCACTGGAAAATCTCCTGGTGTCAAAGACAACTTTCAAACAAATTCCAGTAGATGAAGGAATGTAGCTAAGCAAGTTTAAAAAACCTAATTTCTCTCATTTGCCTATGCAACAAGTGGTAGGAAAGAGGAAATCCATATCACATGGTACCTTAGCTGTGTCATTGGGTTCCAAGGCATCTTCACCTTCTAAAGAATTTGTTGCAAAAAAAAAAAAAAAAAAAAAAACCAAAAAAAAACCCCAAACAAACCTGCAACCAAGCTCCCTCAAATATTATAGTTCACAGTTATGCTTGGGGATAACTCAGTTATGTCAGTCTATATATCAAAAAACTTAAAACTGCATAGTTAAAAATTTGAAGAGCTTTTCTACCCCTTTTCATCTATATTGCTTGCAATGCTAGGAAAAATGTACCCATTAGGCAGCTCTTACATTACTTTAATTTGCATATTATTATACTTATTATGACACTTGTTGCAGATACAGGTATGGATTTAAATTGCCACTTAATCTCTCAAGAAAATACGAGCAGCTTTGAAGTTGGTTGTAATACACTGATGTAATGAATTTTTTTTACTAATTACGTACACTCTTGTGCAGAGATGGTGAGATATTGCCTTATTGTAATAAACAAATGCAATTTCCTTGTTATAGTTTAATGAGGAACTAGGGCAACTGTCCTAATTAAGGCACACTTGAAAAGCTACAGATTTTTATTTTGATTTTTTTTAACGGAGCTGAGTTTTGCAAAGATTTCCTGCCTCTTTTAACCCCTAGTGCTGTGTGCTCAAATTCATGAGGAAAATGTATCTATAACATGTGGATTGGACACTAAACTTTGATCCAAAAAAATTATCTCAAATAAACAGTAGAAACAACTTTATTAGGGATTATGTTCAGCTTTCTTCTCTTTTTAAAATTATTTTTGCCTAAGAAAATGCTCTGATCCATGTAAGAACGGAATATATCCCTAACAGACACACCTGTGGAACATATACATGCATGCTTGTAGCAACACATAGGCAAGGCAGCCTTCTAGAAGTCATGATGTTAAATTATATCTAATGTACTACACTTATTAAGGAAAGGGGTTGCAGCTGTTTTATTTACTTTGAGCTACTGGTCTCAGGCTCTCCATCACCTGTCTCTGGCAGAAATGGAAAGGGATTTTCCAAGTCTTGCAGTGGTTATACTTCTGGAAGAAGAAGTTGTACTTGGATCCTCACTCTACATTTAGGAAGCCTTAGGAATAAATTATTCTTTTGACATATCAAAAGGTTTTGCATAATTTCTTTTCGCTTTCTTAAGTAATCAGAATGTTTTTTATACCCGCCTCAGGAAACATAGCTAGACAGATTTTCAGGTATGAAGAACAAAGCACACTTTGTGGAGCCAAATGGGAATGTTAGGCACCAGCCTGGCAGGTCCACTAGTGACAAATATTCCAGTTAGTCTATAAACAGTTCGTTCTGTTCAGTCAAAAAAGCAAACCTAATCTAATTTAAAGATATATTTTCCTTCTTATACTGTATATATGAAGGGAATAATTTTAATTTGAAAATAAAAGGAATTCACAGTGATACTTATAACAAGATTTGTACCTTTTTGACACCTGCAACTGAACGCATGACTATCTCAATTGCATTTCCTCCTGAATTGAGGGAATATTTTATCCCCAGAAATATTTTCGAGATGTTGCCAAGGTTCTCTACATTATATTAAGGAATAAATTTTTAAAAATAGCACAAATTTTAAAGGATATGAAAAATTTCATAGCAGGAGGCATGTTTACAGGACATAATATACTAATAATATAAAAATTGGCAAGCACCTTAGGCATACCAGTTCTATTCTGTGCAAGTAATATTTAAAATATTAACTGATTCAATTTAGAAATACAGTCTCATAAGTCCCTCAGTATTTATTCACTCACTTCACAAATACAGTCCAACATATTGTAAGCAGCATGTATGACTTTCTGCAAAAGTGTGAAACACACGGCAAAATTTCTGGATCCCTTATTGGAATAAAAATTGTTTTGCTAATGTTCATTCTTCAGATGTCATACAGACAGTTGTTTGTGATATCCCCAATACTTTCTTTCGCTTGCCGGACCGCGGCGTACGACAGCGGACACTTCTTTCTTAGGCCGGCAGCGGCCGGGAGCGAGCCCAGAGCCCCGCGGCCAGCGCTGCCCCTGCGACCGCACCCCGGGGCCCCTGCGACCGCACCCCGGGGCCCCTGCGACCGCACCCCGGGGCCGGGCCTGGCTGAAAAGACGGTCCGTTCCGCTCTCTCAAAGCGCCCCTCCGAACTGCCTTCAGCGAGTCTCTGGTCTAAACGTTTCCCACTGGAGCCCCTCACTGGCCATGTCCCCTGCCGGTCAGGGCCTCGCTCCCTGATCCGCCTCGCACCGACCTGCCGTCGCTCCGTGCGAACGTGAAAGCGCGGAACGCGCGGCGCCCAAACCCCGGGACCACACGGAGGAGGAGGGGGCAGCTGTGGGAGTGTCCGGGTAGACAAAGAAACCGTGAAGCCGCCATGGCCGAATTAAACAAAGACAGCGCTGCCCAGGAAGGAGTCCTCCGTGGGGCTCGCCGCGAGCGGGAGGGGGAAGAGCGGCAGGGG
>VXBB01012909.1:7298-20009 GCA_013399915.1 Illadopsis cleaveri
GACTTCAGAAGGCTGAAAATGACTCCTTTATTTTTGGGATGTGTCTCCCTTTTATACCATTCTACACAGACCAATTGGATTGGTGACACAAAGACAAACCTCTTCACTCACATTGGTCAGAGCAGAGGGACATCAAGAAGCCCCTCCTAGGGAAAGGAATGAATAACAAAGGTACAGTTACAAAAACATTTCTCCTGTTTACGGAAAATTTCCTGGGAAAGGAATTTAAGAAAACCAAAACATTTCAGGCACGAAACCAGGGCTACACCCCTTCAAAGATTTGGACAGAATTTATCTGAATGCTTAATCCAACCTCTTGTAAAAACATGGATGCTGGAAGGGGACTGGACTCATCAGGAATTCAGCCTGGATGCACTCAGATCATACCTGCAGTGAATTGGAAACACTCTGCGTGTTCCTCCCCATTTAGGGCTCCAGGATGTTATAATTTATGTCTAAATATTGCAGGCCACATTTGTCTGTGACATTGAACTACTGCACATTGTTTGGAAATAGAAGGGGACTATTTTTCAAACCCTGGGAAGATGAACAGGTAAGGAAGGCTCCCTGGGAAGATTTTATCACACAGGCCCTGCTTCCAAGCACAATTAATGAAAATGTATATAATAGTTATAGAAACAATTTACTTAAATCCCCCAGACTTTTAGCCTGATTCTCCTCTCGTTTCCATTAATGTAGATCGGGACTTTCTCCCTCTGAATCCCAAGGTAAATTATCAGCTGATTTCTGTTAACTCAGTGAGGTAAAACTAATGGAGCAAGAATTAGACCCTTTCCATTAACTGCTATATGTTCTTTCACATTTGAAATTAAGATTATACCAGACTGTGAGAGTAATAAAGCATTACAGCCATTCTGCTGAGTTATTTCACTGACCTTAGTTGTTCCATTAAAAATTATTGCCATCAACATCAGCATTTCCATTTTTTTATACATGTCTTGCCTGTGGATGCCAGAAAATTTGCCAGTGCCTCCTTAATACTCTCAGAAAATGGATGAAAACCCCCTAAAAAACCCAATGTGAGACACAGGGGGTTTTTTTCTAAGGCATCTCAGAATAAACTGAGCCCTATCCAAAAAAAGGAAGAGGAATCTGGGGGGGGAAGGGAAGAAATTGTAAATCCAGGTGTCATTTTTGCTTGATTAAGGATTCCTTTAGGATCAAAGAACAGAACATTTTGGAAAAGAAAAAAAAGGCCCTGTGAAATTCAATCTTAGTGGGTTGAGGGAAAAGCTACTGACACTCTCCCCATTTGCTGGGAATAAAGTGAAAAGAAATTTCCCTGGCTGTATTTTTCATAGGCTGCCATTATTATGTTTATATGCTTGTTTTCCTCCACTGTGTGTTTTGGAAAACAACCTCAATCTTTTCAATGGCATCTGCAGCAGGAGGCAGAGCTCTCCCCGCACACATTTTTGGAGCTGTTAGCCTCGTTTGTAGTCTGGAGGATTTTCTGTAAGCTTGAACTATTCATTGTGTTGAAGTACCTGGTTTCCATTAAAGTCTGATTAGATTTTAATGCCCAACTTTCTCGGGCTTCTTAGGAAATCCCAGCCATCAGGCATAAATAATTTCCCAACTACTTCAAACAGCCCCGACTTGTAATTAAGCACAGAGCTATATCCAGGTTAGGGAAGAGCTGATGTGAAATGAAGGTGACCCAAACTTCAGAGGGATTTTAGTGAAAGCTGAGCCTTCGATTAGTTCAACAGTTGACAGCCTGTCCTCCTGGCTATGGACTTGGGAGAGGATTTTAAATATGCTCTGCACAGGCACGTACACACAGACTGTGCAGATGTGGGATTAAAAGCAGGTATTTGGCTCTGAAAACGAGTTGTAACCTCCCAGTGCATCCTCTCTGCATGTTGCCCCTGAGAAGATGCCCACAGAATAATAAAAATGGAATGATGGGAATTAGTGTTTGTGTCTGGGGACATGGGGAGCAGCAGAGACAGATCCCACAAGGAAGCTCTGGCTGCTCCACCACTGTGTCTCTGAGCAACCTTGATTATTACAGAGCTGCTTTGCCTCCCTCAGGTGTTTCCAGCGGTTTGTAGAAGCAAAAATCCAGTCCTGAACAACAAATCCGTGCTCGTGCTGGAGGATGGCACTAAGGCTGACTGGAGGGAATGGGAGCTGATTTCTGATTTCTGATTTCTGCCCCGTGATTTGGACCTCACAATAATCTTCCCTGGAATATGAGAGATGATGCAGGAGGAGGAAAAGCAAAGCATTACACGAGGTGCATGTGTAATGCTGCCAGCAAGGCCAGGGAAAGAAAATACTCTATGTGCAAGTAGGAGCAGACAGTGAGTGTTGAGCCAGGATCCAGAGGCAGACAGGCAGCACATTGCTCAGTCTGACTCCTGCAGTCCCAACACGGTGTCCCAGCCTCTCCAGATTTCATCCTGGTGCTCTCTGAATTACACCTCTGAGGTTTCAAGCACTGGCAGGAACAGGCAAGCAAAGGCTGCATTAGTTGTGGGGTCTTTTGTCCCTAATTATCTTTATTATGGTTACCTGCATCCGAATCCTACCTCAGTTTCTTGTCTCTCCTGTTTCTTGTTATTCCAGCTGCTTAGGACATTTTTACCTTTCCCATCTTATTTTAGGGATCTTCCTGCACACTGCTGCAGCACTAAATAATATTTATTAACTATAAAAGCAGCAAAAATTATTATAAACTTTGATCCTGCTTCCAGTGAAATAATGCTACAACTGTCATTAATTTTCAGCCAGCAGGAGCTGGAGAGTTTTCCTTCATCCTCTTTACAAAGTAAAGATAGGAGAGTTCTCCTTCAGCAGGGATGATGGAAGGAAAAGCTGTGTTCAGCAACAACGTATCTAAGACTTTTTAGGCATAAAAAGACAGTAAAATTTAAAATAATTAAACCCAGCATTTGTTTTTCTCATGCTATTTATTACTGTTTCTCCTCTATTTTCTTCTCCTATGTTTCTCCTTCCCAGGAGAAGTTTTCCATAATTTCTCTTGGACCACCATTTTTTTCTCTACTGTCCACTGGGATAAAATGGGATAAAACCCGTTCTTGATCTCTCCTTAACGTTTTTAGCATAGAAATAATTTGCTGCTTATGTTTGAACACTCCAAAACTGATTTCTAAACTAAAGAACAGACATGAGAATAAGAAATTCCAGATTGTCAGATCACTACAGTCATTGTCTGTCACCTTGGACAATGAGGGTTGGGCAGTTTTACTCAGTAATTCATCCACCATTCTCAGTGGTTACACTTCCTGAAACCCAACTGCTTTTGATTCAAGGGTATCACAGAGCAGACAGTCCATTTAATTCCAAAAAATAAGTTACTTTAGTAGCTAAAATGTTCATTTCAAACTTGAATTAGCCTCACTTCAGCAAAAAAATCTTTTTTAATATCTTTTCTTTCTGCTCGATCAAAGACTTGTTTACCACCACGAGTTCCTCGTTCATCACTGAAATAGGAATGGGAGCAGGAGGAGCTCCCACTGCCACAGAACCCACATTTATTGTGGAGCTCTGATCATGTGCCCCAATAGCAAATCCATCCTGGGCACGGATATTATTTAATGGTTCAATGTGGCCTCCTTGCAGGTGTGTGGAAAGAAGGGCAAAATGTGAAGGATCTGTGTTGCCTCCTCCTCTCCATCAGCTCTGTGGTTGCTCAGGTCGGCTCTGCAGCCCTGGCTCCCTCTGCACCTTTCCCCAGTTAATCTCTGCTGCCTGCTGAGCCCAGCGGGGCATTTCTGCATGGCTGGAAGAGGCAAAGGGCTGTCCCAAAGCAGGGCAGGTGGCAGAAGGGCTCCTCTGGTCACACCAGCCCAAATTCACCCTGCTGTGGTGTCCCACCTGCAGAGCTCCCACTGGGGGCCACGGATAACAACCCAAACTCTGCTTTTCTCATTCATCCATGTTCCTGCTTCAAGCACCACGAATTTCTCTCCTGAAAACCTGGCATCTGTCTTGCCATGCAGGTCTCAAGCAGACAGCTGGGAGAAGCCAACCATGAACCCTGGGCTCCAGCAGCCCCTGTTTTGCTCACAAATCCCAGTCCCAGGGGCTGTAATTCCCTGGTCATGAGGGGAGACACAGCAAAGTGCTGGGCTGGCTGTCCTGGAGTCTCCAAACACTTCTCTCCTCCACCTGTCCCAGGATTTATGGTGCATTTGCTGTTGTTCAAGAGAAAGAAACTATAACTCTTCTGCAAATAAAACCTTAAAATGGAAGGAACCATTCTTGTCTGTGATGTCAGAGAGGTGAGAGCAGCCCAGGAGCAGGAAACGTCACCCAGCAGGGCACAGAGGGGAGGAATTGAGGTGGTGCTGGCAGAGTCCCGGCCAGGTGAGCAGGGATCAGCACTCCAGCTGCCCTGCTCATCCAGCTGGGACAGCTGTTGTGTTCCCAAGCCAAAGAGCAGGGGGAAAAGCAGCTGGAAAGGCACACAGCACCTCTCCAGCAGCACAGAGAAAAATCACCGGGCTTGGAATATCAGCGGCTGCGTTTCAATGTGCTCTGCAAAGGGAAGAAAACTTTCATTTTAATTATTTTTAAACGAGTGAGACCAATGAAATAAAGGTGGGACTTGAATATTCTGCTAATTATCTCCCACTCTGGGGGTATTTTGAGGAGGGATTTATCTCCAGGACGGAGAATTCTGAGGCATGGTTCCCATCGCCAGCTCTGACTCGTGGTGACAGAAGAACCCAAACCCTGGGGAAACCAGCGTGGACAGAACATTTCCTTCTCCTGCCACACCAAATATTGCACTGCACCACTGCCTGGCAATAGGAAAAGAAAAGGGGAAAAGTGGATTGTGGGGATATATTTGTGAATACATCAGCGAGCTGCTCCATCTCTTTGCAAACACATTAACTCTGAGTGACAGAGAGACACACAGATTCCTCAAGTGTTTGCCTCAGACTGCTCTCAACCTCACTTAAACAGCACTTGAAAGAAATAATGGGGATTAATTTAGACACTTAGATATATTTTACAAAACTACAGTAAAAAAAAAAATTATCTGCAGATTTGTGCTGGAAGAATTGAAGACATCAGCATTTAGATAAAGATGAGAGCTGATTTTTTTAAAATAGCACCTTTTTTTTTTTTGGTGCTTGTATTAATTGAAAAAGCATTTTATATTTGGAATAATTGTCCTACATTTGTTTCCTGCTATGCACACATCTGCAGGAAAAGAAAAGGAGAAGAAATGAAGGTTTCAAAGAATCCAAAATGCTAAAATATAATTTATAGATGTTTTCATGAATAAAACTCAGTCCATGGCCAAGACTTCATTTCCTTCTTTATTTCTTTTCCATGTCACACCTTTTTTCTCTTACACTGCAACTCTTTATGTGCTTCCCATGCAAACCAGTCTGACTAAAGAAGGAACATTAAACCAAACCCTAACCATAAATCCATTAATTTAGGATTCCTCTCTGACAATGCTGTCTTATTCCGCCCCAGAAGTTTTGTCTGAAGTAAACAAGTTTTCAGCTTTAAACTTTGCAGGGCAAAAATTGTATTTTAGAAAGAAATTTATGGCCAAGCACTGCCTGGAACTCGGGCTTAACAGTGATGTACCTGATTTAATATGTCATGTTTTAATAGGCAAGGCATTTACCTATCTCAATAGGAACTCTGTCTCCCTATAATGTATTTATTCCAGTGTAGTCTGAGGCATCTCTTGCCCAGGATATATGTTTCAATTACATTTCAGTGCAAAACACATCCTCTGCAAGAATCTTCATACTCCAGGATCTTGAGTAATGGAACATTTTAAGTGCTGGAGAGCCCAGCACTGAAATCTTTATTCAGGCAATCTCCCCCCAAAGGCAACTATTCCTCTCAGCAACACTGATCAATACCCCAATATGCCAGACCAAAAGAGCCTTAGCAGGAATGTGGATTCCTTCTGTTCCTATCAATAAAATATGTAATTAATTGAAAATTGAAAACTTTATTAATTTGAGTTTGATTTTTTTTGTCCTTTCCATCAGGCCTGCTTTCAGCCATGTATGGATCCAGCCCAGATTGGATTCTGGCACAAAGCAGGGAAGCTCCAGTAAGGTTTATAAAATCACATTGAACCTAAGATCTAGAAGACAGAAAGGGCTGGAAAATGAAATAGCTCATGTACAGTGGCTGCTGAATTTACTTTCTATGTACAAGTACCTGTGCTGCAGGTGCCTGGTTGGCAGGAAAATGAAATCAGAAGCTGCTAACACCCAAATACCCCGAGTTAAACAGTGATGGTGATGATGCTGTTTTACACCACAACAACACACATCCTGAGCTTCAGAAGGCTGAAAATGACTCCTTTATTCTTGGGATGTGTCTCCCTTTTATACCATTCTACACAGACCAATTTGATTGGTGACACAAAGACGAACCTCTTCACTCACATTGGTCAGAGCAGAGGGACAGCAAGAAGAAGTCCCTCCTAGGAAAAGGAACGAAAACAAAGTTACAGTTACAAAAACATTTCTCCTGTTTACAGAAAATTCCCTGGGAAAGGAATTTCAGAAAACCAAAACACCTCAGGCACAAAACCAGGGCTACAATGGCACCACACAGCCGTGGCTTGCTGGGCACAGAGGGCTTGGAAAGGCTCTCCAGAGGAGCAGGAACCTTCCAGGCTGATCCTGTGTCCATCCCAGTGCTGCTCCCAGAGCCAGGAGGGGCTGAGGAGATGCAAAACTAGAGGAGCCAAGACAAAATCCCACCTGATTTTCTGTCCTCTCAGAGCTGTTTTATGCCAGCACAAATCCACAGATGGCTCCACGAGAGGAAAAGCTGGGAAGGGAGAAAAAATGTGGAAAAGATTTAAGGATTTGAACAACTTACCCTGTGTCACATCCTCAGCTGGCTCGAGAGACTCAGGCTGAGCCAAGGAGCTGCAGGAGTGGCAGGGAGAGCCCTTCATCAACCACAACCTCCTCATGAAGCTGCTAAATCTGACACCTCCCAAAGCTCAGGATAAATATTTGTTTGATTTTTTTCTTTTTCTTTTCATTCAATTAAACTCGAGAGCTTTCAAAAAAACCACGAGTTGCAAATTCCCCTGCTGCATTCTTGGTACAGCCACTGGATTTTTTGTTCACAAGAGCTGTTTCTTACTGGAGTTAAAGCCTGAACCAAGTGAAAATAATCTTGTAAAGACAGGCAATAGATACAGATATATGAGATTTATATGCTTTCCACATTAACAGAGCTTCTGTTATAAATCCCTATTAATCAGGCATTCCATCAATATAGAGGTTTCCATTAAATTCAGAGAGGAACTGTAGCAAGTGTAATCATAGAGCTTGTTTAATACAGTGCAATGATGCCAACATTTTCATCTCATCTATCTGCCTGCAGAGCTCTTCCCCTCCTGAGCTCATTGCTGAGTGGCTGAACAGCTCAATGACAAAGTGGAAAATTCTCCTGAGTATCAACACTGGGAAAAAAAAAAAAAAAATTAAAATTCTCCTCTCTGACTCTCAGCAGTTGTAAAGCAAAGCCAGGATGGTGAATTACAAGTTCCAGGACAGATATTTACAAGTTCTTTGGACCCACAGCTAAAAAAAAAATACCTCAAATGTTGTTGTGCAGCTTCTTCCTACTTTTGGTTTTTCAGGTGACATCTGGACACGTTGCAGGAGCAGAAGTGAAAAGCTGCCCGGACTTGGGGGAGGCACAAATGGAAAAAAAGTGTTTTATTTTGTATGCTCTGTATATTTTTTGTTGTCCAGTGTCAATACAGGAGAGACAAGAAGAAGAGAAAACAAGGAAAAGAGACAAAAGGAAGGGATTGAGCAGCTCAGATCTTGCAATGAAGTGCTGTGGAACAAAGCCATGTTTTTTAGAGGAAACATTGCCCGGTCTTGTTGCAATTAGAGTTGGTATTGAGGTAGATTAGACCTGAGAGAGGAGAAAATGAATTGGAAGAGCATTGGGAGGAGGGATTTTTAACTCACCTGGTTTCACTGGTGAGGAGTCAATGAGAAGGAGAAAAGCTGCTCAGGGATCATCAGGCTCCTGTTCCCTTGATGTGAAGTGAGATGTGGATGTGAGGTGGGCAATGCTCCACCTCAGGGGGCTCCTGAGGCTGGCAACATCTGCAAGTGTTCACAGACTCCCATTACAGGGTTTTTTTGCTTAGAAAAAAAGTTTAAAACCCTGATATTTTTCACTTCTTTATCATCTCAAGCCATTCTTTTGGTGTGTCCCTGGTGGAGTTTTGTCCTCTTCTGTCTTGTTTGCCTCAGGCAAAACATCCAGGGCTTGACTCTCAGCTCTGCCCTGGCATCTTCAGCTTCCTTCCTGAGACAAAGGGAATTTCCAGAGAAGCTGAATTTATCCTTCTTTCACCTCAGAAAGAAATGCCAGCAAACAGGGAAACATTGCAGCTCCGAACGGCTTTTGTTCTGGTTGGTCTTCAGGGAGATTTATGGGATGTTTCCAGTGTCACTGGTGCTCCAAGATGCCCAGCAAGGCTCTTTTATCCCATATATTGTATTTCCAGCACAATTTGTGCCCTACCCCAGTAGATTGCAGAGTGCAAAGTGTGTCACCAGTCAAACATCTCCCGTGACAGCTCCCAGTATTTGGGCTTCTTGTCCCTCCCAGGCCTGGGTCACCACCTTCCCACCTGGAGTGGTGACAAGGACACAGGCCAGAAGATTTAACACAAAGCTCAGACTTTGGAGAACCAAAACTGGGAGCTCCTGGATTTGGAGGAATATCTGATGGGTTTGCCCACAGGGGGTGATATTTTGATGGTATTTTGCTGTGCTCCAGAGCTGCACAGCCCCAGCCCAGTGGATGTCCTGTCCCTAAATGGACCATAAACAGATGAAGTGGAGAACACAGGGGAAGGACCAAAACCAATTTATTTACCATCCCACCTGCCTGGCTCAGCTCAGGGCTGTGCTCCACCACTCAGGAGTTTCACTCCTCAAAGGGAGAGCTGCTCCTTGGGTCCATCCTGGATTTCTGCCTCCTGGCTCTGCACCTGCAAGGGCACACCAGCAGAGATAAACCATCCTCTGTCCTCTCTGTTAATATTTATCATGGCTGAGCTGGGCTCTCTGATCTAACACCACAGTTTTTCCCATCAGACACAACAGCAGCCATGCAAATGGATTTTGGGAGCAGGTGGAACAGCAAAAGAAGAGCCAAACATTTTCTAACAAGGGCAGAACAGATCCTTTATCACTCTCTATAACTCCCTGAAGGGTGGCTATGCTCAGGTGGGGTTGGTCTCTTTCTCGAGGCAGCAACGGACAGAACAAGAGGACACAGTCTCAGGCTGCATCAAGGGAAATATAGGCTGGATATTAGGAAAAAGTTTTTCACAGAAAGAGTGGTAAAGTACTGGAATGGTTTGCCCAGGGAGGTGGTGGAGTCACCATCCCTGGATGTGTTTAAAAAAAGACTGGATGTGGCACTTGGTGCCGTAATCTAGTTGAGGTGTTGGAGCATGGGTTGGACTCGATGGTCTTGAAGGTCTCTTCCAACCTAGAAATTCTGTGATTCTGTGATTCTGTGATTCTTTACCCTTTCTTTACCCTTCTCTCTTCCTCCTGTGCCAGTTCCACATCTTTCTGCAGGCTGGGGTGCAGAAAGTGAGGTTTCTTTTCAGGAAAAGTCTGATATTTCTGCCCAAGAACAACAGACGTGCTTCGATTTCGAGATGTTCTGTGGCATCCCTGACTCACGACCCCAGATATCCTTTGGCAGTGAAAACCTCCCTCCCTCCATTTCCCTTTTGGAGCTAATGAGGCTGTGCATTTACACAGCAAATTCAGTACGTCTCCATCCCCGAGTTCTGCAAGCAGTACATTATTATTTCCTGGCCTTTCAAAGGCTCTTTGGACTAGAATATAATGGAATGGCTTTTAACAAGGACTCCCCCAAAAGAAGAAAAGTCAGCATAGAGTAGAATTTGCTATCAACATATTAAGCAACTCAGCTGAAACCCGAGTTCCTCTTACAAGCACTATTTTCAGGTGTATCCTTAAATCATAAGGCAACCAACAGCAAGTTAAATCACAGTGACAGCAAAATGCAGTTTAATTCAAAGTTAGCAGGTCAAGAAGGGCTATGAAGGATCCTCACATTCACCTCAAGCCATTAATTCAGATAAAACCCACCAGCTGCTGCAGCCCTGGAGGATTCTATTTTTCATATTTCTGCCTGTTAGCTCGCACAAACGAAGAAAGGAGACTTTTTTTTTTCTTCTTTCTCCAAGATAAGGGTTTCAATTGGCTTGTCCAACTTCGTGGCACTTAGAAAACGTCCACATTCCAGTGGGAAATGTGGGGGAAACCCTCTGTTTTTCCATTCCCACAGAGGCAGAGCAAGGAGCTGTGCCTGGCTGCTCCCACCCTGCCCTCCATGCCACGCTGCCTTCAGCATCCATGGAGATGGATAGCAGCTGCCAGCAGCTGTCCCCTGAGCTCCCCAGAGAACAATGAAGCAAATAATTTCTTTAATTATTTATCAAGGGCTGCTTCCTCAGTCAATAAATTTGTTGGGCTGTCTCCTGCAGGCCTGGCTCTCTACTTTATTGGGTTCTTCCACATGCATTTGAAACATGTTCTATTGCTCATATTAATATCCACAGAAAACTTCTTTTCCTACTTTTCTTTTAATTTTTTTTTTTTTGATATAATCTTATGCTATCCTTTTGTTTTATCCTGTTGCCTTTTTGTTGCTTTTCTTCTGCACTTCTGATGTTTTATGAGATACAACTTGACTTTTAATTAACCTTTTACCCACTCTCTTCCTTTGCTCCCTTCCTCTGTCTTTACATTGAAAAAAACTCAGCATATGTATTATTTTTAATTGTCCACTGGGCCACTGAACTCCCTCTGTATTTTCAGGATTTGACTTGGGAGAAAACTGGGCTGTTCTTGTGAGCGAAGCTCCTCCAAATAAGCCCATTTGAAGTTTTGTTATGAACTATTTTAATCAACAGCTGTGAAATGGCCAATAAACCAAATTTGTATTCAGCGCTTATGCAGTGGGAGAGAAGATTCATGAATTAAAAAAAAAAAAACAAAAAAAACCAACCAACCAACCAAAAAAAAAAAAAATCAAGAAAACCAAGTAAAAATTCTTTTCTTCCTGAAATGGTGCTTGGTTTGGGTTAAACTCCCCAACCTGCAATGGTAAAATGACCTTTTTTCTCACCTTGAATTTTGGCAGCTGTACCAAAGAAAAAAATCAAACAAAGCCCTGCAAATGTCTCCTTTAAAAAGCACAGAGGGGTTAATTATTTCTGTTAATTATTCAGAACAGAACTGAGTCAAGAATGGGAGGAAGAGGAGAGTGAAAGGGGAGAGAAATGGGAGGAGCAGAAGGAGTTTTTTTCACCCATCCACAGTCTGGTCCCAAACAATCAACTACTATCAATTGTATCCTTTGCACAAACATATACTTTTATCTATAAACATATACTATTATGTATAAATATATATTTTCAGGTGCAGTGATATAATCTTGCATTTAAACACATTTAAGAGGAGGGGAAAAAGCCTGAAAAACTCACACATAACCCCATCCCTCTGTGCCACCTCACAGAGCTTTGCACATGTTTCCCCCCAGCAGAGGCTGCCTTTCCCATCAGAGGTGGATGGTGATTATTCAGCAGGGATTATTCCCTGCAAACATCCTGCTTGGTTTTTTATCACTCCTTCCATATGCAGCTTGCAGCCTTTGTTCACCTCAGAATCACACAGCGAAATAAGAGAGTGGCCAAATCCGAGGGAAACAGACACAAGAGAAAAATGAAATTAAGTCAGTCTTGCAGAGAGGAGACAACCTTCTCTTTTTCCCTGCACAAAAAACAACAACAACAACAAAAAAATTAAATATTGAAACATTAACTGCATCTTGAAAAAGAAAGGCTCCTGCTCTAGCACAGAGGATGGTTTCAATCACATCCCTGTCAGATGTTGTTGAAAGAATTTTGACATTTTTCAGCTGGTGGAATTTTGTCTTTCATACCCAATATCCTGCTAGGAGTGCTACATACCAGTGCTAGCTCACCACAGGGGTCATTAAAGACACACAAAAAAAGTCTTTTTCATCCATAAACTGAAAAAATAATCAGCAGGAGAGAGTATATGGAATCTATCCTTGCAAAGCTTCAGCTCAGTGTGGTTATAGTGACAGAAATCTTTTACTATTAGGTCAGGTGTGCACTCAGTCCACTACTGAAATTATATCATTTCCTCTCACTTCCATAAATTTTAGAAACAGTCCACTCATTCGAAAAGTGCAAAATGATAGAAACAAACCACATCCACACCAGTTACCCAGAGAACTCACCCCCTTTCCCCCTTAAAAGCAAAATAAAACTGTTTCAAAAATTATGACTTTCCCAAGGAAATCCTCGAAAAACTCCCAGCCTTTTATTTCTCCATTGTCATTATTCCCACCTGAGCAGTAAAAATCAAATTCATGCTGGAAAAAGACAGAGGTGGCTGGGGTTTGCTTAGAATTCCTTAGGACGTGGTTTCATTTCCATCCACATCCCAAATTTACTGATCTGGAAGGAGCCTGGAGGTTGCTTCCTGCCAAGGAAGTCCCACAGATCTCAAACTTTGTACAAATGTTTGGTGCAGCAGTGAAGGTTCTTCCACATTGTTTTGGGTCATTACTTCACAATCCTTACATTCCTCCCCCTCCAAAAAAAAAAAA
>VXBB01012964.1:73-38599 GCA_013399915.1 Illadopsis cleaveri
CCCAAATCCCAGATTATACCCAGGTGGGAATGCTTGGCTCCTCCCCCTGGGTGGAGCATCTCACAATGGGTTGATATCTTTCTATGAGTTGTGCAGTGGGTCCTTGATGGCTCATTAAACCAGGAGTGCTCCCAGAGGGACCTGTGAGTCATGGTTAAGGCATTGATGGGCCATTAACAGGAGATAATCCAGAGGGAGGGGGCAAGGGAAACACTGCCTCACCTGGTTTCAACAGCTCATGAAGATGATAATAGAATACATACTTTGGGCATATCCTGCACTGCAACCCAGGACATCTATCTAGTACAAGGTATTACCCACCTTAAACCCACATTACTCCTCTTCCTGAAGCCCAAAATACCACAGGTAGCTGATGACGAGCATGTCTGTCAGGGCCTACAAGAGTGGGGGTTGGTCTCTTTCTCCAGGCAGCAACTGACTGAATGAGAGGACACAGTCTTAAGCTGCACCAAGGGAAATATAGGCTGGATATTAAGAAAAGTTTTTTTACAGAAAGGGTGATAAAGTATTGGAATAGTCTGCCTGGGGAGGTGGGGGAGTTGCCATCTCTGGATGTGGTTAAAGAAAGACTGGATGTGGCACTCGGTGCCATGGTTTAGTTGAGGTGTTAGGGCATGAGTTGGACTTGATTATCTTGAAGGTCTCTTCTAACCCAGTGATTCTGTGAGTCTAACAAATAATATATAGAATTGAAACTCACATGATCAGGACAAAAGAGAAAAGAGTTTACAGAAATAGATTGTTTCAAGTGTTGCTATCCTATAGCCTAGGTTAAAAAATTTTACTTTAAAATGTCATGTAAGTGAGCAATTTCCCAGTCTTTTTCTGACACCTTGCTTGCTAGAAGGGATATTCTTTTGGTAGTGTTCTGAAGGTCTTGGGATGCTTAAACAGCATTAGCTTTTTGGCTTTATCAATGCTGCAAGGATGCTAACATTGTCATTTGTGTGGAGTGTCATAAAAATCACCGTAGATGAACCAGAGTACAGATAAGTAATATATATATATATATATATATATATTTTTTACTCAAAAAATATATATCCTTATAATCAGTGCTACAAAATCAGTAAAAGGCTTTAAAGGTTCCAATTATGTTAGATAAATTCTAGCTACAGTAGCAAAGCCACCATGTTCTCAAAGCTTCATTTTCAAGCAGACCATGCAGGCAAAGTGGAAAGGAGAGGGGCACAGGAAGATGGTTACAAAGGAGGTAGCTGGCAGAAGCAATCCCTCTTCACACCCTGTCCAAGACCTCAATCAGTATTACTCCTCTGGAACTATCTTCGCTTTGAATCAAAAGACAGAACAAAATTCTCACAGTAATAAGTGAAAAAAAGCCAAGAGTCTTTCACTGCAGAGGTGTTTTCTCTGAAAGCAAACTTACTTGATTTAAACACTTTTTCTGTTTTCTTCATAAACCAGACTGGGTTGAGAAAAATGAACCTGTTTGGGGCATAAAGCAATAACAGATCTTTGATCATCACTTAAAACATTTTATTTGACAAATAATTTCTCTTTCCTATGCAAAGGCAAAATTTAGTTAATATCTTTTAGCACCATTTGAGATATTTTCTTTCTGAAACCTACAGAGCTCTTGTGCTGGATTCCAACCTGAGGGCTTCTAACACAGCAATCACTCTTTATTTTACATATACTCCCCTCAATATTCTCATGGCACAATTTCCATACTGCCTGAAGTTATATTCTAGGAACCACACCACAGATTTTTATGTCTGGGAGCTAAAAGGCTTTTGGATGGTGGCTCATTCTTGCATATGTATGTACACTATGCACGTAGTGAAAGAGCCATTTGAGCTTCTCTGACTTGTCATTTGTAGCAGTGCTGCCTTCTGGGTATAAAAGCCTAAGAATTGCAAATGTTTGCAGTAACATGTTACTGAGCGAGTACCTTCACTTTAGTACCCAGCACTAAACATAGGGAACACTAGTGGTAAAGTGAGACCTTTCTCCAGGGAGAGATTGCTGCTAAAAAAATGTATTAAGATGCCATGGCTGAGCATTTCCTAGAAAGGTATTATTTTTGCTGACTGCATGATTGCAGTTCTTTGTGGCTCAGCTTGTGGATGCTCAAATTTGAACGTACATGGTGTGACAGCCCCTGACCTGGCTTTCCTGCAGAAATCTCAGTTTAAATCATGACCAGTGTGTCCTTGTGGCCAAGAAGGCCAATGGGATTCTGGGGTGCATTGGAAAAAGTGTTGCCAGCAGGTCCAGGGAGGTGATCCTGCCCCTCCGCACCTGGAGTTCTCTGTGCTGCCCTGGGCACCTCAGAGCAAGAGAGGCATGGAGCTCCTGGAGAGGGTTCAGTGTGAGGCAGCAAAGATGATGAAAGGGAGAAAGTCTGAGGGAGCTGAGCCTGCTCAACAAGACGGGACTGAGAAGGGACCTCATCAATGTCTGTCAGTGTCTGCAAGGAGGTGTCAGAGGATGGACCAGGCTCTGCTCAGTGGTGCTGAGGATTAGGACAGGAAGCAACAGGAATAAACTGATGCCCAGGAAGCTCCACTTGAATACAAAGAAAAAGTTTACTCTGTGTGTGACTGAGTGCTTGAAGAGATTGTCCAGAGAGGGTGTGGGGTCTCCCTCTCTGGAGATATTCCGGAACTGTCACAGAATCACAGAATTTCTAGGTTGGAAGAGACTTTCAAGATCATCGAGTCCAACCCATGCTCCAACACCTCAACTAGATTACGGCACCAAGTGCCACATCCAGTCTTTTTTTAAACACATCCAGGGATGGTGACTCCACCACCTCCCTGGGCAAACCATTCCAGTACTTTACGACTCTTTCTGTGAAAAACTTTTTCCTAATATCCAGCCTATATTTCCCCTGACGCAACTTGAGACTGTCTGGACACAATCCTGTGCCATGTGCTTCAGGAGAACCCTACATGAGCAAGGAGGTTGGGCCAGATGACCCCCTGTGGTTTTTTCACCTTAATTCAGTCTGTGATTCTGTGACAGTGAATCCTGCAAGCTACCTACCACAAGTGTACTACATGAATTATTTTTTTTTCTTGAATTTTATGTACTTAATTGCAGGCAATTTTTAAAACGATGACAATTAGTTGAAGGATTGTACTTTTCCAATCCTTTTTGGTCCTAAATTTGGGTGATACCATAATGAAAGACAGAGTTTGTCCTTCCTATTACTTAAATTTGGAGAAATGTTTCACTTAAAGAAAAATTGTCAGTGTTCTGGTCATGAATGAACAGAAGTCCTTCTCAAGGAAACTGTGCCAGTATCACCAATTCATATTCTTAACTATTTCATTTAGTCTTGTTAGTGTAGTTTTCTCTGGGCATCTATCTAGCCTGTACATGCAGTGTTTGTTCAGAACTGTGTGTCACCACAAAGGCACACCTAGATAAGTGTAAATTGGGTAAATTGATACAACATAGTAATAATCCATTATAAGTTAAACAGTGACAACAACAAAAAAGAAAATAGTGTGCCTACATTAGAATAAGATTGACTTATTACATTTACAAGTAAACTACCACTCCTCTCTTAAACCTTAGTTACTCCCTCTGTCATAGGAAATTATTGGAGTTGTGTTACTGAAACATTTACACAGTGACAAATCATTTATAGGCTCTAACTCCTTTCAATTCAGCATAAACACAACAGGGGAGAAATCCTGACTCTGTAGCATTCAGGGAAGAGGATGTGGGAATTTCAACACCCTGCAGTCTAGAGTCATTTTGCTGACTTCACTGTAGCAATATTTCACTCGGTAATGTTTGCAAATGAAGGTAAGTTCTTGAGTGATGCTGGAAAATGAGACAACTAAAATATTTTAAATCACTCTGGTAAAAATTCTTGATGTTGAAAATAAGTGTTTACTTTAAAAATACATCATCAGAACCTAGTGATCAGGGGAGGTAAGTACAAAGTTACAGAGAGTAGAAAATATTCTAGTAGAAACAATAACTAGAAATTATAATTATATACCTAAATTATTAATAGCTAAAATATCAATATCTAAATTATTACCTAAGTTTGGTATCTTTGACCATAATTGTGATGTAATAGTTTAAAACACAGTGGTGTCAATATTTTTTCCCAAAAAACATTTATAATTGATATATAGAGACAGAGTAACACTTGAATGGTAACTGAGGAATTTTGTGTATTTCTGGGTCAGCTTGGTCACTGTTGTATTTAGCTCAGTTGTCTCCTATGGGCTGCCTGTCTAGGTTAAGTGAAGCTTGTGAAAGTAAGGGAACAGAAATGTTCATAAGTGTCTGAGTTATTTCCCCACTGTAAATACTTTATGGCCAGATCATTCTGTTTTCAAAATCTTTGATAATTTCAGTCTGGAAAATATTTTTCTACGAGGCTAAGTTTCCATGATGTTTCACAAGACCACATTAGATTTTTACTCTCTGATCTATTGCACTGGCCAACACTTGATTTTTTTTTTTTTTTTCTTCATACTATCCAAAGCCAAGTGGCTTTGACATATATGATTGCTTCTAACAACATGGGCATATATTTTTTCAGCTTGAAGAGAGAATAAATATAACCAGATTCTTAATCTCAACTATAGTGCTGTTGTAATATTGCAACATTGGTGCCTGTTGTGTTGGAATAACAAAAAACCAACCTGAGCAGAGCCTGTCTGGTTTTCTTTTCCAGTTACAGAAAGTGTTCATTTATTACTTGGAAGTCAGTTCTCAACCATTTCCAGATTTCTCCTGAAGGAGCTAGCAGGCAATATTGGACCCTGGTAGAGCAAAACAGAGGTGGTGAGAGCAATAAAATAATGCGTGACCTGCCTTATGGATTAGATAGAAAAGGTTTGTGCAGCCCAATATCTTCCTGCCTCTTCATGCTTTTCCTTCATGTTTAAGACACTTTGCTAGTAGTTACATAGCCACATGAAAATGAGGCCAGCAAATAGTGAGTACCTCAACTTTCTCCATGGCCTGGGGAGGCAGATCTCCTATTTTGTTCTGAAGAGGATCCACATTGTAGGGAGGCAGATCTCCTATTTTGTTCTGAAGAGGATCCACATTGTCTCTAGTCTTCCTTTTATCACAACCATACCTAAAGGAGCTTTTCTTTTTTTTCCTTGACATCCCTGGTCAGATTTAATTTTACACAGGTATTATCATTCCTAACCTGATCCCTCGCTGCCTGGACAATTTTGAGTTTTGACAGAAAGCCAAAGTATTGTAAAGTTCAAGTGGTTCATTTGTGAACATCTAATAGGTATTTTGTGTAGGCAAAAATCTAATTCTTAGTGGCCTTTAGGTTTTTATACAGTTCTCCTGATTATTTCTTATGAAACTAACTTCAGATTTTTTCAGTGGAGATTTCATGCTGAGACGTAAAAAAGAATAGCCACTGATTAAGGGTGTACTGCAAACAATACTTTTGCCTTATTGGTGTTTTATTGCTCACCTGTGTTTATAGAGATTTTTCTGCTTTTCTTCTGAAGTAGTATGCAAAAGGTCTTACTGTATTGCTCATTGAGTTAATGAGCTTGCTTAATCATCTTGGTTTGGAGAACAACAAAGGAAACTGCATGTGTCCCAATTTATACTGCAAATGGAACAAATGTCTTCTGTAAGTATAAAAGGATCATTTCTTTTAAAGAATAAAGCCCTTTGAAACCAATTAATAGTTGACCTACATAGTAATGCACATATCTCCATGTTTTTTCTCTTTTTTTTTTTTGTGGAAGTCATTTTTCGGTAGCAGAAAAAGAGTAAATAAGTATGTGTGATCATCCACTTCTATGACAAAGATTTTGAGGTTAAATATTCAAACATTTTTTGCACCATTTCTGTAAAATTAAGTGCATTTTATCTTTTTAACCTGCTACAACATTAGCCGAAGAAAATAGGCTGCAACAAATCTTTCCCTATCTAACAGTGACTTTGTGCAGTGCACAACGGCCAGTGAGAACTTGCAAACACACAGACTGATCCTTTCAGTCTAAAGATCCAAATCCCCAAAACATTTGTCTAGCTGGAAGCATTTTCAGTCTGTGATTCTTCAACACATAGGCAGGGGAGTTATATGGAGGCTCATGGGGAGCAGCACTGTGCCTGCACAACATTTTGTTTGTTGCAACATCCTTATATCATTACCATCTTTGCTTATAACTCCTGATGTGTGTCATTACTATTCTTGCTTACAACTCCTGATGCGAGAAAAGGAACTTGGAAATATGAATTATGGATTTAATAAAAGCATAGTATGTATACTGGGACAGGAGCAGTGTGTTAAAGGGATAGCAACTGTGCTGGCTGGTTTAGTGGCTGCAAAATCAAGGAAACCAGAAAAAGAAGGATGTAACATTTTATTGTAAATGGGCCATGAAAGAACAGTAAATGGTGAGATTTTGGTCAACAAGTGTGCTCTGTATGGATGCTTAAAGTTCTCTCTGTCTACTCCAAAATGTGAGGATTTGTGTTGATCTCACCTTGTAAACAACTGCAGCTCCTGAGCTGATCATAATAGACTGTAGTCATGCTAGAGACAACTAATATTAATATCTTCCTGAACTGTTTGGGGTTTGTTTTTTTGGGATTTTTTTGGGGTTTTTTTGTTTTTTTAATTAGAAAAATAAATATGTGCTAAATTGTTGAAACCAGGCTTTAACGCTCACATGACAAGGAAAGTAGGTTGATGAAGAACAATATCTGTACTCTTAACACAGACTAAAAGTCTCAAGCATAATGAGGAAAATTAAAGATTGAGTCGAATGTCACTCCTCAAAACACTATGGAGGAGAAATTGTACAGAATAATAGTGGCACATTCCAGTGTTGGTCAGGAATAGAGACTGGAAACTGAAAGTAAAATTCTAAACATCAGAGTCATAAAGTTCTGTGGCATTTGTCCAGTACAAGAAGAGGAGGACAGCACTTTAATTACTTTCAAAACTGAGGTTATTGCATTTACAGATGAGATTACATACTTGCCAGAACTGGCAGGTAGCTGAGCCTAGTGATCTAGTCCTATGTACCAATGAGAAAAAAAAGGTGCTTCTCTTTTCCAGCAACAGTCCTTTGGTCCAAAATTTATCTCCCTCTGACTGTTGTACCCCGATGAATGTTTTTGGTACTAAATCCCATCACCATTTTCACAGTATTTGTATTGCTTTCAAGCACCTGTTAAATGAGTGACTCAAAAATAAACCTGTTACACAGACCAAAGATGTACAGATGAATGTAATTAAGAAGGAACCTCTATTCAGAAGGAAATTTATGCGTTGGCATTATAGGCTGAACAACCAAATCATTATTTTCAGCATTGTGTATAAAGATATGAAAAATGATACGGCCCTTGCACAAAATAATCCCAAAGTGTTTAAATGGGACTGTACAAATCCATACTCTTTGTTCTGCCCATTTGTAGACAGGTGACTACCCACAGTATGAACCAGTGCTTTCTTCTCAGCTTTCCTCTTGTCCTGCTGATAACGTTCTTTGTTCAGTAAATGGAGCCATATTTTACAATTAGACTGCAGACTTCCCTCTGTTTCAAAGGGATGCAGCACTGCCAGCTTTGTATTTGCATTACATTGCCTTCAAACACAATTTTTGGATGACTGCACCCTGAGCTTATTTTCACTTTGAACCATTGTCTCCTCATTTACCCTTCCTAATATTATCTGTAAATTATTCTTTTGACATTTTGTGTTATATGAAACCATTACTCACTGTCAATGATCTCTACCTGACTCAACTGCTTTGTCAGACTTTTACTGCTCTGTCTCTATATGACTGTCTTCTACACTGGATTATTATTAAAATTAAATAATAGTATTTTCCATTGATATATCAGCTATAGGAGGCCTACACATGACTTCATCTGATTCAGCTGCAGAGGTAAAATGTAATATTTATTTTACTGACTATAGCAATGCTTTTTAATGGTTCAGGGCATCTGTTTTCAACCTGCAAACTGTGTGATGCTTTTGAGACCCTCTGAAAAGTTAACTGAGAAAAACTAGCACATTTTCTAGGCCCATATTCCCTACACAGATATTTGTATATCAACAGTGATGTTTTCTCAGAGGTCCATAAAAGGATCCAGCACCACTGGTTTAACATGAAAAGTAAAAAGGAAAAGACTCATCAACTAATAACTGAAGGAAAGTGCTTACATAGCCAATGGAAATTAAATAAAATTTCAGTGAATACTAAACCTTACATAGCCAATGGAAATTAAATAAAATTTCAGTGAATACTAAACCTGCTCTGTGAGGAAGCAATAAAGGATCTCTGAAGGCTGAACTGTTCTAAAAATTCCATTTAAGTTTCTTCCAGAAGCCTGTGCCACCAGTGGAAATATGCTTCATAATACCCTTCTTTGCCAGCAGGAATTCCTGTGTGCCAAGACAAAGTCATTTTGTATTATCTTCCTAAAAATTTCTTCCAAAAGTAAGGATTAGCTGGAAGATTTTTTAAAAGACAGCAGACAGAAGTTTTTATACTCTTGTCCTTTGCAATAGCTGGTTTATAATTAAAGTTTGTGCCACGTAAACCCTTGAAACGTGTAAATCATTAACTGCTGCAAGTTTAATGCTGCAAACTCCTACCTCCTAAACTAAGATGTTAATCCATGGCACATATTCTCCACTCTTCCATTCTGAGGTGGTTAATGGGAAAGTAGGGAAGTGATAGGATAGACACAGAGATTCTTCATCCAAGATACTTCAGGACACAGAACCTGTGACACTTGTTTTAGACTCACCATTCCAGAGGGAAAGATCACAACACATGGTTTACTTGATTTTGGAAATACAACCTCCTTTATACAACTTCTCATTTCCCTTCTGTTTGCAAGCCTAGGAAGACATGAAAATATGTCTTTCCAGCAGCAACTGACAAAAAGCCTGTGTAGGGCCTGTGTTCAAACTATTAGTGCTCTTGCAGCTTGGCCTTCGAAATTGCTCCGGTAAAGAGCTGCTGCTGAACACATCAAATCTGGTGCATTTCAATAAAAAACCACCAAGGCCTTCAACTGCAGATGAGATATTTTGATGCATATTTCCTTAAAAATGTGAGAGACTTTTAAATCTCAGGGAGGGAAAAATCAGCATCATGTGTTGTGGCCATTGCTATGGTAACTATGCTTTTTGCTTTTATTCAATAACAGTGTGAACTAGCTCTTAAGCAACATGACCGACTGAAAACTAAATTACTAGGGTTCTACATACACACTTTCTTTTTCCTTACATTTTTCCCAGGAATAAATGGATTTTAGCGTAAAAGTAAAGATTCTGATCAGCTGAATTCTTTGTACTACTTGCTGTGCCTCTCACTTTGTAGTTCATAAAAATAAGAGGCAGGCAATTATGGAGAAGTAGGATGGTCTTCACCCATCCAAAATGTTCTTTTCCCTTTTTTTTTTTTTCCTTTTTAATAAGTAGGCAAAGCTTGATTTTCCAGCATAGAAAAATTCCCTTGCATTCAGTTGTATTTTTCTCCAAGATTCAAAAAATTATCCAGACTGAAGCACTGCAAGATGCATAATGTAATTTTCTCAAATTTTGACTAGCAAACAATTTTTTTATTAATGTATTATTTGTTTCACAGTAACGCATGTAATCTCTGCTTGATATTGGCTCCATTGAAGACTGGGCACACACAGAGAAAAGAAGAGCTTCTAAAGAAAAAACTGCATTGCATAACTTGGAAACATTTTTATCTGCTTACCTTTCAGAAGCTAGGGGAAGGGAGGAGAATGGCAGCGCAGCAACTGAGATACAGGTGTTCACATAAACATAAAACTTAAAAATCTTTTGTATTCTATCTAAAAAGATAAGTGGTTCAAGTTTTATCAGCAAGGACTTTCCAGGGATTCCAGGAACTTTGTTTCCATTTCTCCAGCACATTTTTGAGAGGACAAATGAGTACAGATGGGTAATCAAATCTCTTTCTGGGGGAGGAATTAAGCAGGAAGCAGCTTCTGATGCTGACATGGTTAGTGAGATACGTTTGAATCCCAAATTCCTGTAATGTGCATTTTCATTCTAGAGCTGACAAGAAGAAAAAAAAAAATCCCACTCAGAAGAAGTTTTCATTTTCTGCCTGCAAACCATTCCTAGAGCTTTATCTTCTCTCACACTTCTGAAACATTTGATGTGCATCTGTTGAGCTCCTTCAGCCTAAGCCAGGACTACAGCCAATTTTCTCATACAGACCACCATAACACAGAATCTTGGTTTACTGAACATTATTTATGACAATATCATCAAGAATTCAGTTGATCAAAAAGGTTCTAATATTCAAATCCTCCATATTTCAGAGCCTGGCTCCCTCAGACATCATTGTTCCAGTTGTGTAGTAGATTTCTAAATACTTTGAAGGGTCTTGCACAAAATTGCTTCTAAAAGAAAATATTCAGAAAGTGTGTGCTGAAGGAAGAGCAGACATTCAATTTAGAAGAGAGAAGAGAATCATCTTGGTTACCTGTAGATTTCCCAACTAGAAAATCACAGCCCTTCAAAAGCAATTTGGACATGCATGTGTGTACCAGGTACTGTCATAGTAATTTACCTTACTATTCCTTCTCTTTAATCAGTTACATTGTGTTCCACATTAAGGAAAATACATTTTTCCTTACTGTTTTCCAATAATTCCTTGATTTAAGGCTCTCATTGCTTCTACTCCCTGTGATTTGAATTCAGACACAGTGTTGGGAGCAGCAGGGCCCTGTAGCTGGGTTTGTGCAGGAGACACAGTCAAGAATGAAGGTGTAAAACGAAAAGCTGTGTCCCAGTGGTTTGCCAACCTTGATGCAACAGCTTATAGGATGATTTGTTAGAGGCAGAATGTTTTACATAAACTATTTCCCCTCCTCAGAACACCATTATAGTTTCCCTTCTCACTATTTCCCACATGCCACTTTCACCACGGCAGAATCTGAGCACCTTCTCATAGTGCATGAGAGAATATGAGCAACATCTGTCGCAGGTGGTTTGCTCTTTATCTCATCTTCTCCCCAGAGAGAGCTCTGTGTGTAGTGGATAAGAATATAAATAATAGATTATTCCTCACTTAGTCAAACCAGGGGAGGGAAGAAAAAAAAAAAAAAAGGTTTTATAGAGACTGAAATTTGTTTTGTTGTTTTTCCTAAGTGAATTGTCAAAAGGAAAGTCAGTGGCATATGAAACTTTTTATTCAGCTTCAGGTGGAACGTTTTGGTTTTGAAGAACAGACAGAAGAAATGGGAAATGAAAAGTTAGGTTCATAAAACTTTGTGGAGAAGATGCTGGCAAAGCAAAAACCTGTTCCTGCTAAGCAACTTAATGATTAGAATAGCCCAGAACATGACACACTCAAGTCACTGCACATCTGGGTTCCAGATGATGCTCATTCACTAATTCACTGTTTAGCAATCCTAAGGTCTTCTCCCTGGGGTTTATGGCATTTTCTTATCCCTTTTCTTGTGATTTTACAAGGAACGGCTGTTTTGCTTTCCATCCAAAATACTGAGTGATGCATTAAAAATTTCAAGATGACAAGAATCACAGTTATTCTGTGCGTATTTTATGTTGTTCCAGAATTCATATTTAGTAGGAATTATTATGGTTTTAGATAAATCTTGTTTCTCTCCTACCTTTTGGCTTATTCTTCAGGAGTTCATGCATTATTGTCTTTTTTTTAAGCATTTGCTTACTAGTAGATAGTACCTTATACTATTTTTCAAGTTGTATTGCTACATTATGGTTATCATTATTTCCCAGGTTCTAAATCAAAGAATCTCCTCACAGGGTGAATTCTTCCTAGGAGGGATTTTAATGCCAGAGAGGATCAGGGACGATATAATTAGCACACCTTGGTATTCCCATAAGCTGCACTGATTTACAGCTCCAGCCAAGTGACACTCTGAAGTGCAGGAAAGCACCACCACAATCAAAACCAATGAGCTCTCTGGGCAGTGGAGCTAATTGAACCTTTTCTCTGATGAACTTCCCTGTGTCTTTTCCTTTATTCCTTCTTTGACTGCAACACCAACGTCTCCAGCTCTGCCCTGTATCCCTTGGATATTTCCATGAGCAGCAGGCCAAAGTCAATGTGAGAGGAAGGCTGAAGCTGGTTGGGAGCTCTTCATGTGCTCATTGCTGTGGCCAAACAGAATATTTACCAGCTGAGCCCTTTCTGCTTTTTCCTGACTAATTTGGACCTACTTGGTTGTTGAGATTCACACAAATTTAATTCTCTTTTAAATAAGTGTCCCTGTTAAATTTTGCTTGAAAGCAACCAGGGTGCTTAAAGGTTGTTGGGGTGAGGCAACCTAACAGCTGGATAAGTTCAATTAAATTGTTTATTCTTGCATTGGAAAGCAGTCAATAAAGCTAAATTATTACAACTAAACCACTTCCAAGCTAATTTACACTTAAAAAATAAATGCCAGGATGTCAGGTGCATATTTGTGGCACTGGAGGTTATAATTTTTGAAACATTAATGTCACTTGAGCGCTCAAAAAAACTTTAATAAACTCAACTTTCATTCTAGCTAGTTTGAAATGAAATGACAGGTATGAAAGGACACTGTCTTGACATTGTGAGCAAAAAAAAAAGCACCACCACAATGTGCTTCCTTGTATTGATGTTCAGTTTTCAGTTCTTCTGTTAAAAAAGTTAGAAAAGAGTGAAAAAGTAAAAGGAGAAAAATAAAAAAGTGGAAGCTATATCAATACATCTGTCTATAACTATATTTTAAATTAAACACAACCCAAATTCTGGCAACTAGATGAATATAACATTTCTCTTGAATTGGGAAGAAAGCCTACATCATTTTAAATGTACTTCTCTTCTGAAAGAATTCCATTTTCCCCTTTCCAATGTGAATTTAGCAGAGCTATGTCACTCCAGGCTGCTCCCTCAGTCATAAACCTCTCAGGTCACATCTGATTTCTGTTCTCTATTTTTCAGTTCTGTATTATTCTGCAATTTAATAGTAAAATGTTTTCTCACTTTGCTAAGGAAGAGAATATTTATTTACCAGGAAAAAAATCTGTTATTGCTGTGTTGCAATCATTAGTAATGCATAGACTCTTGCTCCTCTGACTAGGATGTCTGGTAAGAAAAAGGGTGATGCAGGATGCATCCTGACCATGTCAATCAAAATATATTTTGATATCCCTTTTCTGTCTCTGTCTTTTGTTGGGGTTCACAACTGCAGTGCCTCAGAAAAATGGGGAGCTGATTTTATTATTTTTTCTAATTTTTTCCCTGTGATTACTGCAAATTTTTCATGGCAGAGACTGTTACTCCAAAACAATAATGTCACAGAAAAAAATTGTCAAAGAAGAATTTTCCTAAAATATTTTGAACTTTTTTAGTAGCCTGTGTATTCCCTCCTTAGAGACCTTGTTATTACACATTAAGTTCTAGGATGTAGAAGCAAGGATCATATCCACTCTGGATAACAGAGATGTTTCTGTTGTTAATAAATCTTAATTGAAAATATAGAACTCCCTAAATCTTTGTGGATCCAGAATTTGGATATGGCCCTGGCTGCTCTTGGACTTTTGAACTGCTGTGCTAAACCAAATATAAATGACAGTTCCACACTCATGAACACAAGGATTCTCAAGTGTACCTTTCCCCCCCCTCCCCATTTACATTCTGATTACAGAAAAACATAATTTCCAGTGTTAACATCAAATATCCTCAAGCAGTATAAATCTTAATTACTGTATGCTGGAAGTAGTACTAACAAACAAACGAGGCACTTTACAAGGACCAAGTGTGTCCCTATGTACATGTAAAGAATTTCAACAATTCCTTTCCCGTGGTTGACAAGACCTAAATCTGCTTTATGGTGAGTAATCTCTAGGAAGCTATATAATGTGGATAATTATCCAGAACTCTTCTTTTAACAGTGCTCTTCCTGAAAATATTCACCCTAGATCCGACTTCTGGTGAACTAATGATCTGTGAGTGACACTCGTCATTTAAAATTATTCATAGAACAACTTAGGCTGAAGTTGTGAGTGTGGATCATCCTGGATGCTGGGAAATCAGGTGCAGAGATGCTTCAAAAATGTTCAGCAGAAATCCATCACCAGCTCATTTATGCAGGAGAAAGGTTTAAGGGAAAGGCACCTGAAGTGTTTTAATCAGAGTTTGTGTTTCTGCGGGCAGAGAAAGCAGATAAAACAGCACTGGAAATGAGAGTTTCCCCTCCTCATCTTTACAGCAAAAGTGGCTGAAACATCACTTGGCTCAGCTAAACTTTTTTGAACCCATCAGTGTCCTGGGTTGTAGTATACAACAGTTTCAAATTCCCTTCTAATCGTTTTGCATTTCTTATGGTTGGGAGGGCAATATTTGCATCTTCTGGATTTGCAGGCAGCAGGACAAGAAAGTGACAGCAGAAGGCCAAACAGTCAAAAGAGCATATACATTTTTTTCTTTTTTTAAAGTTTATATTTTTTTTTATTTTTTAATTTTACATCGATCTAGAGAAGTAGTGAGCAGCAATATTTTTGTCCTCAGTTAACCTCCTTGGGCCAATAGTGTCTGGTTGCAAGGAATGACAAACTGTGTTATAGGCAATTTCCATGGAGTCCAATGGATGCTAATTAATCACCATAAGGGATTTGTTCTGAGTGTTTTTCAGAACCTTGAAAAGAACTGAAGTTCATAAGGACTTTCATAAGAATTCATAAGAATTTTTAGCCATTTTAACTTTTATTGGCAGCAGACAGAACACGCTTCTCTGCTCCAAAGCTTTTCAGCACCTCACTTAAAGTAACAAATTATCCTCCTCTGCTCTGGGATTGCCCAGCCGAATATGGGGATAAATTGCTCCTTACAACCTGGGGACATTTCTTTTGTTTCTTTGGCCTAATCCACTACCAATCCTGTCATTATTATTCACTGAAGAAAATGTCACAGCTAATGTACTGTAAGGCCATGATTTTAATTCAAAATTACTCTATGGACACTTCTTCTTTACTGCAGGCTATATATCCATACACATAAAATCTTTATCCATACATAGAAAAAAATGAGTTCACTGAAGCTGCTTGGGTACTTACAGAAGAATATCTTTTCAGGATGTTATACTCAGAAATATGTTAAGTTCTTCCAAATTCCCCTCCAGCACAGCAACGTATCCCTGCCACCTGGACAGCCATGGTGGGGCTCCAAGAAAAAAAAACAGGTTTGCAGAGACAAAGATTTGG
Organism: Illadopsis cleaveri; assembly: GCA_013399915.1. Taxonomy (NCBI): domain Eukaryota; kingdom Metazoa; phylum Chordata; class Aves; order Passeriformes; family Timaliidae; genus Illadopsis; species Illadopsis cleaveri. Next base: position 15,285 of record VXBB01012964.1, read on the forward strand.
TGTCAAGATGTCTAGACTGTGTTCATCTAATGCAAACTAGATTTTATATATTTTTTAAAAAAAATTCTAATTGTTTTAATGAGTTAGTATCACTGCATCATTATCAGCAAGCAGTCAAAGTCGGCAGTGGCTAATACTCCAGGAAATTTTGACAGTTTGGGAATAAAATTTAAGGAAACAAATGGGACAAAGCTTCTAAAATGTTTATTTCAGGTTTTGTCCATCCCTGTTTGTAATTTGGAACTCGAGAAGCTAAAATTAGGTTTCTATATTAAAAATCTAAACTAAGCAGACAGATTTAAGGAAGATCCCTAATTTTTTTTTTTCTCCCCTGTTCTCAACTCCCACCAGTCTGAGGGGGAGTTGCCTGCTTAGCAATCCTCAGGGTCAAGTGCTAAGACAAGAAGGTTTCCATTTTGTGAGCAAGCTTAATACACATATTTGTGTGCTTTGGGGCCATCCATCCTGTCCTGCCCAGGAGAGAAAGGAGCCTGCAGAAATCTCTGTCTTTAGCACTTCCTGCAGTGGCTCCTGGGCTAATCCTTAATGGTTTGTAATTTAATACCTGCTCTGCAGGGGGATTTGATGGCCATTACAGCAGCTCTTTGCTTGGTTACCTCGTGGCTCAGCCTGGGCTTTGCACAGCTTGGCAGCTCCATCCCTGCCCGGGAGAGGACCAAGCTCTGCCTGGTCAGGCCTGAGGTAACTCAATAAAGGAGTGAAACACTCTGGTGCACCAGGCTGGATAACCATATGGCTGGGTTTGTATCTCAGCGAGGGCAATCACAATTTCCTCTGTATCCTTTCCACCAGAAGATATAATAAATTGGCTCGGGATTGCTCACCTTGAGAAAGCGATCCAAACTCTCATTTTGTGAGGGAGTGCGAAACTAAGCAAAACTGCAGCTCTGTTTCATTACCAACATTTTGCTCAGCTCTAATATTAAAACATTTCCTTCCTACTTTTATCTTTCAGTTGTCACTTTCCCTAGCAAGGCACCATTTTCTTTCATCAGGGCTTTAGAAACACTGCCAATTTGTTTCCACCTCCTCTCTGTACAGCTGTGATCTTTAATCCCTGGTATCAATCTCTTTTTTTGTGGTTCCTGCCTCACTCTGTAACCCTTGAAACCTTGGAGCAAATGAGTCTATTTTTGTCTCTGGAGATTTGATGGCAGATAACACAGTTATTAGAGACATCTTTTTCTTGCTCTGATAATGATGATCTGCCTTCAGTAATTTTTCCATGCCTAAACTGCCAGTGTCTGGAGGTGTATAGATTGCTACTTTCTCCTTCTCCCCCCTACCCTTTTTTTGTTATGGTTTTTTTTTCCTTCTCTCTGCTGCATTTTTTTATTTCAATTTTTGTTTCATCCAATCCCCTGGCATGACTTAACCATTCATGTGTAATTTATAGCTGTCAACATTTACACTAGGCTGCTCAAATTTATTGCTGACCACTGATACGGCTACAATTTCATTTTGGTCAAATACCTTAAGCTCTCCCACGTTCTCCCAGAGTATTTCTTATGCCAGTGCCCCAGGAAAGAAATCCCCACGGCACCATTTGTGCAGCTTTCCTGGATTGTGGCACAGAGATGCAGAAAGTGTTTGGACACACTAGGAATGACCCATTATCCTTTCCACTCCCTCAGGATCATAGCTGAGTATGAACTGAGCAAAGAGAAGGTGTTTCAGGTAATGACAAGCCCAAAATTTATCATGCCAGAGGATGGAAGCCACATTTCCAAAACCCTGCAGGCAACTCGTGCAATCTGAAGGACATGAGCTATGTGGTGTGATGTATGGAATGCATGTGATCCACGAGATCCAAGTGGAAAGCTTCATTTAATATTCAAACTGCAGCACCGTGAATTATCTTCAGCTTCTGAGCCCAAGCTTTGGCTTGCCCACTGATGACAGAGGTTTTATTATGAAAATATAAAAGAAAAAACAAACAAACAAAAAAAACAAACCAGAAAATAAGAACTGTTGTGTGATGAAGTTTCCAATACCAGGCTACCAAAAACCTGCTATGTTTCTAATCAAGTTGGCTGCTTAATTATTTTCGTCAGAACTCTGCTTGGTTTTATTTGCTTTTAATTTTCTTTTTTTCTGTATATTTTCACAATCTTTTGTAAATCTACATGTGCTTGGCTGAAAAGAAAAACAACTCTTGAGGAACACTTCTTTTGTGAAAAAACATGTTCTCAGTTTTCACTTCAAATATGGTTAATTAGAAGTTCACTCTGTACTTTGAAAAAGTAATATTGTTTAGGATCATATCCTTTAATACCTTTTATTTCTAGTGTGTAAAATTAGCACTCACTGGAACAAGAACTTAATGAAACAGTAAAAGTAAATGGTAAATTAAGGAACTGAATTTGGTTGAAAAGGGAAACTTCAGTCAGTCAAAAATTATTCTTAAGAATATATAATCTAATTGAGGTGTTGGAGCATGGGTTGGACTCGATGATCTTGAAGGTCTCTTCCAACCTAGAAATTCTGTGATTCTGTGATTCTATAAGGCATTGGAAGAACCCAGAGAAGCACATTTATGGAGAAAAGGCTCAGTCAGTGCTGATATCTGAGAACTCCTGCCTGGAACAGTCCTTCAGTTCCACAGACAGAAACAGGTGTCTCACAGATTTCACTCTAAGAGAGTTAAAGAAGACACAGAGTTCTAATATTTTCGTGGTGACGTCATTAAAAATAATTTTATTCTCTAATGATGTACCTTTTGTTTTTTAATGCCTTTTGTCAGAAGTCAAACTTTGGGTCTTTTAAATTTTTCTTTCGTAAGTCAGAGAAAATTAATTATTTTTTTTTTTTTCCTTTTTTTTTTTTCTTACATTTGATAACTCTTTCAACAATGAGTCTTCACTCAGTGTTCGGCTGGGAGTGGAATTTTAATTTCTTAATCAGCTGAAGTGAGCCGTGATGTTCAGACTTCGTTTTAGCCATCTCAGGAATTCAGTGGGTTAAGAACATTTGTGTCTCAGTGGGATGCACAGCTCCTGACTCACATTTTGCAGCACCACAGTTGGATTACTGCCACTTTATGTTTGCAGCCTTCCTTGACCACGCATTGTGTAAATCCCTGGTTTGCACAAAATTCAGCACCCACAACGGCCACTTGCATACATTGGCTTGTCGCATGGGGGTGGAGGATGCTGCACAGGCTTCCTGTCAAATGCATTATTACTGTTACAGTACTTCTATACTCTTCACATCTTGTTCTCACCTCAACTTACCTCCCTGAACAGCTGATCAGTCACTGTCCATGTAACTGAGACTTGTACTTGCCCTTTCTTAAAGAATTGAATTTTTTTTCCTTATTTAAATAAGCAGCTTACTGTCTAGAGCTATGAGAAACTTAAATTTTTTGAGATTTTTGGGTGGTTTATTTTGGATGCCTTGTCTTGACTTCTCTAGCAGAATTTCTGTTTAATTGTAATGTAGTTTAAGTGTATAATGCCATGTGTTGATTCTGCATGAAGTGTGCTATATAAATGTAAATTAGCTAATTAATTCATAACAACAAGTATTATAGCAACACATTGGCTGTCATGCTCTGCAGTTTTCCAGTTGAACACTCTGTATATGCTTTGTTAGTAGAGGAATTGCAAGCAGGAGGGTTAATAATTCTAAATCTAAGTAGTCTTGGCTGTTTATACAATAAATACAATTGTCTATCTGGAACCTGTGCAGATAAAGAGGCCAAAGTTTCTACCCTCAGCCCTGGTTCATTGACTCATATAAAAGTTTGGATTGGAAGGGACCAAAAAGATCATCTCTTTGCAACCCCTGTGCCATGGGCAAGAACAAAATTGATGACATTCTGTGTAAATGTGTGAGAATTCACTTATTTGCGTGCTTTCAAACATCACCTGTCTATGAAATGTGGAAAACAACTCCTTTTCTTCTCTGAAAGGTAGCCAGAGAGATCCATGGATAAATTGACTTTTGTAAGTGGAAATACTGAACATGATCTAAATTCTCAATAAATCACTGTGAGTTCAGCTTTGTCATTCTTTGCAACATAATTTTACAAAAACTGGCAAAATTACACTAAAATTACTCCTCTGTGTCTCAGCTCTTTCTAAATCTATCTACAAGATCTAAAATTCTCTGGATTTGCAGCAAGCTTTATGTAAGCCAATATCTGACAGATACAAAACACGCTCCCTTCCGAGACAGGGCTGCATGCTGATAGCTACCAGCATGGATTACCAATCTTTCTCTTTGCTCAGAAATGCAAAAAGTTTTATTCAAAAATATTTAATTTTAAGCTACTCACTTTAAAGGCAAAAGATTCCTTGAGTGCTTACAATTCCTTTCATATGCATCCAGTGTACCATGAAATTCACGAGAATGCCGCTGTGTTTGCACTAAGGGTCATATAATCAGAATGGTTTGGGCTGGAAGGGACCTTTAAGCCCATGCAGTTCCAACCCCTGCCATGGGCAGGGACACCTTCCACTATCCCAGATTGCTCCAAGCCCTGTCCAACCTGGCCTTGGACACTTCCAGGGATTGGGAAGTTTCTCTGGGAAACCTGTACCAGGGCCTCACCACCCTCACAGGGAAGAATTTCTTCCTGATATCCCATCTAAACCTTCTCTCTTTAGTTTGAAGCCATTTCCCCTTGTCTTGTCATCACATGCTCTTGCAAAATGTCTCTCTCCATCTTTCCTGTCAGCTCCCTTCAGTCCCTTGAAGGGCACAATTAGGTCACCCCAAACCTTCTCTTTTCCAGGCTCTGAACAATCCCAGTTCTTTCAGCCTTTCCTCACAGCAGGGATGCTCCATCCCTCCGAGCATCTTGGTGGTCTCTGGATTTGCTCTGACAGGTCTCTGTCCTTCTGTGCTGGGGATCCCCAGGACCCCAGGTGGGGTCTCAGCAGAGCATTATTGAGGGTATAAATCTGACTGCTCTCAGAAGCACTTCACAGCAGGAGTTTTGTCACTGTCAGAACAGTTCCCTAAAGAGAATTTACAAGTGAGAAACAATTTCTCTTCAACTTCTCAATGGAGTGTTGGTTAGTTCTGGAAAAGGAAACAGAGAATAGATGAAGACTGTTAAACCTTAAAGATAGTTGGGTTTTAGACAGTTTACAAGGAAAAAAACATAATGCAGACACTTTACACAAAAATGAAACCTCCAAAATATTGTTCTTTTAGAAAAAGTGGGTGGAAATATTACCCCTGATTTTTATACACTACATCGGGTTGTCTGATACAGAAGCAGAGTGGTTGGTGCTCAAACATATTGTCCAATATAGGGACAACTACAGCTTTGTGTAGCAGTTTCTCAAGGTTTCCTCTCTCTGTTTCACATCTCTGAGCAAGTACACAAAAGCTGAGACCAGAAACTCCCTTCACTAAAACGATGAATATAACCTGAGAGCAGAAACATCCTTCTTCTCTGAAGCTGAATGCTGGCAGCTGAGTGATGCAGGTTGGCCCTTGCACAGCTGCCAAGTCAGATTTGTCCTGTATCAACTTCTCACAAACAGCACTGAGCAGCTGCACTGGATTAAGGTACACGAGGGGCACTGGGATCTAGAGGAAAACATGTGGGAGACTAAAGCAGCATTTTCAATTGGAGTTGTTTCTGTCATTTTTCCTCTCTCTCACCAATAAAATATGTGTTAAACTAAGCATTGGTCCTTGCAATTCTTGCTAAGTAGTATCTCCTTCCTCCCCCCCCACAAATAGTTTATTCTCCACCAGTATTCAGAAACTCATCAGAAAAAAAAAAAAAAATCCCTCTACTTCCTTTATGCTATCAAAGCTTTCCTCAATTTATCAAAGTTATTAATAACCACTCTCCACTGTAACTTCAAAATAAGTGACTTTTGAATATGATTATGCTTTCAAGGTCTAGCAGTTGATTAAATACTTCTTGTGTGTGCAAATGTGCTTATGTATTCACACATATAAATCCACATGCATGTTATACAAAGAACATGCACTGCTATGCATATTTTTTGTGCCTCACTGTTTCCATACACCTTTATAAACCAACAGCAAATGTTTCCTTCTTAGACACAGACACTTAATGCAGCTAGGAGGGAAGAAAAGGAAAGATTCTAAAAGGCTCAGTTATGGAGAAAATTTCCAAGTGAAAGATTAAAAAATACTCAAGAATATAATGTTGAAGTAGCTGTGTAATTATGCAAACCATCATATTTCTTTCTACTCTTTTATTGAGCAGTTAAATATATGAAGAGTGCCAAAAAAAAAAAAAAAAGCAAACAAAAACTGATTTACATTGTATGAAGGCAGTTACACACTTCAGATTGCTAAAAACAGTATCTTAATTGTCCACATATTATTCTCAGAAGAAATTCATTGTCCTTTTCTTTATGAGGACTGTGAATGCCAAAAATACTTCATTCCAGAAAACTGGATTTAAAGCAAAATATTAAAAACAACTTATATTTAAGTTATAAATAGCTTGCTTTGAATTTGCTGTTTTTAAGCACCACAAATTCAGTTATCCAGAGATAGCAGGACCTTGCTCACAGCATCTGTGAATCTTTGGAAAAAGATTGACCCGTTTAGCCCAGTATGAGACCTTATGCTTAGGACATGACTTAATTTGGAGCAAGAAAACAGCAGTCTATATCCTCAAACCGAGGAGTTATCCATTCACAAAAGTTATGAGGAGATAAGAAAAAAATAGCTGCGCCTAATCACACAACTTGGTATTAAATATTGAAATGAACAGACAAAGGAAAAGCTTTTTAATCAGTACAACAGATGAAGGACGACCCTGGAAAACATGTCTTGGGCAAGGGCAAATAATGTTAAAATTAGGAAATCACAATCTGATGATAGACATAAAAGTTTAAATGAGCGAAATGAATCTCCTCTTTGAGAATTCCTAATCTTTAAATATAAGAAATTTTGTGTTAAGGTGAGATTTGGCCAGGGGAAGAACATGGGCATTTTTATGACCTTATCACTTGCAATTTGGCTTAAGGTGTATTATCTGACTCTTCCTTGTGTGTAAAAGATGGTGGAAATATTCCTCTCCACTCATCTTCTATATTTACTTCTCCATTGAAAATCTTTTTTTAACTCTTTTCTTATCCAAGGTAGATAAGAAAAATCTTCTCCTGTATGTTTGTGCAGCTCCTGGCACACCTGAATCCCAATTTCTGGAAGAAACTTCTCAGTATTTCTACAATAAACCTGGATGCAATAAGATACTTTGTCTTAAAGGATTCAGAGATTAATAAACAAGAACAACAACAAAAGTAAGCCTGAGGCTGTGAAGCTTTTGGCCTCCTCTACTAAGTGAGATCAAGCTCAGAGATCACCCATCCCTTGTATTAAAGACAATGTTTGTTTTTGAAACAAATACAGAGTGAAGAGTTCGGGCGTGAAATTCGAACCACTTATTTTCCAAGCTGCTCTTATGGAACGTGACCTTCTACAGGGTCAGATGAGGCAGAAGGAGTGTACAAGTATGAGAGGATCATGGCAAAAACCAAAACACTCATCTAAGTACAGGATCACAGCCCCAGAGCAGGGAAAGAGCTCAGGATTCAGTTTAACAGATGTGTTGTTATTAACAGTGGGGGTGGTGTCTAGACATTGTAATGAATGACTGAAAACATGTAAACTGAATGTAAAAGGTGTGAGAGCTGCCTCTTGAGAAAGCAGATTTAGCTAATAAATTGACTGAGGTGTGTCCTATTCAGCAGCTTCCTTTGAGGAAGGCTCTCCTTGTCTCCAATTACTTTTTATAGCCTTGTCATGTCACTTCAGACTGGAGTATCAAAAGCTGCCCATGGTTTGGAGTAGTTAGTGGTGCTACATAAAGTCTGAGACACCTCTAAGATCTTCTTTCAGCTGTGTTGAGAACTCAAAACCATAAATCGACCTCCCAAACTTTGGTTTTCACCTGTCTTTTTGGGGCCCACCACATCTTCCTTTCCACCACATTTCTAAGGGTTAGCTGAACTGTCAAAGCATTATCCTAATGATAAGTATGCATGATGGTAATGAGAAACACATTTTCTCCAGATTTCAATTAAAAAAAAAAATAAAGTCTACATAAAAAATGATGATAACATAGTTTGTGGTACAAGAAATTCGTGATCACTGGCAGGTAATACTTGATTTATTCATTCATGGGGAAAAATTACAACATAACATACACTGTATGAAATTAAGATAGGATCCTAAACAATTTTATCCTTTAATATTTCTAGCTTTCCTGTGTGTGTGTCATAGAAAAACATGTGTTATTTACCCAATGGACCAGAGCATTTTCTCTGAGAAAGATAAGCTTGTAATGGAAATGCTGACACAACCTCAACTATAACAGCATGAACAAAGACACTTTAATAACATTTTTATTGCTGTAACATCTTTTAAAAATGAAACACCTGGGACTTGTGCTTAAAAAAAATAAAAACAAGGGTAGAATTGTAAGTTCTGCTCTCTTCACATGATAGGAAATTAACAGGACAAGTCAAAGACTGGAATCTTAACCTACCCAAACAACATTTAAGATCATTCAAAGAAAAAATAATTAATAGATATATTCATATATTTCCCTGGAAATATATTGCTTTATGAGCTAACATTTAGAAATTTCTAACTTTTCAAGAGCTGTTATACCTTCACAGATACAGAAGTCACTGTGACAACAGAAAAGTTTACTCTACAGTACAATTTAACTTGGAAATTACAAAACAAGAGTGATGAGGATCTTGTGACACACTAAGGATGATATTCAGGGACATATTGCTATATAAGATATATCTTGAGAACGTTGTGCTAATATGAAAGCTATGAGAAGTTAGTAAGATCTCTATAAGGACCATATTGCACTGGGTGTGAAGAGTGTTCCTAGGAACTGGTTCAAGTACTGCTTGGATCTCCTTCCTGGAAAATCTCAACTCTTGGGATTATTGAGGGAGAAGATGAAGAAAACAGAATCAGGTGTCTGAAGGTCAGAAGGAGATTGTAGGATTATATCTTGCAGTATTACTGTACCTTGGGAGTTACACTTCTGAACAAATTATCACAGCATCGTCAAGAGGGACAAAATTGAACAAGTGATGTTAAATAATCCTTTACTCAGAAGTTCAACAAACATCTAAGCTCCAGTCTTCAAGCTCTAACATAAATGTTGTCAGGGCCCACCTAAGAGGTTCTCTGAGTCTTGAACTTTATTTTGAGATTTATTGTAACTTCCCTCTGATGCTGACGTCATCTAAAAGATGAGGATTTGTACAAGGAGCAGCTAAAACTTTGTAGTTTTTAAAGATTTCAGATCTATAAGCTCAGTGAAGAGCTCAGGAGGGTTGGGGTTGTTCAGCATGAAGAAGAGAAGGCTCTGGAGAAACCTCAGAGCTGCAGCAGCCTTTGGTACAAAAACAGAGTTACAGAGGGACTTTTGACAAGGTCGTTACTGACAGGACAAGGGAGAATGGTTTTAAACTGAATGGGAGAGTAGGTTTAGATCAGATATTAGGAAGAAATTCCTGACTGTGAGGGTGCTGAGGTCCTGGAACAGGCTGGCCAGAGAAGCTCTGGATGTCCCATCCTGGCAGTGTTCAAGACCAGATTGGGTGTGGCTCTGAGCAACCTGGGATAGTGGACGATGTCCCTGCCCATAACAGGAGGGTTGGAACTGCATGGCTTTAGGGTCCCTTCCAACCAAACCCATTTTATCAGTCTGTGATTCTTTTGTATCTTGAAGTGTCTTATGAATCTGACAGCAAGGGAAGACACCTGATGAAGGTCCATTTGGAAGCCCCCATTGCTATTAGGGGCTGCTTTCAACTCATCTAAATTTAGTTGTGCAATAGTCAGTGTTTAATTCAGGATTCAGTCCTGCTCTGGCCAATGGACTTGGGTGATTCTCATCATCCTACAATAATGTTCAAGACATGCAGAAGGACAATCTCCCTATACAACCTTCTGAGGGAATCTACACGACCATTGTAGAGAATATGTCCATGTTTTACATGCCTCTATTTTGCCTAAACTAAACTCTTTTTGCTCTTTACAACTGCAAAGCCAACTAAATTTTCTAACTAACAGTTGCCTACAAATCTCCTGATTGTTTAAAATTTGAATCCCCAGTGACCACATTAAGTTCCTTATTAGTGGTTTGAATAGCACACTGAAAAAGCAGTATCAAGATCCTAATATCTACATGTGCTTGGACTCATTCTTACCATTGATGCTGGTGAGATTTGAGTGCTGTACGTATCATCTTATCTCTTTCTTACTCATCTACATGTAAAATGACAAAATCCTAACTTCCCTAAGACAGAAGATGTGACATCATGGTCAAAATTTACACAGCCCCCAGATAAGGTGCTATAAGTAAAAAAATATGACTGGAAATTATTTGAATTTTTAAGTTACTTTTAGTGTGGTATAAGAAAAGAGTGACAAAAATTGAATAATAGGTGTGTTATAGCTATTATCATTACTAACAAGAAGTACTACAAGAACACAAGTGTTGCATTCAATGCAGGGATCCTCCTGCAGACTCCTTTTCAGTGTGCTGAATTCCATTTGAGTGGTGCATTTATGCATTTAAAGTCAGGATTCAAACTTTATTGAAATGCAAAATTGCTGGGGCAAAACTTATTGCAGATGACTGGTTTGTTTTACTCTCATTTATTTGTTCTGGTTTTGGGATAGTATCAGATTATTGTGAGTCTTCATTAAATTCTATCTAAGCAATTGAGTTTTTACACTATGGGAGTAGTACAAAAGTACTTTTTATTGGACCATCTGTGCTCTCTCTGAAGCATATGACTCAAAAGATGATCCAAAAATGAATAATTTTCTATTAAGTCATACCTGATTATAAATTGGAGATTAAAGAAAAGAGACTTCACCAACATGGGAACCACAAACACAGTGATTTATATTTCCTGAAGAGCTGGTGCTGTTAATTGTGCAGAGTGGGACATGTATTTATAGACTCCACACTAAAGCATCCAAGTCAATAAATTCTCAGAATTTCCAGTGTGCCTTAAGAAAGTCCTAATTTTGCTTTCCCCTCTGCAAAGCAGTCTCCTTGAACTTCCTCTTTAAATAGCATGTGAAAAGAATTAATTTTTTCAATAGCAATTTGCATTTCCACTCTTATTTTCTTACAGTCATGGATCTTTGACAGAGGCTTTAGGAAAAAGGGAAAAAAACCCCTCATCTGAACCATCAATTTTCTGATCTTTCTTTTGGGATATCTGCTTTAGCTAATTACAAGAAAGGTGATTGTATCATTCATTTGAAGTGGAAGAATTCCAACAGGACAAAATTAGTAAGAATTACCTGAACTGCCTCAACAGTCTAGTGATTTCATTGGTGGGGGAGGAGTTTTAAGTTCAAATTCCTGGTCTACGTCAAGTGGAGATAATGTTGAGACAGTACTGGGTTGGAAAAACCAGGAAAAAAAAAGGCTCCATGAGTAGTAAATTATTGCCTGTGTAATATTTCCATTCAGCAAATGTATGTATTATCAAGGTTAATTTAGAAGTCATCTAAAAATCCGTAAATTAGTTTGGATTTTTAATGTTTTTATATTTTTTTCTGAAATACATATTTAATACCAGTATTTTCCTGTTCACCAAGTACATGAAACAGAACTGAGAAACTGAACTCTCCCATACCAAAGTTTTTTCTCAACAGAAGTTAAAGAACATAAAGTCAGAACCTTCAACCAGTGTCCAGAATTTTGGAGTATAAAGACAATCCCTAGACCTATGTATTTTTCAGTCTATATTTATGGTGAAATAATAATGATGGAAGGTGGAGTTCTGTGGAATGAAGAGGAAACAAAGTACTCTGAGTAAATTGGAGGGAAAATGGTCAGGATGAAGGGTAGCCATATCTTGCAAGTTTCCTACTTGTGTCCAAAGATTAAATGAAACACCATCACGAAACACATCACCGCCACCTTCCCTTTATTTAGCGAAGACTATGGAAAAGCTGGCAAAAAAAGCAGTCTCCAATGCCACCTACCAGCTACCAGAATCTTGAATCCTTATCCTTTGGTGTTCCAGTTACTGTGATGTATCTCCCAGCCACAGGTAACACAATTCCATCCAGCCCCATTCTCCTGTGATTATCATCACCTGAGCCTGTCCCAGCCCAGGAGGGAGCAGACTGATCATAAATGCTTTGAAACACTTCAGATCCTCAGTCTCAGGTTTATCTCTTGGTCAGTGAAGTTGTGGTTTCCCATGCCTGGATGTGTCCAACATCGAGTTGGATGGGGCTTGGAGCAACCTGACACAGTGGAAGGTGTCTCTGCCCATGACAGATGTGTCAGAACTAGGTGATCTTTAAGGTTCCTTCCAACCCAAACCATTTTTTTTATGATTCTATGATTTACTTTATGTACAACTAAGGAATTGTATGGGCTGCCTGTGTATCTTTACTTTTTCCACAATATGTACATGTACATTTTTGTGATTCGTTGCTATGGAGAAGACAGTTCAGTGAAAAATAAATGCACTGTGACTATATAAATCTTCTGGCAGAAGGTAAGATCTTCTGAGATACTTAGGAACAATTTAGTGTATATTTTTCACAATACAGAACTTCTTTTCCTCAACACTACAATTACAGCAGCTGTTAGTGTCATGAACTGAAACGAAAGCACTTTAGTTAAGATTAGCTTTTCGTTTTCTTCCAAACATGAAATGGCTCAATTATAAAAATTTCCATTTTTTATTTTTTGATACTTCTATACTAAACCAAATAGCCCCTTCGCCTCCTTCATAAATTGCTCTAGAGGAACCATGGTTTCAAATATTGTATTAGCAATGAAAATACAAAACAAATGCAACACTCAGTTGGATGATTTAAAAGCACTTGGTCTAAAAAACAAGTTGCTGAATAAATAAATGGGTTCTTCAGATGCTGTGCGCTTGTTAAAGCAGAAATCTTGGCAACAGCTTAGATTGCTGTTCAAAAAGTGTGAAGCTATCTTTAAATATACAGATAGCTTTACTTAAATCCCCGGGAATGTGCATGCATTGAAGTTAAATTCTGCTTAACTACCATGCTGAATTGAGGCCACAAGTAAGAGATGCAATTTTTAATTTAAAGTATCAGATAGACATAAAATTTGAGGTAGACACAAATCATTCAGTAGTCCTTGTTATTCCAGCCATTAAGGTAGAACAGCAAACAAAATTGCATTTACATGTGAGCTGAAACGAAGGGCTCCTTCTTGCTTGTATCGAAAGCAGTCAAACCTCTCACTGACTGAAATGAAGAGGAGATTGGGCACGGAATAGGCATTGTAAATAATTCCTTTGTGTTCAGTGCTAAATGGAATCCATTTACAAGTCAAACGAAGAATGGATAAGTGACCATGTATGTCCAACGTAACATCTGCGTGCTCACTGGGCACTTAGGTGACCCTGTTGTTATTGTTCAACCTTTTCAGTGTATGGCATGTCAATTACATCAAGTGTTTAAGATGTTTCTAAACTCTAAGATTTTCTATCAAAACCTAGAAATGTTATTTCTTTGAGATGTCCAGCTCTGGTCTAAACCTTAAAACACTCAGCTCTGGTCTGGGTAAAAAGGCCAAGGTTGCCTTGCATTTCGAATCTGTGAGTCTCAGCAGTTTTTCCAAACATCTCGTGGGAAGTAACATCTCTTCCATCATATCAAGAACTTTCTGTTTGGGGTTTTCTGAACTAGGACTTCAGAGGGAATAGTCACGATTTCAGGATTTCAGCACTGCAAGTACCACAAGGAATTTGGAAACCTATAGAATTTCAGCGATGAAATGTGATGGACAAAAATGTTTAAAAAGCATTTTGTAAGTTTTGAAAAAAAAGAACGGGTTCCTTTTTATATTTCATTATTTAAAAATGCTCTTTTCCTAACCAATCTTTCATGAACCAGTTTAAAGACAGCTCTTGTCACTGTCCCATTCACATAATGTACAATTGTTAATCTATTTTTGCAGTTTTTAAATGTTAATACTTATCCTGAGGGCAAACTAGTGACAATTTTAGATGCTCATGTGTGAAGAAAAAAAATTGTAGAATAAAAGAGTCCTGCTGCATTTACATGGGTAATTAACAGCATCTAAACTGTTCATAGAGTAAGAGCTTCCCCTTTAAATATTTTCCTGTCCCTTGTTTTAGCAACAGCCTGAAAAATATCCCTGAAGGTTAGGAGAGTAAGAGGCAGGAATAGCAGTCTCCCTGCACTCCATTGAGGACAAAGATTCCAGCTTTCAGACTGTTCTGCAGTATTAGAAATAATAGAAGAGAGTCTCATACATACGTATTGGAATATGTACAGTTGTCTCATTTATATGTTTTCATATACTTTAGAAATTGTAGAGCAAATATTCCCTAGTTTTCTATTTATAGATAGCAAAAAACTTTTTGTTTATTGGAGTTCATATGCTAATGAATGCAAGGTCCAGCAAAAAGCAGAATATTGTACTATAGTTCATGTCTTCTTTATGTGCCTAAAACTCGTGAGATTCTTTTTGTTCATATATTGATGATGACAGTATGATTTTTTCAGTTAAAGTAATAATGAAATCTTGTAACAGGTTTGGTAATAATGGAAAATTTTCACAGTGGTTGGTCTAATAAACCTATGCCAACAGCTCCCTCTATGTACCATATAAAGGATGCTGGCAAATGCATTACATGGAATATGTATTTCTCTTCCAAAGAAAGATATTATTAAGGAAAAAGAATAATTTCTGTGTCATTTAATTTTGTCTACAATGAAAATTAAAAAAGTTAAAATTAAAAAAAAATGAATTGGTGTTACCTGCATAATTATAATGATACATTTTCCTGTTAAAAATTTCCTTGATTATTTACTGTGTAACTCTGGCTGATTCCTTCCATTCCCTTCCTAATCCCATTTGACATACATAGATTATTGTAATGCAGATAGTTCTTTGAGTGCACAAAATGGAACAATGCAATAAAAGGACATAACTAATGTTATCTGTCTAAAGCTGGGAAAGGGAAGATGAGGGAGCATGGAGGATTATCTCTAACGAGAGCTCTACATCTGCTTGAAAAAGAGTGATACACTATTAAAAGAAGAGCACCACTGTTAACAGGGGACAGCACTAGAGAAGAAATCAAGAGGGTTTTATCCTCCTTTGACTTGTTGCTTCTTTTCTGTGTGACAGCAGAAAGGTGCCTTCCTCTGCCTGTTTTGCCTCCCCTTCCTGCCTTTCCTGTTTAGCTCTTGAGATGTCAGAGTGAGGCTGATCTTTCATCACAAGCTGAAATGTGTCTGTCACTATGGGCTGTTCTTATTAAATATAATTTAACTGATTACTGTGTGTCAGGTCTACACAGATAATCTGTGCACAGGCCTGTAAAAATAATGAAAAATGGGATTTTTTCATCCATTTCATAGCAGGTTTTATCAGGTGACATTAACTTGCATTTTTCCATAGGCTGAAGGATGCTCACAGTCCCTGGTGCTCAGGTGATGCACAGGCAAGTTGTTAAACTGCAGAGGTTTAACTGTGACTCTAGCCATGGGTGGTGCCTGCACAAATTTGTCTTGATAGATGCTTTTTGCCACCAGCTTCCTAAAACTAACAGCAGAATTAGCAAGTGCTCTTAGACCTGAATTCAGATCGATTCCACTAAGTACTTTTTACTTAATTATTGGAAAGTGATCTGCTTGCGAGTCAGGGAGAAAAATAAATGAAACTGCACACATGGAAAACAAGCAACACCTTTTTTTCCTCTCTCTCTCTTTTTCTTTTCAAGTCTGTAGGTTCACAGGAGGTTATTGGGCACTGGGCTTGTCTGCTTGCCAAAGAATTTATCAAGTACATTAAGGAGTCAGAACAGAACATAATCACCATGTGGAAGTTTATCTGGCAGGGTGGTTCAGAAGAGCGCACTACTGTTGAGTGTTGAAGTTTAATATTAAACCTCATTTTATGTGGAATTGGGGGAACAGAAGGGAAAGAAAGGCAAGGCAAGGCAAAGCCTTGAAAGATTAGGTTCACTCTGGATACTCTGTAGGTCTGAAATGATGTTTTAGAAATTTCACATGGGATTCGACCACCAAACTCTGTATGTGACTGTGTTCACATACGAGCCCAGGAAGACTTTCAGTACACATATACTTGCACAGGTGGAAAAGGGAATGAGCTCAGGCATCCCTTCTGAAGTGCTTTTCCCCACCATTCTGCTTCTCTTCTCAGTGTTTAAGCTCTCCCTGTGTGGTTTTACTGTACTTGGATTCATAAACTAAGCAGCTTCAGGGATGTCCCTTTAGGCAATTTGCTCTTCTCCTGCCCAAAGTTTGCAGGACACAAACCTGCTACTCTCATCAATAATTATGTCTTTCAATTTACTGACTCCTAGACACTACTGTAGAAAATATCTTTCTTTCTTTTTCCCTCCTAGTAAGATATCCGTGTGCCTTAGAATATTTTCAGTGAACTGGTAGAATCAAAGAGTAAACAAAGCATTCCAATCCCAGTAACTGAGGGACTCATGGTCCAGACCACCACAGCACCCTGCTGTCAGCTACCCCTTCTGTGAGAGATGAGACTATGACAGTTTTCACTATAGCCAAACTTCTCCATCCCAGCCACCCTGCCATCCACCTCTCATTTGTCTCTTTTTTTTTTCATCCCTTGCTGTCTCCTGTTCTCTTCAAACCAGTGCCCCTGTGTCACACACTCCCCCAAATGCCATCTGTGTGGTTTCTTTCAGACCACTAATGCAAAGCCCTTGGATAGCCCCCTATTTACTTGCTTCGGAGCTGCACTTAGAGGTCCCACTGCCTGAAACACTGCAATCAAGCTGACAACACAACCAATCATGGTCTGACCTGCAGCCGTTTCCAAGGAAACTCAAGCCACTGCCACAGAAACAGATTGTACACAGTGGAAGGAAACATGTATTTTGGGTGAAGGGGGAAAAAAATAAAAAGAGGCATTTCAGATTTTTTTTTTTTTCCTCCAGTACTTCTGAGTTATTACAAAACACTTCTAAAATAATAGTAATGAAAAATGCTCTTGTTAAGAAAGATTGAGCGATGATGGTCATGTAAGTACTTAAAGCCAGGCAAAGAGCCTCCAAGAAAGATCATGAGCTAGAGCTGACTGAGTGGTTGCTCCTGCTTTGCTTCTGAGTCACTTCACAACCCTTGCAAAGTCTTTGCAGAAGATTTCCAAGTTGTTGATTCCATAGTTCCAATGAACAACAAGTCCAGATCAAAATAAGATGAGTGCCTGAAGAAGAAAACTTTGAAGAAAGCAACAAGATTATCATGGCCACACTGGAAACCCAGAGAAAATAACCTAACAGGCAAGGCTGCCTCTCCTTGAGGAAACACCACCAGCACATTTTACACTGATGAGTCTGCTTCGTGTATGTATTTATCAATTAAGAGAGCTATTATTTTTCCTTAGTGGAACAGTTTATTATCTATTGTGATTTAAAATTTGCTTGTAAATCAAGGAAATTAAAATTTCTTTCTGAATCAATGTACAACTGTTCGAGCACAGAGTGCATAAAAGAATAATCATATTCTTTGTCAGGATGGTTGATGGGTGTATCAAAAGCTGCCTGCTGTAAACTGGGAGCTCTCATTTTTAATACAATTATCAATGCAATGAAGAAAATGTCACAGGATGTTTTCACCAGAAGGGAACCTTACACTAGACCACGTTGTTGAGAGACTTGTCCAACCTGGCCTTGAGCACTTCCAGTGATGGAGCAGCCACAGCTTCCCTGGGCAACCCGTGCCAGGACCTCACCAGCCTCACAGTAATGAATTTCTCCCTAATATCCAACTAAACCAACTCTCACTCAGTTTAAAGCCATTCTACTCTTGTAAAAAATCCCTCTCCAGATTTCTTGTAGGCTCCCTTCAAGTACTGAAAGACTTCAATAAGGTTACCCCAAAGCCTTCTCTTCTCCAGGCAGAACAATCGTGATTTTCTAAGCCTGTTTCTGCATAGAGACTCTGATTTCCAGGATGTGGTTAGTTACATCTCAGAGTAGACCAAATGGACCAAATGGACCATGTTCTAAAGACAGGTCTTGATTTCATCTGATCCTGGAGGGAGCCCAGAGTGCCTCACTCAGGGTTGGATGTCTAACTCCAGTTCTCTACATTTAGTTAGCTAATTTTCCCATCACTGACTGGGAGAGTGGAGCTTGGAAGAGGACTACCAACATCAAGGAGTAAGTAAATAAAATGTTCTTTGAGATGCCTGTTGGGCAATTTGAGAGAAGGACCTGGGGGAAAAATGTGAGGTGGTTTTGTTGGGGGAACGAAAGTCTCCTTTTGTACTGTTGTTCTACTCTATAAAGAACTGCCATGGAGGACACAGAAAACTGAGTTCTTTCTGACTTTTGGTGATGACTATGAGGAAGGAATCTCAGGAGGACAAAAAATGGACCTAAGGACTTCCTATTGTGGTTTTACACTTTACAGCTTCACTCTGGACGTGCATGGCTAACCCATGGAACACGACCCAAACATCTGAGCAAGAAGTATGTCATAATTAAATAAACATTAATTAAAGCTCAACCTCAGTATAATCATGGTTTGTGACCCTGGACAACTGCCTATGATCTGCATCCAGAAAAAAAACAACAAATACCAACAGAAACTAATATGAAGAAAAAGGGTTGTGTATTGGAGGGAAAACTGATTACAGCAACCAATATTCAGACCAGTCAGTATTTGAACAACATTATGCTTATGAAATGTATTTTTTTTCCAAGGAAGGAGTAATTTTCTTTCTACCATGAGTGCCCATTGCTCCTCCTTAAATTCTGTTCTCTGCCAGGCACTTTCTGCTTTCACAGTTCTGTTCTATCCTGTATTGTGACTGTAATGCAATATGTGACAATTAATAAGAACTGTGAATCAAAGCTTCCAGCTATGATGAGACAGCAGATAGATTAATTAACAGAAAAGAAGCTTTTGGGGAGGGAGAGTTAAAGGATTCTCAGTCAGACTGCTCACATTCTAATGGTAATAAGAAGCTAGTTTTAACAATAGTCCTGAGTTTCACATAGGGTTCTTCCTAAACCTCTGAATGTGACAGTTACATTTTACAGTGGCCATGAGATACATCAAATGGATCTAGGGACATAAGATAAATCTTTAGCTTTTAGGCATCCAGTTTTATTTTTCTTCCTAGTGTCAACAGTACCCCATCATACATGGCTTTGTTTCAAATGGAAGACTTCATGCTGTGGATCTCTTACAATGAAAACTCATTATTCTGTTTATGAAGAGTATGAAATGACTTAGAATGCAATCCCTCTATGTCCATAATTTGAAGTCAAGCATGTTGTTCAGGCAGAATGTGTTTGTGGTCTCCAGGGGCTGAGGAATAAGGGAGGAATTCAACTGCATTGCAATTAGTGTAATCAAAAAATTATGGATTTTTTTTTAAATCAAGAGGCAGACAGAAGTTGCTTTTTATGGGCTGAAAACATTTAGTTCAAATTTGACTTATGAGAAATTTTCTGGGAGCCATTTAAGCATGGCTCTTTATGTGCTTCTCAGCAGAGTTTTCTCACTTTGCACAAATATTTTTTGGCAAATTATTTAAAATGCCCCTTGCCTTTACACCATTATACAACTCTAGCAATGTCTCACTGCTCTGAATTTCCAGTGGTTCCTGTCAAGCCCTCTTAAGGAGAGGTTTCTTTTAGACTGTTGTATTAATATGAAAGGCAAGAGAGACCTAGAGCTCCTTTTTGTGCCAAGGAAGCTGAAAGATGTGGCTTGATTTCCTCTTTCTGTCAAGATTTCTCACAGTAACATTTATAAATGTTTAAAAACGATGTTGTCATGTACAATATGATTTAGATGGATGCATTTACCCAAACTTTGTAGAGTTCAAAACTAACCAGACACCTTAGACCTGGTTATTTTCAAGGTTTCTGGGGTATAAAGCTGTTGTCATGTATCTGAATTTGCATTTGGACACTGGGCCATGCAATTCATCAGCTCCTCAACAGCATTACAACAGACAGGAAAATAGCAAATATAGGCTAATAGGGCTGGGGGACTGGCTGTTAGTAAGAACCATTAGTAATTGTAACTGCTTCATTTTTAAGTGCAGACAGAAAAAACACAGAGATCTGCCTTCCATTCATTTGTATGTGTCTCTGTGTGTGCATGTTTGTTCTGAGTGTGAAAGCACTGAGTGCCTCTGCTTAGAAAAGAATGCAAAAAATGAAGAGGCAAAGAAGACACAAAACCCAGCAGTTTAAGATATTTACCTGGAAGGAAAGTCCTGAAATTTTGTCGTGCCCTTGATAATCAATCTGTAGAGCCATTGGATGGAAATGGAGAGAGCACAGAAGCAGGCAGCTCAAACCAGGACTCCCCACTTCTACATGACCACAGCTCAAAGTTTTGCTTCTCCTCCATTCTCTGCCATGTCTTGGTTTCTTTTCCTTGATGGCTCTAAACTTAGGAGGAATAAGGAGTCTCATCTTCTCAGCTCATTCATTCTTCTGGTGTTCCATCAAATGCAGGAGTGGTTGGGGATTACGAGCTCCTGCTCCTTCTGGGGACAGTGAATTACCCAGGACATGTATTAATACATAAAAGATAGAGAGAACTGTGTCTTTCTTCTCCAGTTGTGTTATAAGAAGCACCTGTTCCAGACTGAATTCCAGGTTCATGGAGAGTCTCCTCTGATGATCGGACTGAGATGTTCTGCTTCACACAAAGCTAAAGTTCAGATGCAACAGGCAGATGTGATATTACCTTGTTCTACATAGCTCCTTATTTGATGTCTTCTGTCTAAGGTATGTGGCTCTTACCTAGCTCTAAACAAGGCATTCAGGTGTGTAATTTTGATCTTGGATTCTGTTTTTCAATCTATATCCGTTAAAGTTAGTCAGTACAGATTGCTTGCTTTGTTGGACCTGCCCCTTCATTTGTCAGGTGTTGTGAACCATGAAGCAGTGATAATTAGCATTTCCCAATCCTGCAGAAAATTATAAAGATAGTTACATTAAAGAGCGAGAACTGCTCAAAGTTTGAAGTGACAAACAGAGCAGTATGGAAAGTAATTTTTTTTTTTTGTCCTGTTAAAATTGTATAGAATACAATAGTGTATCTACTCTGTGCTGAAATGAAAACATGATAGAGATCTGTCCCACACTGGACATGTCAGGCCACTCACCAGTCTTTAGCTCTACTCTTACCTCCATAATTTTGAGCCATGATTTGAGACGGATCTTGCACTTTATTCATATCTATGAGTGCCTTGGTTGTGCTTGGTTGGCTACTCCAGAAGCAGTCTCTTTCCAGTTTACCATAGACTTGTGATACATTTTCTATCTAAAGTGTTTCTTTGAGCACCTCTGGACAAAGTTGGGTTGTATGCAGCAGATCTTTAATGAACAGTCACTTAACTGAACATCTTACCAATGAGCTCTAGGAATTGGAGCCTGTCTGAAGATTTTTGCATTCATAAAGATATTTCCTCTTTGAGAAATACTTATTTTTCACAGGAAGAGAGTATTTTCTAGAATTTCTTTTATCCTGAAAACCAGAACAAACTTTCTCAAGGCTACCACCAGATCTAGCAAGATAGGCATTTACCAAAGTGGATGACAAAACCTGTCTTTCTTCTTAGCTCTGTCTTGGAGAAATACATTAACTGGATGTACAAAAGCATAGTTAAGAATTATTGATCTTTGCTGAAATCCAACTTCCAAGTATATTAAGGAAGATAAATGGGAGCAGATTGCATCACATTTACAGAAAAGAGAAGTAACAACACTCATTATGCCACCGACTCATTTCACTCTGACACCAGGCGTCTACCCACTGGACACATTGTATTTTCTTAAAACACATTGATTGAATACAGTGTGAGGTTTTGTTTGCTGGAATTCATTGCTTAGAATTGTTCCCAGGGTATTTGCTATTATTATGCCCTTACAATTTCTTTGGCTGTTTTTGCCATTTCTCTGGTTGATAACCCTGTTATTCCCCCATGCTTAATCCTCCCCTGGACTCTGCTGCTTGATTGTATGGGGGTGTTATCACCACTGATTGACTGGCTGTGTCTTTTAGTCCATTTCTGTTTGTGTGGGTGGGAGGTTAGAGCACTGAAAAGAGGGATTAGAAGCAGGTTTGCAGCCCTTAACTCTGCACTTAGGTGACTGACGTCATGGTAATTAGACTTTTCAAGTTCCCTGTAATGCCATTGCATGGTTATCATTACAATTTAAAATCCAAATGGGTTCTCTGCACCCTGTAGTTATTTCCAACATATTTTTTTTTTTTTTTTGCTTCTCTCCTCACTGAGTTAAAAATCTCTTTTACTTCTTTAAAGAGTTTGTTCTGGTCTCTGCCTACACCTGATTGTGTCTCAGTCGTTACAAAATTACCCTCCTGGTTTGCATAATCATGGGTTTATTCCTTTTTTTTTTCCTTCTTTTTCATCATAAATTCTTCTGTGTGGTGTCTGACCCGCCTGAAAGAAAATCACCACATTACCTGCAAATGGGCTCGGCTGCTTTTGACACCAGGCAACTCTCAGATTGATTTTCAGCAATAGTTATTCACAGACAAGCCTTAACAGCCTGGCACCTGCGTGTCTATCGACCCCTTTTGGTAGCCCTTGTTTCTGGCCGTACCTCTGGGTCAAAGAACAAACGTCTGCTGTCGATTCTATCTGTTTTCCAGCATCTCTGGGGAATAAAGAGGGAGCACAGCTACAGAACCAAAGGTTAGGAAAATTCATTAAACAAAAATAATGAATCCCTCAGTTCCTAGGAACCAGTTCAGCAAAGATATTTAATTACTTGCTGGTCTTTACTCATATCCTCTTAGTGAGGTGTGTGTTTATGAACTTGTGGTAGATTGGAATCAAATAGAGTTTGAATTCAGCATTTAGGATTAAAAAGAAAAAAAGAAAAGGAAGAGGAAGAAAAAGAATCTTTTCCAGTATAAATTTCTGAAATTATTGTGACAATCTTTATGTAAAAAAGATTTCAACTATTTTTGTCATAGCTATATGAGAATTTTTGTTTTCTTATACAAAGGGACAATTCCAGTTGATATCTAGCAGTGAGTTATGAATGCTTCTTTATCAGTTGGAATAGGATATCTGTGCACATAAATTTGCCCAAGTGCACAGCTACTAAGTCCATCCTTCTGTCTACTCTTAAGCATTTTAAAGACTACTGCATTTTTATTTTTCGGTAGCCTAGGAGGAACTTCCAATGTTTGCAGCTCTGTGTTTGTTTTTTTTTTTTTTTTTTAATTTCTACTAAGTAATACCTGTGTGAAGTCTTGGAAAG
>VXBB01012964.1:38681-49090 GCA_013399915.1 Illadopsis cleaveri
TGCCACCCTGTCACCTTCTTTTATGTATCTAGGGCTTTCCTAAGTGTGAATTTGTATCTTTGTCAATCCATGTTTCTTGCAATCTTTGTCACAGAATCTTGCAATCACAGAATGATTTGGGGTTGGNGAAAGCTTTTAGGCCAATACCACCATTTAGTCAAACCTGGCTTTACTGGTGTGGTGTGCAGCTGTTTCATGAAATGTCTCAGCAATTTTAATCAAGGTTAAAACATCTAATCTTTTTCTTCTGATTGTTGGCGACTGAATGCCTCACACACTGTTGCTTGACAGCCTCAGGAAAGGGCAGGTGGAGATGAAGGGCATAAGAGTCCTAACACATAGTTTAAATGTCTTAACATTTATTTGAAGGCATTAAGATCTGAGAGATACTTGTGATCAGCTAGACTAGGGTTAAGTTTTTGGGGTTTGTTTTTTTTTCCCTCTGGAATTAAATTTTCCTTATTAGTTTTTTCATAGACAGAGAGTGAGTTATGACATAACTTATCCGCCAATATCTTTTCAATAGCACTGTGGGGTTTCAGTGGTTTATTGGGCTGTAGGTCCTTTGGGATCCAGGAAATGGAGGATTTATTTCTGTCACTTGCTAATTGCAAATTATCTCTATTTCTGCTTCCCAGCTTCTTTTTATTGTCTTTCTGTAAAATGGAGGAAAAGATGCTGCTTGCTTTGTAAGAGGCCTTCAAGATTCCTGGCATCCTGATATTTTTTGAGCATCTAAGATTTTAAAGACCCTAGTTATTTTGTTGAAATAAAACCCTTCAAAATTAATCATACTTAAGAAATCTGAGTTCATTCTCTACTTGGCTGATTATTTTGGACAGTCCTGTGCTACTTCTGTCAACATGAGAAAGCTCCCATGAAGCAACTTTATTAATGCATCTAAGAAATAAAGCACAGCTCTTCTCACATTTGATAGCATAAATCTCTTCAACTTCTCCAAAAAACATCTGTGTCTGCTCCAGTAGATGATTCTGATGTTTTTGTGCATCCTGTGATTGTTATTATGGGGTATTTCCAGCTGGTCCTTGTTTGGAATATAATATAAATACAGACAGCAGAGTTAACACACTTCCTTCAGCACCAATCTTTCCAGATTCTTGGAAGATAAGTCCTTTTTTTGACCCAAGAATTTTGATTGATATTGAAATAAAAAGGTTGGTCCTCTTGACAGTACCATTTATTTCCTGGAGAAAAAAACAAACCAAACCAAACCAACCCAAACAAAAAACAAAAACAAAAACAAAACAAAACAAAAACAAAAACAAACAAAAACAAACAAAACAACAAACAAACAAAAAACCAAACAAAAAACAACCCCCAAAAAAACGAACAAAAAACAACTCACTAAACAAAACAAAATTACCTTTTGTTCTTTTCCTCTTTTTCCTTCCAGTTAGGTCTGGGAAGAGGTTGTCTGACATCCATTACCTGACACAGGACAGATTTATGGGATGTTAATGCCTTTTACATTACTTTTGAGCTTGTCAGAGCTTCAACTCTGAGCCAAGTTCTCCTAAAAGGAGACCAAAAAAGAGACAAAAGTAATGATGAAAATAAATATTATGGAAAGCCTCTTGAGATAATCTGTTCTTCTTTTATATTTTCTATATTTCAGCTTTTCACCAATAAAATACAAAGGATAAGAAATATATCCGGGAGTCATGGAGCTTAGGGGACTCCAGTGAGTAATATCTGCAAAATGAAGACTTTTCAGAGGTGCATCTTTGCCACAAAAGCACAGGGTAGCCTCTGCCTATCCCAGTGCCTGCTATTGCAATAGTTCCTGGTTGGAATCATCCTTTGAAGGTTGTTTTGTGACCTGTATGAAATGAATTTAGCACCCACCAGCAATTACTGTGCTGACTGCTCTCTCCTTCATATGAAGCCATATTGGCAGTGTTTTGGAGCACCTCTGATGCCTCAGAGACAATATGTGCATGATGAACCTTTTACAGCTCCACTGCAAGTTTCTTTCCTGTCATACCACAGCAGAGTGATGAGAAACCAGAAGTAAACTTGCCTTGCTCTTCCTTACTGCCTGTTTGCTCTTGGGATGTCAAAACATTGGATACATAGGGGTTTTATTTATTCTATTAAATTTTAATGTTTTCTGGCACCAAGACCACCCTCTATGCTAGGACTCACATTCACACTCCTAAACCCTTTTCTTTCAAAGGCAGCACCGTTGCTTTCCAGTTGTCTATTGGAAATAGTCCCTGGTCTGTGCAAGACCTCAGGCTGCGTTTGGGAAATTCTTCGAGGATATTTGTTTCCTCTCATGGAAATATTGCCAGGGATTGCTTTAACAGTCTAGTAGCTTGAGGAACATTTTCTGGTATAATCTAATTTATCAGTGTTGATGGAGCCAGCCTGTCCTTGTGGCACTGCAAGTGAAATCCTTTTCTGAGCACATCACTGGATAATAATGCACAAAGGTGTCTCAAGACGGTCCATAAAATGATTATAATACTTATACTATCCTGCTTGTGTAACATATGAAATTTTAGGGGCTGCTGTTGAAAATGTTGGGCTCAATTTTGAACTAAAACTTAAAGGGAGGTTTAGGGGAGAAAATTACTGTGTTGGTTTTGGTTGGGGTAGTGTTTGTTTTCTTCACAGCAGCTGTTTCTGGGGCTGTGTTTTGAATTTGTGCTGAAAACTGCATTGATAACACAGGGATGTTTTTCTTATTGCTGGGCAGTGTTTACACACAGTGCAGGCCACTTCTGCTCCTCATCCCACCCCACCAGTGAGGAGTCTGGGGCTGCACAAGGAGTTGGGAGGGGACACAGCCAGGGCAGCTGACCCCCACTGCCCCCAGAGATATTCCATAACTTGTGGCACCACGCTCAGCAATAACAGCCAGGGGAGGAAGAAGGAGGTGAGGGACATTCAGAGTGATGGTGTTTGTCTCCATGTCACTGTCATCCGTGATGAACCCTGCTTTCCTGGCTTTCCTGCTTGCCAATGGCAAACAGTGAATTAATTCCTTGTTTTGTTTATGTGTGCAGCTTTTGCTTTTCTTATTAAACTGTTTTTCTCTCAACCCACAAGTTTTCTCACTCCAAGCCTTCTGAGTCTCTCCCCCACCCAACTGGGTGGGTGTGAGTGAGCAGCTTTTTGGGGCTGAGCTCCTGCCATGGCTAATCTACAACACTGATTTACTGGTGTTAGAATATGGGATTTATGAGATGCCCTACTAAGGCTTCTTGACCACGTCAAGATTGAATATCATGAAAGAGAAATAAATGTTCTGATAGGGATTAATGTCCCCTTCTTTTGTAGGACATTAGCCAATTTTACTGAGTGGTGGTAGAGAAGAATATTCTGCAATGCAGAAGTTGTGCCACAAACCCTTCTTAGAATAAAATTTCTTTATATTTGCACTTGGCTATGTCACACATATTTTCAACAGCAACAGACGGGAGACTGTTTTTTCTTTTCTCTACAGGACAGATGACCCTTTTGGGTGACATCTGAAGAGTGACAAAAGCCTGCTTCAGTTAACAACTGAGGGCTTTTAAAAATCTGACTCTATTTCCCTAAATCTCCCTAGTCCTAATGTGAAAAAAAAACCCCATGTCCTGGAATGACTCTATTAACAGCAAACTCTTTCCAGACTGGCAGCAAAAATCCACCTAATCAGAGAAAAGTACCAGATCAAACAATTAGATTTAAAAAAGTGAGCCATTTTCCTGTCTTAGAGATCCAAATTACCTAATGAGATGGCTGTGATCAGTAGTTAAAAAAGAAACAAAACAAGAAATGGCCAGATTAAATGGGGAAAAAAAATAAGGTTAAAAAAAAAAATCATTTATGAAGCAGACAGATAATTTCAAACAGCTTTCATACCAGGAATAGGGCACCATTACAATGAGAAAACCTTTAATTATGTTGTAAAGGTCTGATATTCCACTGAAATGTCATTTCAAAATAAACTTCTAACAGTTAATTATCAGTGATATTTAACTTGTGGGAAAATTAAATATCACCACATACTCCTGTGATCATTTTATTGCTTTTGTAGACATTTTAATATTTTAATGGTTTCCAAGTAACAATGAAAAAGGCATGCCACCAAGTATGTTTCCTTGGCTTTCAGTAGATAATCATATAACCTTTTCTTTGTCTTCTTCATACAAAACAGACCTCTGAGTTGGCGAGGGACCGGACTGAAAGGAAAAGCTTTGGGAATAAATATGGGAATAAACATTGCTCTGATTCCCTTAGCCAGCACGATTCCTGGGAAAGAAGTTTTATTAACTGCAGTAACTGGAAATACAATGCTGAATGAACAAATATTGAAGGCCCTATTAGCATTCAGCTAGAAAATCAGATGAATGTGCAGTGTTCCAGTTAGTGACCTGTGTATTATCCAAAGCTCATAAAAAGCGCCGAGTGATCGGACCCGAGGATGCAGCGACCCTGATCAGACTGGAAGGCTGGAACAGGAAACCTCCTGTGCTCCTGTATAAATCAATACTCTACAAGCTAAAGGACTGGGATTGTCAGGAAAAGGTATGAATTTTAAGGCCAGACGTGACTATTATGTGAATGACTATTCAATCAGAGGTTTTGATTGAATTGGCTCTGGAAATGGATGGGTCCAACTCGCCTCCACTGGCTGGGTGTTATTAATCCTTCTCCAGGGTGAGCCAATGCAGCATGAATCATTAAAGGGGCTTGGCTCAAGAAGGTTGGTTTGTCCCTCACTGCAACACTTGTTTGCCAGCTTTTAGCTGTTGCTTCCAGTTTCAAATATTGTGCCACCAGGAGCTCTAAAATAAATAATATTATCTTAAAACATTCCGATCATCCTGAGATGAACATTATAAACAAGAGTAGGAAAAGGATAGAAGAGAAATTGTGAGATCCATATAGGTCTTACTATTGTGTTGAGCCTTAGCTGAGATGCTTATCCAAATTCTCATCTCCAGAGCCTTTATGTAAAGTTGCCATCAATGGCGAAATATGACAAAAATCCTGGAAATGGAAGGTAATGGATTTTCTGACAAAGTCAAAATCTCTTTCATGGAATCAAAAATGAATAATTTTGCTTGTTCCTATTAACCTATCTTCAGAGATACTGTGAGACTGAATCTTTCCACGGTAGTGGGAAATCCATCTAATATTTCTTCAGCGTGTGAAGAAATCAAAAAATGCCTCTAAGCTAGAACTTGCAGAACTGCTGTTGACACTTCTAATGTGAGTAGACTTCTGCATTTTTCATCAAGGTGTGTGATCTGCTAAGGCCATATTGCTTAAATGCTCAAATGTCCCCCACGTTCTGTCCTTAGTTCCTGCTTTGCAAAATGACAAACACCCCTCAGAAGCACTCTTACAGTAAAGGTAACAAAAAAACAGTGATGCTGTTAGACACAAGGTTGACTGTTAGGCAGGAAGAGTGGCCAGTCCCTTGGAAATTATCCTACAAGTAAAATAACATGAATGACTTGGCTTGTAAGGGACCTTAAATATCATCCAGTTCCAACCCTCCTGCCATGGTGGATTGGTACACCCGCACCTGTAAAACGAAGTTTTCCAGAATACAAGAAAGACTGCTTTAGGAACTGTTTTATTTGCCTTGGAGCTTCCTGGTAGTAAACCTTTTATGTTCACATGTTCAAAGTTCTGTTTAAAATCAGCTCCCATCGAAGCAGTTGGAGATGTGTCAGGTAATTCCACTTGTACACAGGTGGCATCGCAGATAGCGCTGCTGGCATTTTAAAGGGCTATTTGAGAATATGGCTATTAAAATGAAGAGCTAACTCTGAAGAGAGAGAGGCAAAAGAAATTGTTAGAATTGCTAGACCACTTTTTCTTTCTCTGGTAAAGAGCTCATGGTAGTGTCCAGAGGTCTGTTAGAATAATCATAGCATTTTCTCTTTTTTTTTCTGAAATGCAGGTCTGCTTCCAGGGAGAGAGTAAGTGAGAGTGAGTGGCAGCCTTAGGAGTTGAACCATTTGGACAGTTTCCAGCCCCAATGCCATCTCCCTTCTCTCCCCAGAGGCAGCCATAACATCTCTTTTCCTCCAAAAATCCTTTCTGTCCTTAGTTCTAAAATGCCAGGTCTTAGCACTAAGCCAGATATTGTGGGGGGTGTGAACTGGAGTCAATTGATCTGTGTGGATTTATCTCTGCTAAAGATTTTTTTAACCATTATTTGTCAAACAGAGTCTCAGCACTTTGTGGGGCAGAGGAGAAGCACAAACTACAGTGGAGGTGAAGATGGGATTACTACCTAACCCATCTCATCTTTGACACTGGACTATGCTATTACTTCATCAGAAAATTTCATTTTACATCCACCTTTGCAAAGATATGTTTAACTGTGCAAACTAATGGCTGTAGAGAACGATACATTTATTTTTGCAACCTTTTTATTTACTTCTTTTACCTCTGCAAAAGGTTGTAGTCCCCTATCACTCTAAATTATTACAAATTCACATCTCATGCTTTTGATTCTCTGGGTCCCTGGATAAAATTTTGTTGCAAATATAATGAGTAGCAGAATTAGATATGAAAGGCAAGGGAGAACCAGGCACTTACTAATGCACAGAGATGGCTTGGAGTGTTTTGAACTACCTTGTTCCATCAAGGTCAACCAGTTTAAATTTCCAGAAAATGTGGATTTCCAAAGAAAATCAACATTTGCTTTCAATCCATTTTGAAACACTTTAATCCCAAGCTTTAAAACCCACAGAGATATTCTTCTTGTTAACTTTGTATTTTGAAAGGCACTAAACAAAGCTTGAACTAAGATAAACAATTATCTGTTTTCTAAAGTAAACAATAAATTGTTGCATGGGGAACATTTTTTTTTGTGCATTTGTACTATTTTTTTGAAGTGGAAATAATATTATTTGTGAGCTTATAAACACATAGAATGGTTACACAAACACTAAAAAAATTCCAAAATATTGAATATTATATGTTGGCTAAAACATTCATTCTAGAGGTAGTGAAAAATAACAATTAAAAAACCCTCAGTTTAACTTAAAACCATTTTCCCTGACTTTCTTGGAGTTTGAGAGAGTGGCAGTGAATGAGTCAAAGCTTAATATCTGGTAATAGATGAGAAGTTTTTCTGGGAGTGATTCTCAACAGGCTGGAGACTCTGAAAGTCCCATTGTTTCACTGAGAATACTTTAATTTAGAGCGACAAGAAGCTTTATGTGCAGCATTACTGGCTCTTCCACAATTGTTGCCCTCTCTAGAGTGAAGTTTACAGGAAACAGTGGAAAGAAAGCATATATGGTGGCTCAGAACAGAAAATATTAGGTGAAAAATTTTGGCATGAATTGAGCAGGAGAGAAAACACAATCAAAGTGATCCATCCTAAAATCTCATGTCCAAATCAAGGTTTTATTAGAGTTCCTTTATGTTCACTGCATTAATGGTCTACAGCCTTATACTTTTTTTTTCCTTTAGTGGGATATTAAGGAGCACAGTAGAAGTTATTCTGAGTTAAATAGAGATCAGCCTTTTCATTCCCACATTAGTAGAACACAGACTATTCAGAAGTTTGGTACAAGAAACTTAGTCCCTCTTTTCCCCAGTTTCTCCTCTCATGCCTTAAATTACCCAGTTATTTGGGAAACCTCTGTGAAAGATGTAGCCAGAACAGTCACTCTTAAAGAGTAATGATTTAGAAAATTAAAATGAAGAAGAGAAATAAGTGCTATCACTGAAAATTCCTGAGTAGTCCTTTTCTTTTAAAATTCACATATCACTAAAGACAGTGAAAACTTATTGGAGAAGAGAAGGTTTCAGAAAGACCTTATAGAAAACTTCCAGTACCTAAAGGGGCCACAGGGGAGATGGAGAGGGACTTTTGACAAGGGTATGTAGTGATAGGACAAGAGGAAGTGGTTTTAAGCTGAAGAAGGGTAGACTTAGTTTGGATTTTGGGAAGAAATTCATTACTGTGACGGTGGTGAGGTCCTGGCACAGGTTGCCCAAAGAGGCTGTGGCTGCCCCATCCCTGAAAGTCTTCAAGGCCAGGTTGGACAGGGCTTGAAGCAGTCTGGTCTAATAGAAGGTGTTCCTGCCCATGGCAGGGGTCAGAACTAAGGTTCTTTCCCTCCCACACCAGTCTAGAATTCTCTAATTCTATATACACAGGCAAGTCTCTGCATATACACACATACAGACTGAGGTCAATGGACCTCCATCCATTTATGCCCCTTGTGGATCTCTTCAGCATATCAGAATGGAATGATGTTATCTTACATCACCCTCATTAATTCTGTCAGCAGCACAGAGCATGATTTTAACTTGAGAAGCAACTCCCATTGATACTGAAAAAATACTGAAGAAACCACAGTGGATTGATTGGATGTGCTTTTTTTCCTAATCCTGTCAAATGAAAGGCTGAAGTAAAAGAAGCAGCTGGTTGCTCAAAAAACTTGGGCAGCACTTTGGCCAGGCATGAATTGTGTTGAAAAAAACCCCGTGGTTATAACAGCAGAAAGAGAGAATGCAAACAATATTGGGAAAGGGGCAGGAGATGCTCAAAAGAAGAAACAGTGTGAGGTATAACTACAAGACTCAAAGGACATGAAAGAACTGGTTTGACTTTCTGTCCTCCATCTGCCAGGATGAACTCCTCTGTACAATATAGGTTGCCATTTCCAGCACAGGTTTTGTGGTTCTAACCTTCTGGCAAACATAAAAATTCCATTAAAGTGCGAGCCAAACTCCTGTCAACAGCCCAAGGAGAAGGATGTAGCTCTGGCTTCTCTAATTTCGCATACAACCCAGATGGAAGTACAAGCACTTCTATGTTGAAGTGCCAAATAACTCTCACAAGGCTTATATTATCTTTTCTTCGTCTTGCCTCAGACAAACTTCCCTGCTTCTGGGGACTCCGCAGCTGTGTGAGCTCCAGCAAAAGGCTGTGCTTGGCAAGCCAAGTCCCGGGGATTTGCTTTCCAGCTTCTGTAACGAGGCTTCCCTTCCCTCCCAGTCCCATCAAGGACTGCTCAACCAGGAAAAACAGCTGCAGAATCTTCACAGATTCTTTAAAGCAGTATTTAAAGGCAAGGTGCCTCATTTTCTTGAAGCGAGATGCATTGCGAACAAGAGTACACCAAAATAATAAGGCAATAACTGCCTAGGAGAAAAGTGAGGAAAATAATATGGGGAGGTTGTAAGAGGGGAATTGGAATTTAGCAGAGCTAATAGCTTTTAAACATGAACCTATGTTTTAATTCCCTTGCTTTAACCTTGCCTTTGGCATCTTTTATTCTGAAGAACATACAGTTTGACCTTCAAGTTCCTGTAAATCAGAGGATTAAGACACAAAAGTGGAGTATAGAATGATTGTTATACCAAAATCATTAACATCAAATACAGTCATGCCTACAAATAGTGTTTCATCAAATATACTTTGAGTAATATTGGCTAATATTATCCCTTATTTCCTCATAAAGCCAAATGTTGATTTGAGAAAAGAAATGACCTCCAAGTAAGGACTATATCAACTACATCCATCTTACTTTAGTGCTGAATATGCTTTTCCACCCTTCTGAATAAGAATAAAAGTATTCTTCATAATTTGGCAGCATGATGACTAAGCTAGTATTGTTCAAGTAGT
Source organism: Illadopsis cleaveri (assembly GCA_013399915.1). Lineage (NCBI taxonomy): Eukaryota > Metazoa > Chordata > Aves > Passeriformes > Timaliidae > Illadopsis > Illadopsis cleaveri. The sequence goes on from VXBB01012964.1 coordinate 48,301, forward strand.
AGAGAAATAAGAAGAAGATAATATAGATTTGTAGTTTGATCAGGCAGGTGTAAGAAGAAGAGCCATGTTTGTAACTCAGTTAATAATTTCTGATATATCAATCAATTCTACGTATTAGTCTGTATAGGCATTTTGCTTCCTGCATTCAAAATTCTGGAAATCTTAGCCTCTCTCGACTGGCTAACTTCTGAGTAAAAATTCCTTTGGCCTCAAATATCATGGGTTTGAATATGGGAGAGAATAGGGTGATCAACAATCTTTGTTATTATACAGAGTATGCCTTTTCCCCTGGTGACTTCAAGACTAAAAGAGCCACCTTTCTGTCCTGGGACACCTCTACAGCTTATCCTAAAGAAGACTTAACTACAGTAAACTCTCCATACCTCAGCCCAAATGAGCCTGGGATCTTTAGACATCTCTCCTTGCTCTGATGCCAGAGAGAAGATAACTTGGGTTCTTCCTTGCAGAGAGGACTGTAGTTCTTCCTAAAAGAACACTGGTATAATTTGTAGCATTGGAATTCACAGTCAGCCCTCTGCTCAGTCTGCACACAGGGTTTTGGAAAAAATATGCCCAGGATTACAGCTGAGGCCGTGGAGACTGCTGGAATTCAAGGAAGAGCTAAGATCATTTTTCAGTGTTACACTGTAGTTCAAACAGTAGCAACCTTAAACATAAAATCAATAGCCTGTCCTACCATAAATTTCATCCGTTCTCCTAAACAAGTTGCATAGAGTGTCTATATCTAGTGGTACATCTTAAACCAGGAATAAAAGAACACATCCCTTTT
>VXBB01012964.1:49127-85198 GCA_013399915.1 Illadopsis cleaveri
TTTTCCTCAGAGAGATAGTAACAATAAATTCATGAAAACTGTAAAGATGTTAAAACAGGCAACCATGTGGAAGATATCTGTGCTTGTGTGGGTTAAAGGGCAACTTGTTTTGATAATTTTTGATTGCACTGAGTTGCACTGATGCCCTCTTAAGCATATGAGGGATATAATTTTATGTCATTCAAGTTAGGTTGAGATACCTTGAAAAGCAGCTGATTTGAAATATGATACATAAATCTAAATAACACTTTCTTGATGACACATATGGTTTTTACAGTTAAATTATTTAGTTAAAAGAGAAAAAAAAAAGAAGAATGGCAGGGAATTTTCTGCTTCATTCCACCCTGGCTGCAATAATTAAGACTCTGTTATTAGTCACTGTCTCTAGAAGTTGGAGTATCATTTTCAAAGCCACTAGATGTGTCTAACAAGGATGTTAAACCAGAATCAATGGGCCTGGGAAATTCTTATGCATCCTTTTGCCAAAAGTAAGCTTTTTTAAAAGAGAGTTTATTGTTAAATTGTTAATTTAGAATTTAGAATGGCAACAGTACGGATTTCTATAGACAGCTGTTTTTTTCTCACAATAGATTTTTAATTTTTCAATCCTAATTTATAGTTGGACATTTCCTATTTGATTCCTACATCTGGTGACTGCTCTGAGAGGGGTCACTTCAGCACAGCCCATCATTTCTGAAAAGCCTTCCTTAGAAATCTCATTTTTCCATTCTGTGGAAACTGGCTGGCTACTATGACTTATTGCTAACTGAGGACAGGGTTCATGAGTAGCTGCTGGGGTGACCTGAAGGAATAAACCTCAAACCTCCAAAAGAAATAAAATCTTTTACTGCCTGACTGATGGATGATAATAATGACACACACTCATGCGGCACTATTATTTCAGCTGTTATTGTTTCAACATGTAAGATAGGGCTGAAATTTCAGGCAGGAATAAAAAAAAATATGTATATATTTTAATAAATAACATTTAGGAGTAAGTACCACCCAAAAGACAAAAAAAAAAAATTTCATAGAACAGGATTAACCAATATGCACCATCTAGATCCCAACAACCATGAAATCATTGGATTCAATTAGATAAATGTCAAAGAAAAGCTGTGGAATGATCAGAAGGCTGAAGTCCTACAGAAAAGAAGAAAAGACTGATTTAAAAGGGTGTAAGAGAAGAACAGGAGCTGGGTACTTGATAAAAGTAAAAAGATGGGAGGATGCTATAAAATTAAAGTGAAAAATGTGTTTTTCTTGGCCATGGCAGTCAGGGCACATGCAATGGATGTTTAATTGTTAAAACAAAGACTAAAATAAAGAAAATTTATTGCTAACAAAAGTTTTTTGTAATAAGGCTAGTGAAGTACAAATTATGTTTTCTCAATTGCTTATAGAGTCTTCACCTCCCTCTGTAAAACGTTTTTTAAAAACAGGCCAGAAAAGGCAGTGAGCCATGATATAAATATGGTTAATTTAATCTCAAGAAAATGAATTTTCTAGAAAAGCTTTTGTGATCCTTTCAAGACTGAAGAATCTATGGCTGAAAAAGAAAATTTAAATTAAGAAAACTGGATTTCTTTCAGCATTTAGTGCCATTTCCGGTAGCTGACATTTGCCACTCTCAGCACAACCTGAGGGCAAGATTTTTGACAGATCAAAAAACAAGTAAAAAATCAAAGAACATGTTCAGTCTTTCACCTACTGTGCTTTTTATAGGATAGCACCGAGGTACCTCAGCAGCCAAAAAATGATGAGCAGTTTGAGAGGAAAACAGTCTTTGAGCGAGAGGGAGAAGGAGCTCACGGAGAGCTCACAGTTCACTGAGCTGTTAGACACATTACCTGTGACTGAAGGTTCACAGAGCAGATAATCAGTCAGCACAGACTGCAATCTGGAACAAACCCTTTGTTTCACATTAGTCCTAACACAAACTCATATTACAGATAAGTGCTGCCCTCTCAAAGACCATACATAATCACAATTTTTCCTGTTTCTGCCATGGCTTGTTTTGTGCATCAAAGTCACCTTTGTTTTACTTTCTGTTCACCAAAGCTTGGTGCAAGAAATGTCACAGGCTATCTTGCAGCATGGGAGTGAGAAACTAAGATGTGTCCCAGATACTTGATTCTGTGTGCTGGCACCTGTGACTTGCTTTTTGTCAGGACAGACAAGCAGTCAGTTCACTGCAAACCGATTTCTGAGTGATCATGATTCAGTGTTCCTAAACATGCCAAATATCTCCTGGTTCTCACTCCCATGCTGGTCACAAGCTGCCAGTGTCGTTTTCCATTTTTCTCAATCTTCCATCAGTTCTCAAATAAAGATGGTGCTCGGTTTATGTTTTAAAGCAAAAAACAAAATAAAATAAATCAGGCTTTGTAATCTCTGCCTAACTAAGAGAACAAAACTGCAAAACTGCTCTTCTTGTTCGTACTTATCTAACTTTTTTCAGCTTTTACTACATGGCTCCTCAACCACTTCCTGCAACCCCAGGCTCTTTCCTGGAGAGTTAATCATGCACAGCGTAAGTACATGCACCCGTTTAAACTTTGTTGCTTTTAATTTCATCTGTGGTGGAGGTGGAGTGAGCTGTGTCTCCCAAAACAGCTCATAAGTTTTGAAGGTTTATTTAAAAAAAAATCCAAAAAACAAACAGAAACTTTCTTTTTTTTTTTTAATAATTTTCACTGTCATAGCTACAAAGAGAACTTGTAATTGAAGCCTGTTGTGATATCACCTTCTGAAGGCAGACAGACTCCATTTACAGCAAGGAAATGCTGCATTTGACATTTTCTCTTTTCAGGGTGGCTCTGTACCAGAGCTGGTACAATTATGAGTTCAAAACTAATAGCAGCAAAACCTGACATACAGTACCTTCATTTTTGGAGGTGGGAGCATGACTGGCAGGAAAATAGCTGATGTTGCTGACCTCTGGGTTTTCATCATTAACCTTGAGAATGTATGAGCCGTTAAAAAGGAATAAAGGATTGCTGTCACCACTGAACAGTTTGCATGTCTACGTGCTCTAAAAAAAGTCCTGCTCTTGACACTAAAATCCACTTTCTCATCCTACACTTACAACAAATTCTCTTACTGAGATGTAGCACTAGTCCTCCACCCACCGACCAACTGACTTTTCACTTTTTTGACATTCCTTAGACCAAGTTAATGATGGAGTTTTTACATGCAGAGGGTTCAATTCAAAGTTCATGAAGTTGATGGAATTCCTTCTATTTATTTTACTGGTTGTTGTACCATGTTAGCAAAGAACAAATGTTCAAGTTATTCCTCATTAAAAGGGAAAAAAAACAAACACAAAAAACCCCAAAAACAAAACACAAGAAAAAATAAATTGGCCATGACAAAAAGGAGAGGGGAATTTCAAAAATGCTCACCTGATGGGATTGCAGCAGCTTTCTCCTAACAAAATGACATTCACACTGTGCCAATAGCAGTCAGATGAGGAAGACACACGTGACAGAATGATTTGACACTTGCCAGCAGGGTGGGAAATACTGAATTGGATCAGCTCAAGGCTCAGGACAAAGCTAAAACACAAGTAGAGAAACTGAAGAAAGTGGTGAAACTAAAGCAGGTATCTACAAAACAAAAAAACCCGGGATATAGATTTTTCTGGTCCTCCTATCACCAGAGCATGGGAAGGATGGAAACAGCAACATTTCCTGGTACAGGCTCAACCCACTCACTACAAAAACAATTATTATCCTGTGTTTGCTGAATGTCCTCCTCTGGTACCAGCAGTCACACTATCTAACCTGATTTTCCTACACTCTTGCAAGGAAAGAGGAGTTCAGGAAGGTTTGCTGCTACCTCAGCAACTCTGTTGCTTTTCCCTAGAGCTGACCATGGTACCTGCTACATACAATTACAGCAGTTTCAGGGATGTATGATACCAACTGGTCTTGATTTCTTCAAGGAAACTGTTTTAGTGCTGTCTAACACATAGAGGTCACAGAGATGTCTCCAAAAAATTCACATAAACTCTGGGGAATGCCACCTGAAACAAGAGAGGATTTTGAATTAACCTATTGAGATAATAAATCCCAGAGTTTTCTTAAACAAAAAAAAAAAGCTCATCTTTGTATATTAAGAACATGTCATAGTTTTCAAAATGGATTAAGGAAAAGCTTTTTCAATTCTTTGAATGAAATTTCTTAAAGAAAGATGTGGCTCGTGTGTCAGAATGAATGACTACAGATCTTCAGGATTTTTCTTTAACATTCAAATGTGTATGTCTCAAAAAATATCATGGTACAAATTTGTATTCCTAAATACAGCTCTGATCTCTCCCTGCCTCCACCACCTGCCATTTCAGATTTCTGGAATGGAGCAAGAAAGAGAACACATAGAGAAGCTTCAGGTTAATCTCTCGACTATTATATTATTTATATTACTGACTTCTTTCCTGTTGCTTTACTATCCAACTAAATCAAGTGTGTTCTACTTATTCTCTTTCACAGAAACACTCCTCCCCACCACCTATGCTCCTTATCTTTTATGTTGCCCTTTTTAGGATTTTTTTAAAATTTTTTTCCCTCACTTTTTAGAATAAAGTGATCAAGCTCAAATGCAGTGCTCATGGTGAGTGAATGCAAGTTATTCCTATAATAGCCCTAATATTTGGTAAAAGACTCCTTATGCAATTTCAATTTATTCTTCAGCCTCACTTTTTTAAAATCACTGCTGTATTTTGAGCCTTTGTCCTTCACTAAGTGTCCTTGCAGCCTTTTCTGTCTCACACTGAGTTTTCTCATGTTCCAGCAACACGTTTCTGTCCGAATCCCCTGATTTATTAACAACAAAAATATTTATGGAAAACATGTCAGGTTTGACAAGAACTAACCCCAAATGCATAAAAAGAGTGCCTTCCTTCCCAGCTCCAGAATTGCCAAAAGTTTTACTGAGAAGTCTGCCTAAGTCATGGTAAATTGAAGTAAAGTCCCAATTCTACCTAAAATCAAATGGGATATTTTTATCACTGACACAAATCTGTTATTATCTCCTCAGTCACCAAACTGAACTTTGTCTCTCTGTTTTGATAAATTGTTAACTGAGTCCAATGCAGGTCCTAAAAGCAGTAGACTTTCCGATTTTCATGGTGCAAGGAAACTATCTTATACCTAACTTTAATAAAATTTTGCCACGAGTTCTGTGGGACTGAGTCTCCATGAAATCCTTCTGAACAAATGGAAGCATAAATTATAACAAAGCCATGTTATGATTTCTTTTTATGCTCTATTTGTGTAAGCTGAGCAGATGCCACCAATCTTATCTGGTTTCATGTTAATCTCACCTCCAGTGAACTGTATTTTCACATGAGGTTGCAGGTGACTAAAACATTTTCCCTTTACAAGGAAAACAAACAAAACAATGCAAGAAATACTTTTTCATTTCTTTCAGAGATGCTGGAACCCTCCAGAAAGTTTTCTTGTCAAAATCCATATACATCTTATCTTCTAAGAGCATTGTACTTGACTAACAGGGCTACTTCTTAAAAAAAATTAAAAAATCAAGTGTTTGTGAACCATTTTGATAAGCCCATGAGAGAACATTGTGCCTGGCACCATTGACCTGTCATGAATCATAAAATTTAGGAGACAGCTTCTTCCTTTAACAGAATAGGTGGCTCTGTTGACTACATAACAATATTTATCCAAAATCTTGCATCATCTTTTATTTCAGCAATGAGATGTATGCAGGTGTATATGATAAGACATGTCAATGGAAGTCAAAAATGATCTTTGTTTGGCTTGTTTGTTTGTTTGTTTGTTTTGCTTGTTTGTTTGTTTGTTTGAACTGATTTTGCTGAGGAAATTACAGTGAACAAAGATACAGATTGAAAACTCTCTCTTAGAGATGACCAGATTTTCATTTATGCCTTTAGACAAAAGAGTTTCTTACTTCCACCTATGTCATGGGGAAACCCTTGGCACAGGAATACTCTCACATTGTGATCTACTCATGTGCTCATCTCTGCTGTTGATGAACAGGAGATGGAAGGCTGAAATCAAAGACCATCTCTATTTTCTGGCTTTCCATGAATTTTCCTCTGGATCATGTAAAACACTGAGCAGTGCCCTGCAGTACTTTCAGATTGTTGTTGACCATTCAGAACAGCAGCCCCCTTGAAGGCACGGCGAAGCTCTTTATTCAATTATCCAATTGTTTTTTGAAACTCCTATATTACATAATCAAATATAATTAAAATTGATGAACCCACAAAAATATGAGATGTACATGGAGTTAGATTTCTGCTTTGCTTTATCAAGTTAGTCTCTTTATCCACTGGAAGGTAAGATGAAAAGCTGTGGGGCAGGTTATAGTGTGTCCATTGTGGATCAGTGGGGCTTCATTGACTTACATGTGTTGAGAACTGACTACACAACCTCCTACAATAAAAATATTTTCATCACTTGTAAATTCATGTAGACCTCTGCTTGTAGTCAGGGAAGGGAATATTGTCATGTGAAGTTCAGCACACTAGCAAACAATAATGAAATATTGTCATATACTTGGTTAAGCACAGGATGGAACAAAGTCAAGGGCTTTATGAAGTTTTTTGGAGTTCAGATGCCCAGCCGGAATAAATCAATATTGCTGTAATTAGCTCTGCTGAGTTTCATAATCTGGAAATCAGGTCCACTGCTAGGCTTTTTTTCCCCACCTGTATCAAAACAAATTGCTTTTACTCTGATTTAATCCTGACTGATTTATTGATAACAATGAAATTTTACATCCCGATAAAGAAAGTAAGCTTAAAGATGGCATTTAGGTCCTTCATATTTTTGAGTAAAGAAGGGTGGTGGTTGTATGGCTCCTGTTTTCATCTCCTTTTCATCCTCATTCCCCTTAGATGGATAAGTTACTCTGCTTTATGTATACGTAAATGTCCTTTAAGGCTCTCTTTATTTCATTGTCTAGCCATATAGAAAATAATGAGGTCCCCAATGAAAGCCTTAAGGGTCTCCTAAACAATCAGGGAGGAACAAATGGCTGTCTTATGAGCCCTTGTGAAAATAGCAATTTGTTCATTAATCATGGAAGTAAAGCCTCATCACTGGGGAACTAAGTCAGCCTTACTCCATGGATAACAACAAAAACACCTTCACCATGAGTGAAACATTCATCATGCTAAGCCTGTAAATTCCATGTAAAGGCACTGCATTAACCCTTTCCCATTCTATTTTATGAAGATCTTTCTTGGTACGGTAATTATGACTGATCCAATACCTTCTTTCCACCCAATAAAAAAACCCAAGTGAATGAATGTAATGACCCTGGAAAGTGTGTTTAACCCTCTTCTACTGACTTGGGGTTTTGAGTATTAAAGTTTCCTCTCATTATTAGCAACAGCTGAAATTACTTTACAACACAGCAAGTAATGTAAAACATGACTTGTGAGATGGAGCCAAACACTGGCACTTATTTAGGAACATACAGGTTGTTGGAAACTCAGCTCACAGTCAGAAAAAGAGCCATTAATGGCCCCAGTTATCAGTCTCTCCTCACCAGTTCCCAGTGAAACATCCATCTTTTGCAGGATATGATTTTTTCCTAGGTCTGATCCTTTAATAAGCTCACCAGCTGGTTACAGGGGCCCACGTAGGAAGGAGGGTGGGCAGCTGAGATTGAATTTACTTGGATTTAGGCTGGTGTAGAGTCATGTCCTTAAAGTAAATCACACCAGTCTCTGTAATATATAACATAGTCTTATATCATTGAGTTGAAAATTGCCATTTAGAGTTTATGCTCTTGCACTTAAATATTGCCTTCAACATTATTGTATAACAACCGTGGATCTCATTATAATGGATAAATACGAAATATGGGGCTAAACCTTGGGATTTGTTTTGGAAGATATTGTGACAGCCTTTGTTTCACAGGAGAAAAATGCAAAAGTTCACATGAGAAAATTCACAATAATTTGAATCCTCTCTGTCTCCACAGGCATACATTATGCACAGTTTGAAATGGACAAAAACCTCTTAATTGTCAAGAAAAATATTTAAAAAGTATGGAGTGAGTCTTTATCTTAAGTGGACATCAATGGAGAATACAAGGGGATGAAATCAGGCTTTTCATGGATGTGCACCACAGAAAACACCAAAGGAAGCAGTTACAGGCTGTCAGAATGGAAACTCTCACCAGGTGAAGGCAGATCATTTTGCAAGAAGGACAAGCTGGAATACACCCCTGAGAGGTCGTGGGATGTCTCTCTTTGAACAATTTCTAAACTGCACACAGCTGGAGACATCTGGGCAAGGTGCTGAGTAACCTGATTAAAGTTTGAAGTTAGTTTTTCTTCTCTCCTTTTCTCCTTATTCATAGCAACAATTTTGCAAAATTCTTTTTCCTCTAATTTTTAAAATTGTTATTGCATTATTAACCTTTAAAGGGTTTTGTTTTACAGAGCCTGTCCCTCATGGAGATGCAAATAAGTGAAAACTGTGGTGAACACCTCCCTCCTACCAGAAACATCCAAACATCTCTTTCCACCAAATCTTACTCTTATTCTGCTACGATGTTCAGTCAAGAGAAGTACAGGGCTAAACAGATGGGAAACACAGGCAAAGGTCCAGTGGAATCCGTGGAAACCAAACCTGAATTGCAAAAAATTACCTTTCAGTTGCAATGTTATTAATAGATTTGAAGGGACCTGCTGCACATAGGGTGGTTGACTGCATTGTCCTCTTCCCCTGCTATGAATTTTGCGAGTATAATGATAATTTGGAGGAAAGGGAGATGTTAAGAGTGCTGTGCAGACTCTGCCTTCTTCTGTGTGCTCAGCCTTTCTTTTTCCCTTCAGGTCCTTTCCCCCACCCCCTTTCTTTTCTGGATGAGATGCTGAGTAATGAAGCCTTTCGTTGGAAAGGTGGCACGTGTATTACTGAAATTTTCACCTTGAATTATCTTCACAAGAATACAACTCTGAATATCTGTTTTTAATTTCTAATCTCAATTTCAGTAGCAACTTTTAGAGGTGTTGCTGAATTCACCTAGGAATAACAAATTCAACTCACAGTCAACTGCTCCCTTCATTGTGTGCTTGGAGAAAAAAATCACATACACAGACATTTTTATTTCATATAAGGCAGTTTTATGGCACTGCATGTAATATGCATTTTTCTGAATGAAAGCAGAAACAAGACATTGAGTTAATCAATATTAACAATAAAAATAACCTTCTTTTATTCGTGATATGCAAAATTGTTTTTTAAAAGTAGATTTTTTCCTTTATGTGTTCAAATAAAGATGGTGTTAATTTTTAAAAAATGGTATTGCAAGAAGCTTTAGAAGAAAACAATCAAAATTTTTCCTCTGTGAGGAAACCCTGACCCAGAACTTGTTTTCTCTACAGGCAACACAGAGAGTGATGCACTACAGCAAAAAAACCCCAAAATCACTGCTAGTCAAAGTACAGATATTTTTAGTGCAGTCTCTCACAGAAAAAGATGAAGTCAGGTTTCGTTATGCAATATCACTTAAATATACTGTTACTTCAGGAAAGAGTGAAACTTTTATAGCTCCTTGACGTAACTAGACACTTCCATGAGGTTCAGCGGAACTCATTGATTTTACATAGATAATATTCCCTAAAAGCTACAAAATTCACATGTCATTTAACTCTAGTTTTAATTAAAAATTTACAGGCCCAAATGTATTCCTTTAGCAAAGTGAAGTACTGAAAACATATGTTTGTGATAAAGTGACAGAATTTAAAACAAAAATGTCCAGGAAATACTGGACAAATGGCGTTATGGAACTTGACTTCTTTCCAAAACTGAATTAATCATTGCTTTTGAGTGATCTTTAGATTTAGTAAAATAAAACAGAAAAGCAAACCAACCAACCAACCAATCAAAAACCCCCTCCAAAAACAAAACCAAAACCCCCAAAAACCAAAGCAAAGCAAAGCAAACCAACAAAAGAAAAAAACCCAAAACCAAACCAACCAACTAAAAACACCACCAAAAAAACCTACCACCAAAAAAGCCCACCAAAAACACCCCAAAAAAACCAGAAATCATTTCAAACCTTTTCCTTCTGTTCTAAATATTCATTTTACATATTGAAGTTGTAATTTCAGAATACCAGCTGAAAAAGCCAGTTCAGAATCATGGAAGTCAAAATCCCAACAGATCCCTGCCCAAAGTATCACATTCCTGCAAAACATTTCACTTTCAACAAAAGCAGTTTCTCTAGATGATATTTCTAAAAGAAAAATATTTTCTTATCAAAGGAAAACAGTCTGTGAGAGGCCAGAAAACATCGAGTTAATCCAGCCATCTGCCCCTTAATGGGATCAGCAGTACTGTTTCACTTTAATTCCTGTTTTCCTACAAGAAGTTTTCAGAAAAGGTTAAATAATCTATTCTAGTATTTTGTCACCCTGGCAGGAAATTTCTCCTATTGCATGAGCCAGATTTTTTCCCTGATGAAGTCTAACTTTTTATTTGTGTGCTGTACCAATCATGAACATGACAGACTGTGGTTTTCCAATCCTCCTTGCAGAATTATTTTCCCTATACTTGGGATCAAATATTTCAATCTCTCACCTTCCTTTGTTAGGCTTAAATAACTAGAGTTTCTTTCACTCTTTCTTCAGAGGTCATATTATCTAGATGACACAATCCTTCTTATTTGAAATGTTTACACTGTTTCTGTTATCATAGTGTTGTCATGTTTTTAATCCCTTGGGCTACACTTCTAAAATACAGATCAAAATCACCATCACCTGATTTATAGGATTTTATTGTTTCCATGATTCTTTTTCCTTATTTTTTTTTTTGAGCAGACTTGAAGTTTCTTCTCAGAGAAGACAACTTGAATTTCAATTGCCTGAATATAATTTCTGCACTGCTGTGTCTTCCAGCATGAGAATATTTATTATCAGCAGAAAGCTCTTATTATGAAACATGCATTTATATTTGAAAGCAAAAATAGGAATTTAAAAACAGAAACTATTCCTAGTTAAGCCAGTGCTAAAAAACTCCATGGGAATTCAGTAGAAGGGGAAACAAACCGTGAAAGGCCAGCAGGGCTGTAATTTTGTTGTCTGCAGTGGGCTTGAGGTAAGATCTATAGTCAGAGAGGTCCAGAAGAGTTTTAAATAGGTTAGGACATCAGTAGCAGCATAAAAATTTTCACTTTAATAACTGTAACATCAAAAAAAAAAACAAAACAAAAACAATCAAAACCCAAACAAAAACCCCAAACAAAAAAACCCAAACAAATTGCAGATACAATTTTTCCATGGGCAAGCAAAAATTTCTGTGCCACACAAGGTAAGAGTAGGAAGTTTACTTCTTCACATGTAAGTTTCCTGGCATGCACATTTTATAGAGACTCTTTCCCTACTAGTTATTCCAATCTCTCGTGGCTGCAATTCATCCTTATATGTCTGTCCTCTTCCTCACTCCAATCCTCTTCTATCTGAATCTTATTAGTGGGGGCTTTCTCTCCTGAGTTACTGCAAACCTTCAAACCCATGATGTTTTACTCACAGCCTTGACTGCAAAAGACAAGGAAGATCAGATTCCATATTCAGATATATAACACAGGAAAACTGCTTAAAATATCTGCCTTAAATTATTCCCAAAGTCTTAAAAGTAAAGTAAAAGCAATGGCTTAGGTCATGGTTTTAAAGTAATGATGTAAGAATTTACAGCTTTTGGGGAGAGTGTAAGTACTTTTTGTTTTTTAAAATAACATTTTGAATTTGCAGTATGGAATGATGCCTAATTTGAGAAAAAGGGTTGCTTATGTTTTTATTAAATTCCTATAAAGACCCAAATGAAGTCTTGGTCCAGCAAAGGAAATGACAGCCTTGCTCTGCTTTACACAAGCCCTGGATTTCACTCTGGTGTGTGCTCCTGTGCACTGCTAGCTTGAGCTATCATTACACCTGCAACCTCAATTTTTGCATTTTCTGGGATTTGAGGGATTTATTGCAGGACACAATAGTACAGTGAAATACTCAGTAAGATGCACAGGATGAGACAATAAAAGAAAAACAAGCTTTTGCTCCTCTGTACAAAGAACTTGTTTCTTACTTACTGGAGCATTTCTTCTAAGTGACAAACAGGAAAGACTGGCAGACTCAAATTAGAGGTTAAGCAAAGGGTAGCTGAGAAGAACAAGAGTCAACTACCTTAGTTTAAAAATAGAAATAGAAATGAAGCTAGCAACCTGAGGGAACTGACATGTAGCAGATTATGAGGAAATTGGGAAGGTTCTTTTATTACAGTTAAAACACAGACGAAATGAAAAAAAGTACCTGCTTTACCAGGTTCCAATTCTGCCTTCAGCCAAGAAGAAAAGCTCATAGTATTAAACCAATTAAGATTAAAATGAAACTTGTAGGCAAGATGGTCCATTCCCTGATATCCCTTTTTGTGTGGTGCAACAGATGAGATGTATCCCCTTCCCCACAAGATAGCTTAATAAAAGGTTAATGTGCACTAATTTTTTAGAAATAAAGCAAGGCTAAACAGCTTTTTCATTACAATTACCTTTAAAAGTTTGATTATTGTTCAGATTAGACTCCCTGGTTAACACTTTTTTATTTGCAAATCAATTCTGATTGAATACTAACATCAGAGAAGAAATTATTACAATCACTCATGAGAGAAAAAAACATGATGGACACTGCAACAGGAAGAATGGGAATCTTCACCTGTAGTTTAGGAGGTGCTGAGGTGTGCTGGACTTGTTCACTTCATGGCTTGCACGTACTCATCTGTTCTGCTCTTGGTAAAGACTGCTCAGATTTAAGAGAAATAATTATATTCATTGCAGTGCAGCTCAGCAAACTTCTGAAATTGGTAATTTCTAGATACAGTCAAACAACAAAATTCCTTCCTGCGGAAAATTGCCTTTTTGATGAAAATCCTGAAGCTTTCGTTATCTGACGAAAATTTAAAGTTTGAGGAAAGCAGACACTGTAGGTATGTGTTAAATGAAAACACAAGTTCCTACACAAGAAGTTTCACAGAAAATATTTGGCAGACCCTAATAACTTCTTTTTTTTGCCTTATTTCCTTCTTGTGACACATTACTGAGAAAGATGTAAGTGGATAAAATCTGGAGTATTCAGGTCCCCTTAATCCACCTTGGTCTATTCAGGACAAGGCATAGCATGTCTAGAAGCTATGTCTAGAAGCATTGGTTTTCAATTTTTTCTATTTTTCTATTATTTTTCCATTTTTCTATTTTTCTATTAATTCTATTTTTTCTAGAAATAGATCCATAGAACCATAAATCATAGAAAAGTTTGAATTGGAAGGGATCTTAAAGATCATCTCATCTCATCTCAACCCCCCTGCCATAGGCAGGAAAAAATTCCACTGGACCAGGTTGCTCAATGCCCTGTCCAATCTAGCCTTGAACTCTTCCAGGAATGGGGCACAATATATAAATTCATAACAGCTAGAAATGATTTTTTTTTTTTCACAGATTCCTAGTGCTTGCAGAAAAAAACCAACTCCTTGTACTCTTAATTTAATTTAGATATAGCAGTAACAAATGTCAGAGCTGCTTTCAGGAAGGCCTTGACTGGAAGGACTCAAGATGCACTTACAGGTTTTATATATTTTCTCCTAATTAAAATATATATATTCAATATGAAAATAGCCCATCCACATGGACTGGTTTCTGACAAGGAATATAATGTCAATATTTGGGTTAATTTTAAGAAATGGACTCTTACTCCATAATAATATTAATTTAAGGAAGATTTTCTAAACCTTGGAGGTAGTTCTTTTCTCTATACCATTACTCAGTGCAACTGAATAGGTGGCTAAGAGCCAGTAATGGCCCATGCATAAGGACAAAGCCTAAGTGGCAAGAATACTACACAAAAAACGATATATCTGATAATGTGTTTAGGGGATAACGTCCAATGTAAGCCCCCCAGCAATTATCTTTTTTTTTTTTTTCACAGTGGAGTCCTAAATCAATTCCTAATGTACGACATGCACAATCATTTTAGTTTCCCTTAGTGCTGGTTTAATTCCTGTCATTCATTCATGGCGGGGGCAGGGGGGAAAACAAAATAACACAAGCAACCAAGAAAAATCAGTATTAAAAGAAGAACAGACAGAGTCAGAATTCCCATCTGAAATATAGATGGTATTTAAGTCCAAAACCTGACTTGAATTTTACACCTAAAATCAAGAGCTAGCACTTTTCTGTGCTCCTACTTCATGTATAGAGAGGAATGAATATAGACTAATCTAAATTGTAATTTCATAGGTTGTTTATACTGCATAAATAAGGTACAGCAGCTGTTTGAAAGGCAAATTGAACTAAAAGGTCTCTGGATTGAATCCTAAAGTATTTATATTCAGTTTTTCACATTGTGTTCTGTTTTCAAAACCATTGCTGAATTTGTTAAATCACTGGTGTGCTTGTTAAAGAAAATAATATTCTATGAATGCTGGCTGCCCTTAGACTCTCTCCTTGAATTTAAACGTTTGTAGCTAAACACAAAACCACTGACATGGCTGTCTTTACTGAACCAAAACAAACTGCAGTGAATTCTTGTTTAAACTCCATCAGCCATGATGATTGTACTGTATTTGTAATGAAGCAAGGCCTCCCAATAACACTACGAGGACACATTTCGTAGTGTGTAATGGTTTTTACTGTATGTATGATTTCACATGTCATTAGCCAGACTTTTCAAAGTGTGTTCCAAAGTAGCTTATAGAAAAAACACTAACATGCTGCAACAAGGTTATTAGCAAAATCACTATCACTGAATGGGCAATTTACTTTTTCTTTTCCTACTTGCTGTTGGTACTTACTCCAGCAAGACCAGAAGGCCAGCTTTAAACTGAAAGAGGGTAAGTTTAGATTAAATATTAGGAAGAAATTATTTCCTATCTGGGTGATTAGACACTGGCACAGGTTTCCCAGAGAATCTGTGGCTGTCCCATCCCTGGCAGTGTTCAATGCCAGGTGGGATGGAGCTCTGAGAAATCTGGTCCAGTGGAAGGTGTCCCTGCCCATGGCAGGGGATTGGAATGAGGTGATCTTTAAGGTCCCTTTCCATGCAAACCAATCTGTGATTCTATGAACATAACATTAATATACTGTTCCTAACTGAATATCCCAATTTTTCTCAGAAGTATTTGCTATACTATGATATGACTTTATTGAAGTTTTATTCAAGTTTTTTCTCTTTCATGTAAGAACTTTCACATAAAAATTTCTTATTCTTTTTAGCCTCAGGATCATAGACTTCAAGCAAGGAAGACAATGAATTAAGCACATGCAAGGTTCCTCTCATCCTACCTTCTTTCCATCCCATGAAATCCCTGTCTTCATAGTGAATTCAAACAAACCTTGTAGCTACCTTGTGAACTCTTCACTCTTTTTTGAGCTATTTCCTTCCCATGCCCTAAATTTTCCAATCCCAACTGCTCAACAGCATTACTTCAATAGTAGACATGGTTCCAATTCTTCTGCCTTTCCTTCTTTAGCTGCCCAGGAAAGAGCCTGGAGTGGCAGTGACTTGAGTATGCAAAATCCAGGGTGATTTTACATCTCATAAGGGTGTGAGGGCTCTATCCATCAGAGTATGGGCTAATATGAGGACTGGGGTCCCTTGGGAAAAGTAGAGAGAGAGAGTTCTCTGGAATAAAAACATTGAGCTGTCTGGGAGTGGATTTCTGCAACTTCTCATTCCCATGACAGAGAAAATATAGAAAGAAAATCAAATCAGGCGGACCTTTGGTCATAATTTCATGCCCTAAGGAAGCATTTCTAGTTAGTATTTTCATCTGCTTGTGTTTGAGGAGAGCAGAACTGAATTCTGAGAGGCTGCAGAGGTGGGAATTGGGAGAAGAGAGGTAGGCAGGTAAGCAACAATTTTGGGGACAAGCAGCTGGGTTGAGATGATTTAGGAGATCTGAGGCAAGGAGAGAAACCAAAGTTGTGTTTATTCTTTTTGATAACCATTGTAACGTCACCAAGACCAGTGAAAATAAGTAAGAATATGACTGCCAATGCTCACAGCTATTTATCTGATTAAGTGTAATCTTTATTAGAAATAGTGACTTTGAACTCTTCTGATAATTATCTATGAGCAAGCATTCAATTTTGTGATTGTATATGTGATATCATAGAGTGCTGATGGATTTTCCCCTTGAGGGACTGAAGTGTTATTATTTAGTGTTTGTTTATAAACATTCACTCTTTACAGGTGTAGATATGTCATTAAGTTGCTTAAATAATCCAATTGTTTCCAGAAGATCTGGAACTTAAGTGCTTTTTCCTCCCTCTCCATTTGGATAGATATTAGTAATTAACTTCAGTAGTAAAGGAAGGACATAAAAAGGGAGTTAGAAAAACTTTGACTGAAAAAGATACTGCCATGGTTACATCCTTGTCTTGCTAGAGTTTATACTCTTGCTGAACTTCATAAGTAAGAGCAATCCTATTTTTATGCTCACAGCCAAGAAATAGAATCAAAGTAATGTTTTATTATTTAAAAAATAAAGATTTGGAGTTGTTTTTAAAAGTTTTTGTGTGTGTGCAAAGAGAAAAATATCTAGAAATAAAAGTTAGAAGCAGCAGGAAGAGGTTTTCATTTTTCCATCCAATTTATCCGGAGTAGTCAATTTAAAAACTGGAAAGTTTAAGAAAAAGGAAATAAGTTGTTTTTGCAGTTTTCCACAAGAATAATGGTGTGGACATCCCTTCAGATAAAAACACTATCTCACCAAGTAAAAGTTTGAACAGCTTTGCTCTGAGATATACTTTTTTATCAGAATGATGATAGAAAGCAAAAGGTATAATGGTTTGAGTTTGGACATTTTGTGGGAAAAAAAGTCCTTATGCAGTTATATAAAATTCGTTTAATTTTAGACTTTTATTGCTCATTTACATTTTGGGGCTCCATCTGGAAAGATGGTGCAAAATGATTTATTTTCTCAGGAGTGGCCCTTGGTGCTAAGGGCAGGCATTTGCTCTGCTCTGATCCCCTATGAATACAAACATAAATAAAAACTTAATTACACATGATCCAATTTATTCTGAGATAATCTAGACCAGTAGTGGCGAATTGCTCCCTGAGATTTTCTATTTCTTTCCAATGGCTACAGAGAAAGCCAAGAAATGAACTGTGAAAAGACCTACTGTACATGTACTGATTGACTCTTTGGATCTCCAGTGGTCAGATATTAACCAGAGTTCACACACTCCTTATACTGGGCCTGTCCATGCGCTTGACACAAACAACACCAGGGCATTTGTTTTGACCCTCCTAAAATGTTCAATTTTTCTTGCCAGCACTAGAAATTTGTTGAGCTGTGTGATACTTGCTAAATGTTTTATTCTGCTTTTTAAGCTGTAGTATTAATAGCAGGCATTTTTTCCCAGGTTCTATCCTTTTTCATGCCATTTGCATCTCTTTGACAGGATTAAAAGGATGAATAAAAACTGTCTGGCTTTTAGCTGCACACACAAATGGTCACTGCTTGGCTCAGTTTCCAAACTGTTTATGGCATTTGAAATGTCTGAGGTTATTTTACCTTCCCTGCAGCTCTTCATTATCTCTTTGTATTTGTCACCTCAGTGGCAATACATCAATATCCTAAGATGCTTCAAGTAGTTTTAGTTTTAGTTTTCAGTTCTATACACCAAAACCAGTCAGGTTGAGAGTCATATATTTATATATCTGTGTCTAGAGGTTGGCTCCTGGCTGTTCTGATTAGATTTTCATTGTCATAGAATCACAGAATCGTAGAATATCCTGAGCTGGAAGGGAACCCACAAATTCATCTGATTTACCCCTGCAGAACTGCGCGTTGCTTGATGCTGTCTGTGACATCTGTATGGGACCAGCAAAGAGAACACAAGACCTACAGGAAACCTGCATCACTCAAGCTGAGTTAAAACTCTACCTGCAGAAAAATCCCTAAATTCCAATCCGAATTTTTTGGGGTTGAAGTATTTCCAGAAGACTCCAAGAGAAAGCATTTTGGTGGAAGAGCAACCCATTGGGTTTTACGGGACTTGATGTAATCCTGTCCAGTACCTTCCAGGAGGCTGTAACTTAGGATTACCTGGATGTCTGACACTAAGGAAATACCCAGTCATCTTGATGGCAGGAATCAAGGCTCTTCTGAAGAATAACCTTGGCCAGGCTTTGGTGCAATTCAGTTCCTTGGACAAGGGTGTCTATTTCCACCTAAACCAACTAAAAGCTCCTAAATGTCCACCCTTGTGCTGTGGCAGCTGGACAGCAGGTGGGAACCTGATAAAATCTTGCACATGGCCAGAATGGAATAAGTTACATGAAGATTTATCAAGTCTCTGAGGGTGTCCTGTATGTCTCAGAATGGCTTAATAATAGCAAGACAACTTCTCTGGACACGATTTGTAAAATAAAAGTTTTTAATAATGACAAAAATAATAAACATCATAGAACAAAGAAATACAAGTCAAATGCAGTGTAGAGAACACTCTTACACTGGTAAGGCAGTCCAAAAAAGCAATTGAGCTCCTTTGTGCAGTCTTTTCAGTACCTGATGGTAGGTTGGCTATTTGGTACCCTGCCCAATGAAATTGGCAACAGGCTTCGAGGTACACATCTAAAGCCCAGTCAGTGCTCCTGTGCTGGGACTGAGCCAATTGCAATGGTAAGGCTGTGGAAAGTTCTGGTTTAACTTCATTACATGTTTAGAGATAAATGGAAACTCTTTTCCTCATATCGAATAGTTTTCTTGGGTGTGGAAATGCATTACAACAGGAACCCATAGGGCTTCTCAAATGGAATGATGTGCTTACACCCAGGAAAAGGGATCACCTCCTCTAAGTCTTGAGGTAAACAAAATTAGCAGTGAAACAACTTAGAGACAGGAGAATTTTTAATTCACTCTGTTTATCACTTATAATTTAAATATAGCTTAACAAGGCAAACTAAGCAGAGTGCCTCTCTCCCATTATCTTTTTATATTCTGGGGGAAAAAAAAGACAATGCACAAAAAGTGTCTAAAATTGAGCAGCTTATGGTTATGTTGCTATAGTTACAGGATGATCAGAGGCTTTGCTAAGCCAGAAAAAGAAATGAGCAGTTTCAAATAGTTTTGCACCTAGTCCCTGCAGATAGTGCTATGTTTCCAAGTACACAGTTTTGATCTGCTTCACATTGGTGAAATGCAAAGAAGCCATTTGTCTCCTGAAATTTCTTATGAATAAAAAAACCCTTTGCATTTTGCATCTGAGAAATCCCATGTATATTTCAAGTAGGAAAAACAGTTTCTATTAATAGACATGGTCAGAAAATATTTGAGGGGTTTTTTTCTCAGAATAATTCCTTTTATCCATTTCTCTTTACAAAATGAAGCACTTAACTTTTTTGTGGTGAAAATAAAAAACTTCTGCTTTCATGCCAAATCTGTTATCTAGATACATAAATCTATATCCTTCAATTAAATACTTAAGTTATACAAGAATAAATACACTGTATAAATATATACAATAAATAAATAAATGTGAAATGGTCAGTTCAAAAAAGAAAAACAACAGCAGAATTTTTTTCCTAAAAAATAATGTCATAAAAATATTAGAATTATTCCTAAAAAAAAATAACTTCAATACAGGTTATGAGTAAAAATTCTCACTCAGAGATGTCATTACTAGAGTTACAATAGAGCTTGGGAAGTTCTGATGGTAATGTGTGTATAAAAAGCTGAATTTGCACCAGACTGTGCCTAAAATTTTATTCCCTTTCTAATAAAAACTCTGAAGTTTGCTTTTCCATTATGTTTTACTGCACAAATGAAAAGCTTTTGTACATGAATATGATGACTACAGAAGACTAAACATTGGCAAATCATTTTCCTGATTTTTCCGGCCCCTTTTAAATGCATTTTCGTTCAGGCAAAGAAATGCCTGCTGCTCCTAAACTTGTCCATCTTTCAGTTTATATTGAATTGTGTGGCGCAAATCTTCTGTTACTTCTCTTTCATTTAGTCCATTGTAAGTGTATCCTACCACCCTCTAAAAAGACTCCACTGTAAATTAAAATTTGTGCTCTTATAAAAATGGCTGCTTCATTCTGATATTAGGTGATTTCTGAAAGTAGGGTGGTAGAGGGAGTCCATTCACACCTCAAACAGTTTTGTTTTAAAGTGAAGAAAGGACTTGGCTTAAGTCAAGTAGAGTAGCTACAGCTCATCTATCAGGAGGTGTCCATTTAAAGCACCCCAAAAGGGGTATGAAGGATGATTTTAACGCATTTCACTGGCTCTTTCTACTTATCTCTCGTGTGTGGGCCTTGTAGGCCCCTGCAGGCCGATGTTTTGAGCAGGGGACTGGACCCAACGGCCTCCAGAGATTCCTTCTATTCAAATTATTCTGTGACCCCTCCTGCCTCTCAGACATCCAGATCTTGAAGGTCAGCACAAATCAAAACTCTTCTCTGTCTCTGAACTTTGAAGTTTTACTGACCTGTCCTACCTGACAGTGGTGGGACTTGTGGGAAATCATTGATCATCTGAATCAGAACCATCTGCTTTTGAGGGAGCTGAACTGGGCTTCAGATTTTCATTAACTAAAGAGAATCAAATTCTCAAACAGAGAGTTTGGGCTCATTAATCACTTGTGAGAACTTAATTTATATGCATCTACCTGTAGATAATCTCATCTATAGACTGAAACACAGGTTATAGTTTCAATGTCAGTAAGAAGTTAATTACTTGATCTTTCTTTAAAAGTTGATAAAGATCTAAGATAAGATTAATTTCAACTCAGTGTAGACATCTGAAGTAGTTCAGAAGAATAATTCCCTGGAAGTGATTCTGTTACCCTCTTAGGACACCTGGTTTTATTTGAGATATCTCAGGGAAACCTGTGGGGTTTCCTGATCCTTCTCCAGAAGTCCACTGGTCCCCAGTGGGTCCAATGTCAGATTTAATGGCCTTATATACCCGGGGGGTGGGTCATAACTGCATTTAGTACCATTTATTGCACAAACATAGGTCACTTCCTCTCCCAAATTAGGAGTCCTGCAAGATAAAGTACAGACATGCACAATCAGGGCAGGAGATGTTCAGTTTTAGCCCCCTGCATATCCCAAAGGGCTAAAGACAGGGATAGACAGAGTCCAAAAGGAGGAGCTGATGAGTTTTCAAAGAAAATGCATAATGGTTTGCTGGTGTGATAATCACTTACCCCACAGAGTTTCTAAAGACTTTTGAATGGAAAATGATGTTATTCATTATGCATGCATTGCAGATTTACCATTAGCCCAGTAATTTTTCTAGCATCAAAATATATCTCCAAGGCAATTCATGTTTGAAAGGAGATACAAGAAAATCTGCAAGAGTCATCTATTGTGGCTTTGAGGTGGGGGAAGAGAAACACCTGTCATCTTTTGGATAAAAGTTATTTGCTCCATGTACCTTAGATGTTTCAAGATAGTTGCACTGACCTCTTAGCACAAAAAGAGTTAACTGTGATATTTACAGAAATGTGATTTTGTCACACAAATGTTTTTCTGCATGAAAAGCAATTCAATTTCTTTTGTGCAAGTTTGCTTTTTTATCAAACTGGGAAAAAAAGAGAGGTGAAACTGAACTACTTAGGGTTACAGACTGCCACTAGTAAATGAGTTTTTACAGGGCTGGGTTACAGTTATGGTAGTTCTTCTGAAGATAACCACTCAATTTAATCAAAGATTATATGAAAACACCACAATAATAATTTTGAAATAATAGATGTTTGTATGTCATCCAAAATAATGCCCAAATTGTTCTGTTGGGCTGTAATTTCTTAGCAGCACTTCTCCTATTTTGCAAACCTGTTATTTATAAGAGAATTAAACAGCATCATCAGATGGCTTAACTGACTCTGAAATTGTGGTATGAGGAAAAAAGTGGGAGTGAAGTGTCAGGCTATCAATTGAAACATTACTCTAGCAATGTCCGAGGTGATCAGAGAACAAATAGAAGCCCATACTCACACCCGAAACTACCAATTAGGGAAGAACCACTCATCCATTATCATGAGCAAATTAGACTAGAAAACTCCACTGGAGATTATCTGAAATTGGATTTTTTTTATTGTTTGTTTGTTTGTTCTGCCTGGTGCAAGTTATTACATTGACAGAATTATTTTTTCTCTCCTCACATCTTCTCCTTCTTCTTAAGTGAACTCCAAAAATACTGGAGTAAAAAGAGGTGGAGTCACAAAGGGTTTTAGGCTCCTGATTCTAGTTAAGTTTTTAGATACCAAACAGATCTAATGGCCCATAAAATCCATCCCCAAAAGCTAACGTTTCCTGGTAGTTCTGCATAATGTTAATTATTGTGCAGAAGAACAGTTGTCCCAGGCCCAAAAATTAAATGCATCAAAAATGAGAAATGAGCATCATAACTGATGCTCTGAGTGAGACCACGCTTTTTAATTAAGAGCAGACAGCAATAATCTAACAACATGTGCTCAATGTGTGTATTTGAAATTTATTTCAGATGAATTATACAAGTACAAAAATTAGGTTTTGGTTCAATAACCTACCCACTAGTACCCTGAGGCATCCAAAACACATTAGGGTATGTCCAGTTCCACTTCCTCCCCTCATCCTCTCCTACTTTTGCTAGAAGTTACTCAGCCCTGCCCATGCCTTTGTTAAAACAAATATTTAAATTAAACCAAAACACCACAAAACCCCAATCTGTATTTCTGCAAAATCGTGAGCTGACTCTGCTCCGTTATACAGTATAATGACAAAATAACTCTGTTGGATCCTCTAACAAAATGTACCCTCACCAGCATAAAATTGACAGGCTAAGATACATTTATGGCAACTAATGCCATAAAATCTGGACACTTCACATGCTTTATGATTTCCCACAGAGGCAAAGAAGGAAGAGTTATTTGACAACTGGGAGTAAGAGGCACAGAAAGGCAAAATGACTTATCTAGGATAACATAAAACACCTGAGACAGAGAAAGAAGCTAAACCTGTGTCCCCTCATTTCCAGGCTTATGCTCTAACCACTAGATAATCCTTCCTGCTTCAAGCCTGAAATCTTGGTGCTCTCATTGATTTTGCACATTATTTAAAGAACTATTTTCAGAAATGCACAGTTTAGATGTTGGCTGAAGTTTCTGTGTACTGAAATGAAAGGAAGAAAAGTACAAGAAATTCAGCATGTACTGGTGAATTGGTTTGTTCCTCCCCAATTGCTGGACTTTTCATTCCCCACTGCTGAACTTCATGACTTTCCTGCTGACCCATTTTTATAGCCTATTAAAAAGGTAATATAATCATCTCATCTTGTCAACCACTCTTTCCAGGTCTATACCATCTTCAGGCTGGCTGAGAATTCACTCTTGGCCATCTTCAGGTCATAAACTGAGAAACATAAAAAGAGTATTGGCCCAAATATTGATGTTAGGAGAACATCACCAGTGACTAATCTTTAGTTTCAGTTCTCATATAATTTTTTTTTAATCCAGCCATCTAAAATGTTTGATTAAGGAAGTGGTCCAGGTTTCCTGTAAAGCCATGGGAGAGGCAGAGGAAGATCTGTGTCATACTAAAACACAGGTCTCTGCCCTATCCAGTTATTTCTTTGCAATGACTGTAGCTGAGGCCTTGATTACTATGCTTAGGCAGCTGGATTTTAGAAAATACATCTGGGTTGGATGAATGTCACCCTTCTTTAAAGAATTAAATTGAGCTATCACTAGAGGAATGGATTGAGAAAGGCCCACATCAAAACTCCTCAGGAGCAAAGCTCTCATCAGCATTTAACTCTGATTTGAAGTGTGCCATAATCAGCGTCCACTCTGACTGGCCTTCCACATGGAGTTTGGAAAGGCTTCCTAACAAAACTTCATATGAAATGAACTCATTTGTCTGACAGTTTTAAGGAAAAAAAAAAAAAACAAAACAACAACAACAAAAAAAACCAAACAACCAAACAACCAACTAAAAAATCCCAAAGACAAACTCTCAAAAAATTCCTCACTGTCAAAAAGTCACCATCTCCTAGGAAAATGTATTGCAAAGTGTTCTTGGCAAGTCAGTATTTTCTGCAGGAAACACATAGTGACTGCTCCATGTGTCTTGCTCCTTGGCTGTGCACTGGCTATATCACAAGTCAAGAATTCACATTTCAAAAGTGGCTTAATCCCTGTGAACCATCCCCTCATGGCTGCTAATAAAAATTGTGACCAGCAGCTCAAGCAAAGGAGCATCCTTTCTGTTTGAAACACGCTGCTTGAGACATTGCAGCAAAACCCACGTGTGCCTTGTACCATGCACAGTTTCATCTCTAAATAAACAAGCCAGAAATAAAACAAAATGAAAAACAAAGTCCGACCGAAATGGAATTTGAGAAAATCCCAAAGAAACACGCTGGAAGGTTGGATATATTTGAGATAAACAGCAGATGGGATTCTCAGGTGGTGCGAAAGATAAAAATGTGAATTTAGAACTGCTGGGAAATTTGTAACTGGAGTACAAGTTTTACTGTTGGAATTCAGCAACAGACAGTCCAAAAGCCTGCTTGCAGCTCTTGGAAGCACAGTTGCTTTAGAACTTCTCATACTGTTTCAGTAGAAATTAAAAGCTTTTCTTTGTCTTTAAAACAAATGCAAGCTTCTGCTGGTCAGAAAAGCTGTAAATATCCCTCACTGTGCATGGTTAAAGCTCTATATTGTTTCCATGCAAAAAATAGAATTACATTGGGTTACCTTCATTTGGAATCATCTTAGTATAAAACTACAGAAAAGTTAAGGTGTCTTTTAAGAGACCTATTTCATGCTTATCTCCGAGATTTTCTTATTTTCCTCACAAGAGGGTCTTGGAGGTTTAAAGGTGTGGTATAAATAAAGCCCAGCCATATAAGTTTCACAGCTGGAACTCAGTTTTATTTCTGTCTTTAACCCTCTTATGCTAGCAAACTGTATAAATAAAATCCAAGATAACCTTACACAGTGTTTAGGTTTTTCAGTTTCATTTTTGGAACAGTGTGGATCTGATGCTTTCTGGCTATCTTACCTTATGTTTTACTTCATCATAGTCAGATGGAGGAGAAAAAAAAAAGATTGGATTTCAGAGAGTTACCTATGAACAGAATTACACTAAGGACTAAAGTCACCTGAACATCCCTTCCTTGGGAACAGCAAAAATCTGTTTTCTTTCTTTCTTTCTTTCTTTCTTTCTTTCTTTCTTTCTTTAATTGCATAAGTGAATCTGATTTCTGCAATTTCCTCTGAAAAATGCAGTAACAAAATAATAGGGTAATTGATTCTTTTGATTGCTTAATAAAAGCAGAGCACAATGCTCAGAGATACAGAAAATAGAAAAGGAAAGCAGAATGACAAAAGAATATGGTTGTTTGCTCTTTCTTTTTTCTATTTTATTTTACCAGCTCAGTAAGCAAAAAAAAGTCTACTGTTGGGAGAATAAGACTTCAGCTCACCCTCATAATTAGGAAGAAAAACTGTGTGCAGGAGAACAGTAAGAGTCTTGATGAAAGTTCAAGGAAAGATCAGAAAGAAAATGAGTCTGGAAGAAAAGCTCTAATTTTTTGGTTTTGGTTGTGTTTTTCCTCATCTAATTGTTGATTTTTCCTCAGGTAACTAAATTAACCAGCAGGCTTTTGGGGCCCTTGTGAAGACTGAGGGGTGTGGCTGACATTCCCAGCACAGCTGGTGAGCTGCAACCACTACACAGTGATGGGGAGGAATTGGCATTTTGGGAACATCTGATTCCCCTGTTCAGATCAGAAAAATGAGATAAGTAACACTCTAGAAACAGGATTTTTTTTTTTTCCTATCAACTGTAAAAGAAATCCAGGTATTTAACTCAGAAAAAAGGGTGCAGACTTTCATGCCAATGCATAAGAATCTCAAAGATGTTTATGTAGCTGGGATGCTGGGACAGTGGTGGCCTAACTGAGGTCTGTGGGGTCTGTTACTCTGAAAGATGAGGAACAGGAGAGGTGTGCCTGTGGAAGAAAAGGAATAAATAACAACAATAATAATAATATGAGCCTGAAGCTTCCTTTACACTCAGAAACTGAAGATAAACTAAATGTAAAGTGAGGAGAGCTCAGATAAGGAGAAGAGGGGCTATTGCCACGATGTAGAAAAGTTTATACATAAACATGTATTTTTCAATGTTTCTCTTATCATGGTGGTCCATATTTCAAAGAGGGAAAACAAAAACATGCTGCTTGAGAGTTCCAGCATTAGGTAAGGTAAAAATCTGGACAGAACATCTAGTGTTCAGGAACTAAAGAAAATTGATAATTCTCAGGTGTCTTTGAGGAAAAACAAATAGGCAAAAGAAAACCACGAAGGATTTATCTGTCTATGTGTGCTAATGTTTAACAGATGCTGGCACTTACAGGAGTGTTATGAGAATTAATTAATGACTGCTGGTAAAAGTAAGCCAAGGAAGCAGTTTTTTTCCATATGATGAACATATTGGGAAAGAGGCAATTTTCCCTTTGTTAACTTTATAGTATAGTACATAAGTGAAACACATTCTTGGTCATGAAGACAAGCAAAAGGCTTTAAAATATATTCACAATAAAAGCCGAAAGTAATTTAGTTGTAATTCATGAGTCATATAATATCCTGGGTTTGAAGGGACACATAGGGATCATCAAAGTCCACCTCCTGGCCCTGTACAAGACAGATCCAAGAAAAAAGGCAAAATAGAATCATCCCATGTATTTGTAAAGTGGTTTTTTTTGTTACCACCATTACTTCATGTCTGAGAGCAGTGAGAATCTTCTGTTCTGTGCCTGGTAACCCCTGTCTCATAGAACTCTTGTACTTAGTGGGGGTCACTTTGTTCTACCACAATATGAAGAATAGTTGGCAACAGGTCTAAATTCACTGCTTCAATACTTAGATAATTGGGAAATATAAAACTCCCCACAGAGAAAACTCAACTATCAGACAGAGATAGTTTAAGGTCAATGTGCACATCCTAACCTGTGTTGTGTTTGCACATACTCCCCATTTTGGCCATCCATGAGCTTTAGCTTTAGTTGAAAACAAGAGTAATCGGGACATTTTTACAATATAATATAACATAACATAACATAACATAACATAACATAACATAACATAACATAACAATATATATAACAGTGACAATTCTCCTTGTAACTTTCTGTCTACTGTAAAGACAGTGTGACACAATATAAAGAGGCAACAATAATATTTATTCTGTGTTTATTTGCCACATAATACCTGTTTCCCAGTTTTTTTCTGAATCACAGAATCATTAAGGCTGGAAGAGACCTCTAAGAGTGTTGACCATCGAGTTCAACCATTAACCAAACCCACCACTAAGCCATGTCCCCAAGTGTCACATCTGCTCATTTTTTTAACGCTTCCAAGGGATAGTGGTTCCATCACTTCTCTGGCCAGCCTGTTAGTGTTTGGCAACCACTTCAGTGAGGAAATTTTCCCTCATATCCAATCTAAATCTCTCCTGGTGCAGCTTGAGGCTGTTTCCTCTTGTCCCCTCATTTTTTAGGAGGCTGGCCCTCATAACGTGCTGTCAGGGAGTTGGAGAGAGCAAGAAGGTCCCTCCAAGCCTCCTTTTCTCCAGGCTGAGCCACCCCAGCTCCTTCAGCTGCTCCTGGTATTCCAGACCCTTCCCCAGCCCTGTTGCCTTTCTCTGGACGTGCTCCAGCCCCTCAATGTCTGTCTTGTGTGGAGGGGCCCAGTTCCAGACCCCAGTGGGAACCAAGGGATCAAGAGGGAGGAGCAGGGGCACCCTTGATGTTTTTTGCACCCAGGCAGGAACTGCACCAGTTTGCAACAGAGTAAACCAGGGCTGAGACCGATGCCTTGGACCCAATCCAAATTTAAAAAGTCTGTTTTGTGGAGCAATTAGCACTAACTTTATTTGCAGAATAAATGAATGTTTGGGCTCTGGAGAACAATTGGTATAATTGCTTCTGAACATCCTCCACTTTCCTTTTCTATTCCCTTGGCAATTCAATGTGAAGTTTCATGGATGATGTACTGACCTAAGAGAAGTAATAAATTTTGGAATTCAGTCAAAGCTTTTGCTAATCGTTAGGATTGCAGAGAGATTTCTTTTGCCATGGAATGTGATATATTTATAAATACATAAAATTACTTTTCCCAGTAGTGTTATTGCACGACCTTTTCATCATCTTTGCACAGCATAAATATTCTTTTTACTATTAATGAATAACAAGAGTTGCTAAAGCCTTCCATGCAGTGGCTTTTAATTCTCTTGCTGGCAAGAAAGTCTCCTCAGGAAACCCTCCTTTATTTAGATGCATTTAACACTTTGACCCTTCTTTCTGTCTTTAGGTCCCTAACAGCACTGTTAGGAGTGGTTCAAAAATCACATTTTGATTTAATTTAAAATCAAAAAAACTGCAAAGGATTGTGATGAATGGTCATTGTCACATATGCATTGTAATGAGAAAATAATATACAACAATCAAAAAAAAATCAAGTGTAAGTCTTGTTAATTCCTTAGTTCAAATGAGAGTTCAGTGTCTTCTGGCACTTCTCACCTTCTGTTTTGCTGACCAAATTATTAAAGCAACCTGCAACAGAGGTTCCACATCATGGAAATAACAACTTATTTCAGTGTCAGCCTTTCTAATGTTGAAGTTATCCCTTCACATTTAACCTGAACCACATTTAACCTTCTTGTCTTAGTGTAAACTTTGTCCTTTTTTGTGGTGTCTGTAATGGACTGTGCATTAAAAATCAAAACAAAAGATATTATATTCTCCTTCCCTTTTCAGCAATCCTTCATACATCCAAAGATACCTCTACTAAACATATTCTTTTCTTCAGTCATTCCTTATAGACTCTTTTTTCCCCGATTATTATTATTTTTTTTAATCTAATAGCTCCAGTATATTTTGTTTTCAAGGTTTAATGTTCAATTATGTACATGATATTCCATCTGACAAATCATGGGAACATTATTTCCCTTTGATATTAAAAAAAAAAAGGAAATTCTAATTGGTGATTTAGTTAAGCAAAAATCCAAATGTTAAAGGAAAAACAGTTCCATTTTGATGAGACTAAAAAGTGCTGTTTCAGTTTTTTGCCTAAGCATCATGTTTTGGAGGGTGGTTTTTTGGAAGATTGTGGAGATTTTGGAAGCTCAGCATTTTGCCTTGTAAGAAAAAATAAAGTCAGAAAATTTACAGTGGCTCTGAGCAATTTCAGGAACTCAAGAAATTAATTGACTAAACATAAAGAGAAAAAGGGCATAAGTCTGCTGAGAACAACCACAAAGGAAGTTGGACCCTGAAGGGACATTTTGTTGCCTCCATGGTGTACAGTATGATTTTATAACTGGGTTTGTGTTTCCAGGAACAAAGTTCAGCAACTTAGTTGCTGGGCAGCAATTTAGAGCACTGAGAGAACAGGAAACTTTCTCATTGCAGTTTTCCCACCTCCACTGAGCTCATTCTCATTTTGCATCTCCACTTCCATATGAAAACATTACAATTTACAGCAATTTACTATTATTTCCTGTCACATTCAGAACTTACTGTTGAAATTTCCTTCTGTCTTGCAAGGATGCACTTCTCTTTGTCCAAAAGCACAAGCCAAGGGCCTCAATAACAATTGGGTTCCTTGAACATAAGGACAAGTATGGTGCTAGCCCAGAAGAGTTTACAATATACTCAATACACAAGTCAATACTATTTTCAGTTGAGCTGATGCACTCTAAGAGCAAGGTGACATGTGATAAAAATCCCACAAGGACAAAAAATAAAAATAAAAATTAAAAAAAAAAAATCACAGAGGGCTTTGGATTTTGAGCTGTCCATACAATTGATTTTTCCTTCCATTAGCCAACCACCTGAATATTTCCTTTAACCTCTGATACTGCTGTGTCTTGCATTGTTTGTTCTTTAAGAAGAATACTTCTGCACAAGGTTTGCACACAATAAATGCAGAAAAGTGGAATATTTGTAAGCCCGCAGACTCCAGTAGAATGTTTAGAAACAAAGGAAAGTGTAAAACAGCTGTGACAAGGCTGAGTTCCTGCTCCAGTGAAAGGACTGTTCCTGAGTTTGTAATTGCCAAAGAAGCAATTAGTAACAGGTTTTTTTTCTGGTAAAGTTCTTCTAAAGGGTGAAATCTGTACCCAGCATAAAAGTAAAGAACAAATTAATCAGGGACATGGAGAAAGTACAAGGCTGCAGAACACCACTTCTATATAGGATGCTGTGTGTTTATAGCTTTTCTCCCAACATTACTCAGAAAAAGCTCTTTAGTGGGTGTGGACTGTGTTTAAATAGAACCTGTGGAGGCCTAATCTTTCAGTAAATAGCTGTCACTATAATAATATGTTTCAAAATAGAAAATGGTGCTCAGGTTAAGGGTGGGCTAAAGCAGATACAGAAGTAAAAAGAAGGGGAGGAAGAAGATTTTTTCCAGAATAAGGAAAAAATGCCTTTTGGATCAATGCACAGTACTGTATTTGAGGCAAAACTTCTATAGGTGTGTTTGAGTTCTTATCCTCCTTTCTGCATAAGTTTTGTTCAAGAAAAGTGTATTTTTATCCCCTTGCATGCATTCTTTCCTTTCTCATCTGCAGCCATACCCAGATTCTAATGGCACAAGCAGGTCATTTCAGTTGTCTTAAACTTCATTTTCCACTGAAATTCCTATTAATTGGAAAAAAAAAAACAACAAACCCACCCCCAAAACAAAACCTTTTTTAATTTAAATGATGAACAATAATAATCACCTCCATTTTTATTAGTTGCCATCCTCAGGGCCTCAGAGACTTGATCTCAGGTTCATGGGGCCCACAGGCTTGATGGGTTTGAAAAGGGATGCAGGAGGAAGTGGTGCATGGGAATGTTCCCAACACTTCCTGCACAGACAAATATGAGAATTGTGTTTAACATCCTGTGCCAGTGGGCATCTCCTGCTTAAAGGCTTCTCCAGTGCACAAAGGCTACAAAACCTCACCTTCCACTTCATCCTCTTCTGCCACCCCTAATTTCCAAGGACTGCTCCTCTGAACAGCACATCCATGCCCTAAACTGCAGTTAAATAATCCTTGTGTGTCTGTAGTCATTCTCTACCTGCAGTGAGACAAAAAAGAAACCACAATTCACTAAAATCCATGCATTTCACACTTCCTATTGATCTTTTTTGATTATTTTTCCTTTCAGCTAAAAGAAAAGAGCTTGTCAAAGTGCCAGAAGATTCTTTGTTTCTGGAGTGCAAAAAAGCTTTCTAGAATATAGGGCAGACTGACAGTTATAATTTCTTTTCCCTGCAGACAGAACAGATGATATTTCCCAGTATTTCTTGGTGCTAGACTGATAAGAAAAAAAAAAAATCACCATTGATTCCTGATAGCAACAAAAAGGCATAAGAATTAAGGAAGTTCTGATAATTTAAGTGTGAACAGAGAAAACTGACAGGTTATCTTCAGAGAGCCAGCAAGGTGCACGGATATGATGAAGGAGTCTAACTTGCCTGAGTGTTTGAATGCAGGATAATCAGCAAATGAAGGGAATGAGACCTAGAATTCTTTGTAACCTGCCTTATCTAGATGCCACTGTGGAAAATAATAACAAATTTCTTGCATTTTCACTGACTGCTCACTAACAATTGTTAAGCACTGCCACTAGGCTGATTTCTGGCCTTGACCTCTTTTTAATAAATCGAGATCTTTCCAACACATCACCTTTTATCACAGTTCTGTTCTGAAGCCCATGGTATCACCTGCCATTGGAGATCACTTCTATGAAAAGAGAATTTATCTGCCCATTAGGACTATCAGCAGTAGCTTTTGATACTGGGTTCTAGCACAGGGCACATGAAAACATAAGTCAGATTTCATTTTTTCTGTTTTGGATATATATTCCTATTTAAGCCAAATTTTGTTATTCTGGGAAAAAAAAAAAAAAGAAAAAAAAAGAAAAAAAAAAGAAAAAAAAAGAAAAAAAAAAGAAAAAAAAGAAAAAAAACGAAAAAAAACCCCAAAGTAATCAATTAGGACAAAAGGTTCAAGGCCAGGTTGGATGGAGCTTGGAGCAACCTGGGATAGTGGAAGGTGTCCCTGCCCAGGGCAGGGGGTTGGAACTGGATGATCTTCAAGGTTCTTTCCAACTCAAACCATTCTAGGATTCTGTGACTATAGTTGTTCGTTTTCTCCATGATCCTCTTTAGATGAAAATCACAGGCATTTCTGAATTAACTCATTTTTATTGTGCAGAATAGGGAATACTGTGGAGCATCTACTTTCATTCCCCATCTGGTAACTAATATACATTTGTATTTTGACAACTGAATACCTGAGGGCCATTTCACAGTGGGAGTGAATGTACATTGCAAATAACTCCTGGTCATGGCCCAGGTTTTGCACAGAAGCCATTGGATTGCATTTTCTTCCTGCTGCTCCTCCTAATTTCACCCAGATGTGAGACCTCAAGGTTCATCCTAAAAGCCTGAGACACTTAAATTAACACATTTCATCTTTCATACAATTTCCTAACCGAAAGACCCTGTGTGGGCTGTCTGACTGTTGCTGGCTCGGAGGTACAATCAGGAGAGTTTACACACCAGGTTTTATCTGCAGACTGGCAGAGGTTTGTGCCCTTGGAAAGAATTATCCCAGCCTGTTCTGCTCAGACTGATGAGCTTCCTACATCTTCACTGCAAAGCCAGAAGTTGTATTGGTACTATCTCAAAGCTCCTGACTGAATGTGAAAGTGTGAGAAGTTCATCTTGCCTGGAACAGAAATTCAGGGGAAATTCAGTGTGCATGTAAGTGATAAATCTGGCCACATGGAGAATTAGCAGGCATGTGGAATCTGTGCTGCAGGACTTTGCTCTGCACACCCAATCCCATCACCTGTGGTATAAGATAGGCAAGATTCTAATGGGATGAGCCTTCAGAAAAAAATCAGAGCTTCTGCATGGTTTATCCCAGAGAAAGGCAGAAGGAAATGCCTGTGATCTGGGTTCCTTTTCCTGCTGGGTTGTCTGCAGTCTGTCCAACAGAACTTGAACACACACAGCCCACGACAAAACTTTTTCAGGAGAGAATTCAGCAGGACTTTGATGGAGTAAAGGAAACTGCAACAGAGGCAGACATCAGCAAGGTGCAATGTTTGCTGCAATCCATAGGCAGCCTTATTTTAGTATAAGACATGTCACTCGGGAGAATATATCTTTTCTGTGGATAAATCAAAATGGACTTGCTGATCTTATGGACTTTTTCAATCTCAAAAAGTTATGATTGCATAACAACACTGGCAGCATTTACTGCCAACAAAATAATGCATCTCAGAACAACCTTTCTGGTTTGCCACCTAACAGAAGGGAGGAAAAATACACTGGAATAAAGCAACCACTGTATTTGGTTTGCTGTGTATGCTAAGCTTTTCAATCATAACTATGATAGATACAAATAAGTCATCTTTGCTTAACATTTATTACAAGTTTTTTCTGCCTGTGCAGAGCAGAAATGAGTGGTTGAATAGATCTTGCTTATAAGGAAGCCCAGTTGTTCTGGAGCTTCCTTTAAGCACTCCTTTATTCTTTGTAAGATCCTGTTTTGGGTAATTTCCCCTCAGCAACAGCACAGCAGTGAATCATAAAATAATGACAGGTGATGCAGTGCTAAGGTTGAACCTTGATTCCCAGCTAAAGTTTCATTTTAGATACTGGTCTCCATCAAGAGGCTCTGTTGTTTACTTTTAGGCAATTTGTTTCATGTCTCTCTGCTCCTTTTCCTCTTTGTTGGTCAGGCTTGAATTTTCAGCAGTTGATCAACATGTCTCACTGGACTCTGGTGAGAGAATCTCTGCAATACTGGCAGGACACCAATAAATGAGAGTGTGCTAAACCAGAGCCTTGTTTTCCTTTTCAGTGTTGATCTGAACGATGGGCTTAACTGATGAAAGGGAAAAATGCAGAGGTTGTGAGTCCTGGGGAGACCACAGTGGAAGGCTGCATTAAAAATTTGGAGAAACAGTTTGAATTGTGGTTCGTGGGGAGTTTCAATACTAATAAAAACCAGTATAAATTGCTACACTTCTGGGTAGGAAATAAAATTCATATCACACAGAAGTAAATTGCTAGACAGTAGCATGAGAAAACAACATAGAAGTTGAAATTTTAGAAGGATGAGAGTGAACAGTGTAACCCTGGAGGAACAAAGGGTATATTCTTCAAAGGACAGAACAGCCTTCTGGGCTGTTTTAATGGGATGGTTGTATGTCAGTCTCAGGGGGTAACTGCTCTCATATGCTCAGCTGGAGCCTTGTTTACAGGGCATTGAGTATAAAAGATGAAGATCAAAAGAAGGACAATGAAAGATCTAGAAGGCTACCGTACATATGCTAGGTTTGCTTTTTCTGGAAAGGGAAATCTTGATTCAGTTGCCAAAATATGGCAGGCCAATGTGAGGGAAGTGGAGACAAGGCAAGATCACTGAGGTATCTGAAATAGTGCCACATTTCTGTGTTTGGACAACTGAAGATAGGAAGGAAATACCAGAATTTTAATATCTAAGAGGTAGCTGATTCTTCTTCTTCTTCTTCTTAATTACTATTATTATTATTATTATTATTATTATCATCATCCAGTGGCATTATAAGTCAACTGAATCAATCACTAAACATCCAAGATTGAGCTGAACTGTTCTCCAGGATTTGTTCACTAACTTGTTTAGGACACCTTTAGATATCCATACAGAGACACCAAAACTTGTCTCTCTTGGTCTCAAGCTGATCTCCAGGCTGAGATCTCACTTCAGTTGCCTGAACCATTCACTGTTCTGGTAGGGCATGGATCCTCCAGAGGGTCCAGTGTTACTTCTGTCAGCCCTGTGAAGGGTTTTTGACTACCTCAAGGTTTTTCATATGGCACTGAATGCACATGCATATGACATTCACATGGAGAAACAATGCACCTGGAGACTCATCTGCACGCTTCCCTTCCTGCTAGGACTGTAAATGCTGTGGGTTTTTCACTCCAAAAGGAGCATTAAACTCCTGGAAACAGAGTCCTCTAACAGTTTCCTAATTGGCCTTGTAGGTAGGCAGGACCCCAGCATATATGTGAAAATGTCATTGTCTTTTTAAGATAAAAATTCCTTAGGAGGGTACCTCAAGATGGATGTGTGGTTCTCTGATGTTATGGATTCCTTTGCAAAGTGCAGATATGTTTCAAAGAATACTGCAATCATCAAAAGCTTCAGGATTGAAGGTATCTGAAAGATCTTCAGGTTCCAAAACCCCTGCCTTTTTCTGGGACTGCTCCCACTAGATCAAGTTGCTAATTTCTTTAAAGGGCACTTGTGCAGGAAGAGAGTTTGTGCCAAATCCATGATGAAAACTGGGAATGATTTCTCTACCCAAAATGCAAAAGGGAGACAATCTGTCACATTAGGCATTCACCTGTCTTCAGAGGATGAGATTTTGGAATGACTAATAATGAATCAAATCCACCTGATAATGAACAGCTCATTTACCCTTCACTGAGCCTGTTTTCCACCCCAGCATCACTGAACACGTTTTCACAGCAGCAGCTCACACAGAGAATCTTTCAATCACTATTGGAGACCAGCATGGATTTTTATTGATCCAGGAGTTGCATGTGAGACTGTATGTCATGTAAGAGTTTTGATGAAAATATCAGAGCTGCTGTCACTCTGAACAGCACCAAAGGTTGGCCTCTAATCAAAGTTTTTGGGTATGCTTCTGTGACATAGCCAGTAATTCAGAGTGAAAGTTCTCCACAGGGGCCAGTGTCATATCAATCTTATTTAACATCTACTTAGATGTTATTCCTGCTGCCTACAATCACTACACAACAAGTTCAGCTGCTCAGACAGGCTACATCTTGCCCCTCTTAGCTCCTTGATCATGTCAGCGAATTATTCCTGTCATTTTCCTCACCTTTTTTCTCTACCTGTCTTTAGACTTTGACGGTGTCATATTGAATTTAGCTTGAATTCCAGCTAGAGACAAAAACGGGAAAAAAAAAAAAAAAAAAAAAAAACAGAAGTTTGCTTT
>VXBB01012964.1:92818-105331 GCA_013399915.1 Illadopsis cleaveri
GGAGGAAAGGACCATTGTGGCTATCTGTTAGAGAGGTTCTGGGCAAACCCATTCCCCCTAGAGGGATACAACACTTTGCAGCCTCTCCACACTGGGGCTGGTCCCTCCTCTCACCTCTGCACTCTTCCTGGGGTGTGGATGTGAGCAGCCTGACTGAACTTGATGACTGACCCTGCCCCTCCCTGAAGCTCTGAGCTGTCCTGGTGGTGCCACTCCCACGCTTTATTTTCCTACCCAGCAGTGCCAGCTTAGCGTTTAATTTTGTTTCATTAGAAGAAAATTATTTTTTAATTATAATTTATTCTTTCTCTTAATATTTTCAAGGCTGGTGCTGGCAGAGGCTTAAGGGAATCCAATCCCTTTTTCATTAGAGAGCATTTCTTGCATTCACCTCACATCTCCATTATGGGCTGTCACAGGCTTCATGCACAGCAGTAATGGCCTGGGTAGGCACTCATAAATATCCTCCTCATCTTAGGGGTGGTGTAATTGAGGGTAAACACAAATCAGTGGGTTTTGCCCACTCCTAATGTGGGTATTGTAGGATTGTCCCACTTCTCCCTGTGTAATCTGGGTGGCTTTTCCTGATTTACACCAAACTGCTGCTCTGAGGGGCAGAAGAGGCTTGTTGAAATCACAACAGTTCTCTGGCACTTCTGTCTTTTGTCCATATCCAACTGTCTTAGCAAGGACTGAGAGTTTTTTTGTTCAACAGCCACCTAAATCATGCTTTTTAAATTTATGGAATTTTCCTGGAATTTGTCAGTCAGTATCTTTTCAGGGGTTTGGGGGGGTTTTGTTTGTTTGTTTGTTTGTGGTTTTTGTTGGGATTTTTCTTGCTTTGTTTTGTTTGTTTGTGGTTTGGGGGTTTGTTTTGGTTTGGTTTTGGTTTTGTTTGGTTGGTTTTTGTTTTTTCCAGCGAGTATAATGATGTGGTTTTCTGTGATACTGGGTTTTCCAAGGTTTCTGAAGTCAGAGGGCACATCTTTAGTTTCCTTTCAGCTTCTCTCCTGGCCATGTTGTGGTGCGACCACGGTGGGTTCACCTTGGCTGGATGCCAGGTGTCCACCAAAACTACTCTGTCACCCCCTCCTCAGCTGGAAAGGGGAGAGAAAATAATGCCAA
The DNA here is from genome assembly GCA_013399915.1 of Illadopsis cleaveri. NCBI lineage: Eukaryota > Metazoa > Chordata > Aves > Passeriformes > Timaliidae > Illadopsis > Illadopsis cleaveri. The sequence goes on from VXBB01012964.1 coordinate 93,944, forward strand.
AAGCCGTGTCGGTCGAGGTAAGGACAGGTAGGGATCATTCAACAATTACTGTCACAGCCAAAACAGACTTGGGGAAAATAATTTAATGCATTACCAATCAAATCAGAGTAGGATAATGAAAAATAACAGCTTATCTTAAAACACCTTCTCCCTACCCCTCCCTTCCTGATGGGCTTAACTTTATTCCTGAATTCTTTACCTCCTCCTCTCCCACAGCAGCACAGGGAGGTGGGGAATGGGGCTGTGGGTCTGTCTTGGAGCTGGCTGACTTTGGATCTGTGGGACACAGGGGAGGCTTCCAGCAGCTTCTCAGAAGCCACCCTTGTGTTCCTGCCTGTCCTGACATTGACAAAACCTTGGCATGCAAACCTAGCAGAGTGACATTGCTGCTGAGACCAGCTTCTCACAGGAGCAACCCAACTTTTGCTCTCTCAGGGAATTTTATTCTCTTTCTTCTCTTCTTTCTTCACCGCATAATTTTGGATTATGAACTCCTCTGGACCCTCTTTTTTCTTTCTTCCATGCAGTGATATAGTTTTCATCTTGCACTTAAGGGATGACATTGAAACTGTATTTACCAAACAAAAATTGGTATAGCAGATGTAAAAGAACCAAAATCACCAGCTCATAATTCACTGCACAGAGGCAGTCACTGGCTCAAAGGGTAATCTGCATGTTATAAACAGTGACTTAGTTTAATAAAGCACACAAGCTTTGAGTTGAGGACCATTTTAGTCCAAAATGCTACAAATATTAGGGCCAGTTCTTAAAAAATATTGTTTAGCAGAAAACTTGTGCAGGAACATTTTTTTTAAAAAAATTATATATTTATTTATTTTTTTTTAAAAATGTCATTTATCCACGACTTCTCTCATTTTAGAATTTTTGTGTGGTAAAATTTAGAGAACAATTCTATCAACAAATTCAACTTTTTCAATGTGTCATGATAAAAACATAGTGGATTTTTCAACCTAAAGAAAGGACAATAATCTTAGTACAGGGGCTATTAAGGAACTGTATGTAGTTTGATTAAAATATTTTTTTTTTTTTTTAATCAGATTTGCTGTAATAGCTTTGCAAGGCATCTCTCCACTTACAGGAGTATAGCAGGAGCTGCATCTTGACATGTTGATTCCAATACTGAGAATACAGGATTGTGAAGTCATCTGTGCTTATTAGCACAGGGAACATTAATCAGAGCCTCAAGTATTTCTTGGAATTAAGGACAACAAAGAACAGAATTGCTCTTCCTGCCTATTTCCCATTTTCCCCTTCCCCTCTCCCCACTGAAAGGTAAGGGTATGTGTACAAAATCCTATGAAGGTATCCATCTGCATCAGGGAAGGATATTTATTTTTTTGACTGTTTCATAATTGCATTTCCTTATAATCTGTGAGGCCAGGAGAAAGACAATATCAATCTGTTTGATATAAAATTCCCAGTGTGCAATTTCTTCCCTTACATCTCTAGGTAGCTTTGACTAGCATGGCAATGGTTAAACAACATGAACTCTCAAATTTGTTTTAAATAATTATACACTAGAAGGGTTACATCAAGAGGTGAATGCCTATAATTTGTGCTGTGCCAGTAGCTTTCAATTAAATCTCAATTTGATCTCTTGGAGCATCCTGGCCCAAATTTGCAGCTAATTCTACCTCAATCTTCGGAATTTAATCAAGTATTTAGGATTGAAGAAAGTAATTTCTTAGGTGCTGCAATGACTTTGTAATCTTCCACAATGAGATATTGCAATGATAAACATGAGCAAAACTAAAAGCACATTTGGGGTGGGATGTCTGAGGGTGAATCATAGATCATAGACATGTTCATTCTGTATGTGAATTACAGCATGGGAAGGGGAACACCTGTCCTGTGAGGAAAGGGGCAGAATTGAAAATACTTCAGTGTTGATGCAAAGCAGTTAGTGAAGGTCAATTAAGGTGCAAAAAAGAAACCCCTACAAGATTAAAAACTTTTTCAGAAAAATAGTAAAGATGAAATGGTAAAAAGGCATTTCAAGATTGCAGTAGATAATTCTTAATTTTTAATGCCTCACAGGATTGAAATCAGGCTTTTTGCCTCTTAACTGAGGGTCAATGGAAGTGTCAGCCACTGAGGATTGTGGGAATAACTATTTTAAAGTTATGAAACTATGATATGCAGTCTTGCCTGGGCTCTACCTTCCCTGTGAAAAGAAAACAGCATTTCTCTACACCTTATATTTCCTTTATCTTGACTGGCAAGATGCAGCAAGACAATCTGAGGTGACAATGGGGAATCATAGCATTTGTGCTTGTGTGGCCTGGACTTGTGCTGCTTGCTCCTGTTTGTGAAGTGTGCTTCACATCAAAAGCAAGCACCACACAACCCTTTGGATTGCTGAGAATCTCAGTGTGTGATGAATGCATGAGCACTCCTCTGATTGCCCCTCTGTGAAATACATTGAAATATCACAACGAAACAAAGGGCATTTTCCCAGTCAATTTGCTGACAGCATGAAACTTGGTGCTAACAAGAGTTCTGCAATTTGAATGAGTTTTAATCAACCCTTAATGGGGAGTTTGTCTGTGTGCTGAAGTTATTAGTCACGTTCCCTCTGCTTCCAAAGATTCAGGGTCGTACTACAAAGGTTCTGTATTTCTGAAATCCAGAGGAATAAACAAAAAATTGCTATTCTGTCTACCAGGTCCTGCTTTACCATCCATTTGAATCCATTTCTTCTTACAAACACCTATGCACATAATTTTGAGCCTACAGTGTTTTCCAGCTAATGGGATACTTCTCAAAAGGATTATAGTAGTGGCCAAGCTTTAAATTAAATTGAATTAAACACTGAATACACTTGTCTATTTGTTCTTGAGTGTCATTAACACAGAGCTAGGAAGGATATTTTTCCCATTGGAAGCACATTTATTCCCTTAGTCAACTCTTAAGGCAGTGAGGTTGTTTATTCAGCAATTATAATTCTCCTTTGTTTCTTTTGGTTACTTTATTCACCTTCCATTATCCCTTGTTTTGACATGATTCCCTACAAGAAATAGCCTGTCATCATCTGTTTCAGTTTAAGTTTCCACTCTGTTCCAGCTCCTGTTACAGTGAACTTCAGGTGTGTTGGGATATTAAGTTGATATTAGGCAAGATGACCTTTGGTCAAAAGCAGGAAACTTCTCAAAGTACCAGAAATATGTTGGGACTGGACAGACCTCTAAAATGTGTGTGTGAGATACAATTTTTCAGTCAGCTTTGGGTGATTCCTCACAGAAGGAAAGATGAGTAAGACATTTGGATGAAACCCAGTGGATGAAGTAGTGGCTGTGGGCTTCATGAGTGTACATTTCTGTTGCAGTAAAGTATACAGGACTCAGTTTCTTTATGTAGGAAAAGTTATTTTTTTGTTGATATGACTTATTTTTATACAGTTTTTATAGACTTTGTGTTTAACTTTAATTGGTTAGTAGTTTTCTTGCTACTTAATTCATTGGTTAAAATGTGGTTTTGTGTGTACGTGCTAAGACTTTATATTCTTAGATTGTTTACATATTTTTTATTGATTCTCATGGAATATATTTATTGTTTATGTAGGTGTAAATGTTTTTTTTGTCAAAATATGTTGCTGTGTTAACTGGTTTTCATTCTTTTGATTTTTTCGTATGGGAACTTATAAGCTAGTTGCTAGTTTAGCTAGAGTAACAGGGTCTAAACTATATTTTATAAGGCCTTTTCTTCATAATATTTTTACTTGTATGTAACACGTTTCCTATACAGATTCATNCTAAGAAAATCTGCTACACTGAGTAATCAAGGGAGAGAGTCAATGAAAGGCCTCAGTGCATGTCATTGTGATTTGGAGAACTGAGAGGTCATCTGAGTCACAGAACTGCAGGATGGGTCAGGTTGGTCATCTAATCCCACCTCCCTGCCTGAGCAGGGTCATCCCTGAGCACAGGGCACAGTATTGAGTCCGTTTAGTTTTTGAACCCTGCACTTGTCTTTGTTGATTCCATTCAGTCCCTTTGCTCATCTCTCCAACCTGCTGAGATCCTTCTGAAGGGCTGCACAGCACTCAGGGCTGTTGGCCCCTGCTCCCAGCTTTGTGTCACCAGTGACCTTGCTGAGGAGGCCTCTACCCCATCACCCAAGTAATTTATGAACTAGTTAAACTGTTCTGGGCCCAAGCTAAAGAAGTGCCTGTTTTTCTAAAATTAAATCTGAGACCAGGGTTCCATTCCTCATGTCTCCGTGTACCTGCAAAGGGACTCTAAACAATACCTGCAATAAATGCAGTTCATATTATGATCATTACATTCAGAGGGTTTGCTTTTCACTTAGCATCTTTCCTCTCCCTAGAAAAAATTACTGAAGCTCTTTTCAAATTCATATCTGATAAGGAACTTTTTAAATGCAAAATTAACTGTTTCAGTGATATCTCTCAGTGCAGACATCCCCCCATCCAAAGGCACTTCAATGAACACATCCTACAGGTATTATGTAAAAGACTATTCTAAGGAGGGATGTGTTCAGGGTCTCCTGCTGACATTGCTCCATTTTATTAAAATCCTCATATTCCCCTGGAAAAATAGGCTAGAATGCTGGTGTCTGGCTTCTCAGAAGAATGAATTTGACACAAGCATGCTCAGACGTCATTCTTCCTTCGTTCTTCCCACTAGTGCTGTTCTACTTTGCATTTAATGCTTAAAAGTCTTTGGAGACAAAGAGAATTGGTCCTTATCAGGGTAACTCAGGACATGTGCTCTAGAAGTGGAACACCTGTTTTTATAGTTTCAATGCTAATGAATTTGCACATAGTAGGACACCAGCCATAGGTGAAAACCAAAAAGGATAAAATCTTCCCACAAGTGCACAAAATACAACATAGTGGACACTCGGACAGGAGGCTTGAGATGTTTCCTTCATCTCCCTGATGGAAATCTGGACTTGCTGTTTCTTTTGGCAGGGAAACTGCCTTTGCCAGCAGACCATGATGAATCAAGACTTCGCTTACCTTTCATTTTTGCAAGTATCTGGGTGATTTATTTTGCAGAGCAGTTCCACAGTTCAGATTTTTCTTCAATGGGAAACAACAACAAGCCCGAACTAAACATACGTTTTACTACTCTCCTTTCTCCACCCCTAAGTTCAGCAGTCACACCAAAAGGTCCCCACTTTGAGCAGGCTCTAACCCTCATGATTAGATTCCCAACGACTGGCTAATTCCCTGGATATCATTCCTAAAATCACGATTGCCAGTAAAGATCAATTCCATTGTCATAGCTCCATGTACAACTGGAGGAGCAGGGTTTGTTTTGGTGTTTGTGTGTAAGCAGAGCCTTAATGCAGATCCCACATATTTGTGATTTCCCCTGCGAGCTGCAAGGATGGGTTCCTTCACCTAAAAGCACACATAGGTAGGCATTTTTCATATGCAAAATGTCAGTTTACAACTACTAGAGAGACATATTTATAATTTTCATGCTTTTTCCTTAACTTCCCTCCTTCCCATTCTTATCTGCAAGCAAGATCATTCAAAAGATAAGAAAAAATGTCAAAAACCTCAATATACTTTTTTCAGAATTGTTCACTGTAATCTGAAAATACAACTCCTGATGTACACATTGGAGTTAAGTGATGATAAAACCTTGGGCAAAATAAAAATACAAAAAAAGAATTAAAAGAGATGAAAAGAAAATAATCATAGTGATATTTCTTGGAAAATTGAATGTTCTTTTTGCACAAACATTGAAGACTGGTTTCATTACTGAGTGTCACGAGGTCACCCAATAGCAAAAACTCCTGTGTGTCACTTAATCTACACTTAAGCATTTTTCCAACAGGAACTTGCTTTCTGTAGGGGATAAAGTACTGGGGTAGGTGTAATGTTAAATGAATAATGAACATATGAGACAGCTGTTAAGGTATTATAACACTTTTTTAATTACATGGGCAATAGGAACAGGGTATGCCTGCTGAAACTTAAAAAAACCACTACCTCTTGCTGAATTCAAAAATATTTCACTGCCAATCAAACACTGGACTGCAGCACCCAAGTCTGCAAAACCGTCATGATCTTTTTTTTTCTCCCCATTTATGATGTTATCTTCACTGTGGATCTGAAAAGGGGTTGTTAGACAAGTTGACAGTCTGGCATTACTGCCTCAATCCCGAGGTCTGAGAGACCAATCTCCAAGCTCCATTAGCTTCCAATTCTAGGAAGACTATAATTACATGAGTGTTAGTTTTGCCTTGAAAGCCAGAGTGGAGACTTCATGGCTTGAGTGGAGGAGAGGAAAACCCTATTCTACTCTTCATTTCCTATGTGACTTTAGTCAACTTACTGCTCTTGGAAGTTGTTCCTAAAAATCATTTCATTACCTGGAGTGTTCTGCAGTGAATATTGAAATCTGTGTATGAAAAACATTCCAGAAAACATCATCTTAACCATACCTATTATTTGTTTCTCTCCTGCCTCACTGCTTAAATCACCTTTGATATAACATTATTCACAATGGACTCAAAAGATTTGTAAACAATTTTTCAAGTTATTATGTTCATTAAGTCTTCTCTGTCACAGATTTATATTCAATGAGAGGTGTTTTTGTTATGACATAGGTATATATCTGACTCAAATACAGCCTATTTTGCAGTTCCACCTGTGGGCATTAGCCAATCATCTTTTTTATTCCTTTCAGTGCCCTGAGTTTCAGAAGAGTAAATGGCTTATTGAGAGGTGAATTAAAATGCACTGAAAGTAGAGGATTGAACGTAATTTCAACAAGGATAGGAATTAGCCAACACATGAAATTATTTGCCAAAAAAATAAAGGTCAACAAGAATGTCTTGATATTTGAATAGACTTAGGAAAAAATTTCAACTAAAAAAAACAAAAAAAAACAAAGCCAAGTGTTTTATGTTGAATGAGATGCTCCTATTAGCAGAAATAACCTGTTCTTTACACGTTTCTACTCACCCTCATCAATAACAGATGTGTGGTCTTCAGTGGAATACACATTTCAAGGAAGCCCAGAGCAGAACCAGCCTTACCAATGCACTACTTAGAATCACAAAACATTTGAAACATGCATCTCATATAAAAGAAGGTGCCATCAGGGTGTTTAAAATACTACTGAATTAATGATAAATAGGTCCCTTGCATAAAAGCTTGAGCTTGACTTTCAGTTCTGATCTGAGCTCGAGTCTTGTTACTTCATCTTCATCATTATTTTGCTGTACCAGATTTTGAAGCACATCTGGTGTTTGGCAGCAGATGGAGATGCTTGGGTGGCTCCCACTCTCCTGTGTGAGGTATTTGCTCACACAGGTGCTCTCAGGTGAGTCAGCAGGAGCTGAAATTGTTTTAGCATTTTCAAATACTCCAGATTCTTCAGTTATGTGACTTAAGAAATTTGATACCTGATACAGTTTAACATNGCTTTACTACAGATACCCAGTTTGGGGTCCTCAAGTTAGAGAATATCACTCTGAAAACACTGAGCCTACCAAACACAAAGAGATTTTTTTTTTTTTCCCTGCAAGCATTTATGTTGTGCTTTCAAAGGAGAAATTAATGGTGGCATTTCAAACACAGCCATTATACATTTTAAGTACCTGTTCCAAATCTATCAGAATGTCAGTTTAAAAAGGTGTCCATTGGCTTACATGAAACTGCAAAATTATTTTATATTCTCACAAACCTGTTACACTCATGAGCTTTTATTTTACACCTTAAAACTCATTATGAACAAGAATTGAACCTATAACTGTTTGCTTCCCCCCCTGACAAGTTCACTGCTGTTGTTTCATATTTAATCTTTCCTTTTCCACTATGAACCACTTTGAAATATCAGTGGCTGTTCTGGCTGCTCCATGAGACTGTAAAAAGTAAAACAGTCAGAAAGTAGCTGGGTGGGCAAGTATAATGCCTAACAGAGAGATGAGTAATTAAAAGAAAACTTGTGTGTTGTGTTCTGTTAGCCTAACACTGCTACTTTGTCTTTTTTATTCTATTGGCATTTAGAGGGAAAAAGGAAACTCTAAGCCGTACTAAACTAAACATAGTTCATGAATACAAAATGTTTCTGCCAACAAAGCAAAGACTGCAGTTTATACAATGCAAATGAAAAATTGTTACAAAATGCTATTGTTCATGAATCTGGAAGGCTTTAGCATATCTGTGGGGATTATCTAAGTCTGTGTTGTGTTTACACAGGCTTTCCTTGTCTCCTAACCTTTTTTTTTTTTTTTTTTTTGAGATATGTAAGTATGAGATTTACCTGGTTCAAAATCTAGGTGAAAACAGGAGTGTACAGACCTTTGTTGTAACCATAAACTCAAGTATTGGATTAAAACAGGACAAACAAACAAGCAAGCAAAAAAGACACTATTTGGACATCATTTGAATTTCAGATATTCTATTGCCAGGGGCTCATGGATCACTCTTTGAATCTGATTTGGTTCCTTTTGAGGTTAAGCTCAATTTTCAACATTTTATGATCTAATTTGTCAACTGAAGATAACTTAAATAAGGTAGTTTAGCATTTTAATCTTCCTCTTATATAATATGCAGTAATTTTTGAGTTGTAATTCAGTTTATTTGTGTTTTGAAAAGTATGAAGTATGGACATTTCCACAGAATTTCAGGGCACTACCAAGGCTTGAAAGAGTTTACAGAGAGAGTTGCTATATTTAGACTTAATCAAAATTGTTATAAATAGAGTTTAAAAAGGTAAAAATATCTACAAGTTAAGAGCTACTTATTTTCCTCCTTGTTTTAATCTTTCCTCTTCTGTAAATTTTCAGCTGTTGAAAAATAACACCTTTTGTGTTTACAGACACTGGAAAGCAAAATATTTCAGTAATGGCTGAAAAGAAAATAATTCACCTATTAATTGTTGCTTTCTGAAGGAAAAAAAAAAATCTTTTATTTCTCCAAATATATTTATTTGCTGANTTATTAATTGTTGCTGTCTGAAGGAAAAAAAAAATCTTTTATTTCTCCAAATATATTTATTTGCTGAAAATGAAATTTGTAATCAGGGGAAAAAACAGAATTGTGTCCATGTATATGACTATTCCTCATTAATATCTCAATATAGGACTATGCCATCCTCCTCACAGTTATACAGAACACACAGAATTAGAGTGTACATTATGCACTGGAGTGGGGATTCTGTTGAGGATGAGTCAGTCCTCTGTTTTCATACTTGTTGGAAGAGTTGTACAACTTTTTTTGATCAAACAAAATGAAAAAAATACATCAGAAAGTTCATTAAAACTAAAATTTCCCTCATGGGAACACACCAATTTCGATTAGTAAAAAAAAAGCTTTGGGTACATAATGAATTTATTTTGGTCCAAAAATAGCCATGTTATCCCACTGTATCCCCAGGGTTGGGGCACTCACATGTGGAATTAATCTCATGACACATCAGCTGTCATGCAGGTTTTGGGTTTGAGACAACCAAACCTTGCTGTTAATAGAGGTGGACAAAATGGAACTTTAAGAATCTGATTCAACTCATCTGATGTAAAGGTCTGCTTTACAATCCGACCAGTCATGCCCAGAAATTCTTTCTTTTGTCTATACACAATAGATGTGTTTAGGCAAACGTGCGCATCAAGTGTTAAAACTGACAACACCACTTTATGTTTCCCCTGTATCCAAATCAAATCAGGAATTTGAGCCAGATGCTCCTGCTACATAGACACAGACCACAATGGAGGGATTATGAACACTTTATTATGTGCTGCTCTCTCCATGAAGGTAGCTAAAGTCATGAGAAACATGACTTGAACAGTGGTTTGGGTGTAGGAAAGGGAAAATGGTTTCCTGTCCTTGCTCCTTGAGGAGATTTTCACATGTGTGAAATTTAGACAAGAATGCTATTTATTTTTTTTGCACATGATCCTTACAGCAAGCTTAAAACAGAAATCTAAAAGCCAAATAAACACTTTAAGTGTAGCTCAGAAAAATCTCACATCTGTATGGGACAGTAAAGCCACATGTGAAAGAAGATTGAACTCCTGTTTTTACTGATCTTCTTTAAACTATTGTTCAGTCAGCACAAAAATGCTGCTACTGCATAGCCTGTTGACACCTTGCTAGGCTTTTATGTTTTCTGATCTCCTTTCCTATTGTCCAGTTCTCCTCTATTCTCACATTGACCTGATTGCTGTATCACTGACCAAGATTTTTCCCTTCTCTGGTTCCCTTATTATTTATTTATATGCCTAAAATCACATGAAAGAGTTGCTCCACTAAAATTAGATGTTGTTTTCCATGAAATCTGGGATGTTCAGTCACTTAAAAAGTTGACTGTCCTAGAAAGAGGCTTACCTTTATTTTCATAGTGAGCAGGCACTCTGAGAATGCTTTTTTTCAGAGCTGTTTGTATCCATGGCAAAATATTCTGAAGTGCAGTTTGTATCAACCATTGCAGAGCACTAGAACATGACAAATACATGAAACTATTTGATAATATAGTAAGGAGGAGAAAAACACGAAAAAAAAAAGAAAAAAAGAAACAAGCCAAAGAAAATTCAGAAAACCATAGAGTTGCTGTGATACTATGAATTTTGTTGACAAGTTAAAAAAACACCCTGCTTGAAAAACATGCAGTACTGGAGCTGAAGTTGGCAAGGGATGTAAAGAATAATAAGAGGGGCTTCTAATGGTGTGTCAGCCAGAACAGGAAGGCCAAAGAAAGTGTTCCTCCCTGAAGAGTAAGCCTGGCAAACTGGTAACAGCAGACAAGAGGAAGGTTGAGGTACTCAACAACCTTTTTGCCTCAATCTTCACTAGAAACATTCAAGGTCAGGTTGGACAAAACTCAGAGCAGACTGAACTAGTTGAAAATGTCCCTGGTCATTACTGGGGACTTGTACCGGCTGAACCTTAAAGGACCCTTCCAACCCAAATTTCCCCGTGATTCTACACTGCCAGGATGCAGTTGGATTTGGGCTTCTTTTTGCAGATTTACACTGTGCTTTGTAACATCACAGATTGCCCTGTACAAATAATATTTGCTCAACTGACATGAAAAACTAATAAATGCCAATAATATTGTATTTTCTATTGGCAAATGGGTTGTGCCAAAAGAAACTGTGGCCTAGCAGACAGTGTAGTGGGCTGTAATTGCACTGGTCTTGAGTTTATTGTGTTCTCTAATAGAGGCCTACAGGGACACTTTCCTGAAATCACTTCATCTTTCCTGTGCCTGTTTTTGATAGAAGTAATAGGAATGGTAGGAATAGTGACAGAAATCTGTTTTGTAAAGCACTGCGAGAGTTCCTGATCTCCACATAGGTGTTAGGAGATGTTATTACTTGTAGTTTTAAATGCTAGTACAACATAACATAAATAAACTTTTTTGGGACCAAATACAGGTTTAGATT
>VXBB01012965.1:0-24280 GCA_013399915.1 Illadopsis cleaveri
GCTGTGCAAGCACAGCTCAGCAAGAAATAAACATCCCCATGTTATCAGTGCTGTTCCCAGCACAAATCTGAGACATAGTGCTGATGCTTTGAGAAGGCTGACCTGAAACAGAGACTGGACAGAGCCAGAGAATAAAGTAGATATTTATTAAAAGACCATTAAGTCCTTGGGCAGCACAAGAGCCTGACCAGGGCTACACCCAAGGTGGACTTAGAATGGTCACAAAATAGGTGACTGGTCAAGAGGTCTTACACTTTTATAAGTTTTGGTTCATTTGCATATTGGGGTTTAATTGTCCAATTACAGCGTCAGGTTTTGAGGTCTCATCCTTCTTCTTCCTCCCTTCAGTCCACCGTTGTTTATGCGTTTGAGCCTAAAAGTTGTCCTTCGTCTTTTGTTGTCCTTTTGGTCAACAAAAAAGGATTTGTTTTGTCTACCTACTCTGTGGAGAGAGCTTACTGGCACTTAATATGAGGCTCAGGACTACACCCCTAGGCAGCACAGAATCTGAAAAACATGAAAGCCAAAACTTAAGGCATCAGTCCCATACTAGGTACTGTGAAGAAAATTAACTCTGCCCCAGCTGAAACCATCAAAGTAACTTACCTTCTTACAAGGTCCAACTTACTTACAACAGTCCAACCATGGGAAACCTTGTATTATGTGCCATGGTGAAAACATACCATTAAGGTGAATTTATAAGTTACTCAAAGGGAACATCCGACCTACTCTCGGCTTCAATTTTCTACCAGCAAATATACTGAGGAGCAGCATGGGCATAACTTTTGGAGACAATTAGTATCCCTCCCTTTCCCTTCAAAAGGACTTTGATTTTTACATTATGACAGTTGTATGCCCAGGAAAGGAAAATATATTCTTGTTAGCTCTCTCTGCTCAAATATAGCTGAATGTGAATATTAACTCTCCTTCCCCCCTATTTCATAGGCGAGATGAAGAAGAGATAGATCTAATTCAATACAGTGGTATACTGGTAGCTGTGATTTGGACAAGAAAGGTTGTCTTTTAATGAAAAAAAAGCATAAAAAAGCCCAAAAAACAAACAAACAAAAAAAAAACCCCAAACAAAAAAACCCCAAACCACCTGTCAGATACAATTTTTTTCAGCTGTGCAGAACAGGAATCTATTCCTGATATATCATGTTGATATGGAACCAACCTTACCACTATCATTCCCAGTGCATGTCTAGTGACAAAACAATTTGAATTTGCCAAACACAGTCTCCATTTACAAACCATTTTTGTGCTCAATAAATTCTTTTTCAAGCAATTTCTCTTTATAAGATACCCTTATTCCCTTAGAGTTCATTCATTATTATTTATTACACAAAGGTTGTAAAATGCAACAATTTTTATATATCAGCTTATTTAAAACACCTTTTTTTTTCAATTTTTGGTTTAAGAACCATCCCTAAGTGTTTCTAAGCATTATTTTAATTTTACTGAACAATGACTTTTTCCTTTTTCTTGCTGCAGCTCTAGATTAGTATGTAAAAAAAATGGGAGTAGTGCTAAAAACAGTAAAGACCCCCTAGTAGTATCTTGCAGTATTGCTTTTCCAGAGACATTCTGAAAGAATAGATTAAAATAAAATCCACCATTGTCCAAAGTCTGTTTCTTTGTATGCATCCAAATTGTTTCATTGGTGATAATTTGTTTCTGAAATTGCTTTTTTCTACTTTTTTTTTTTTTGGTCTGGGTATCCATGGTAAATGCAACAAAAATGAATTGTACTAGAATGTTGCAACATCAGTAGAAGTATTTTCTGATTTAATTTTCTTTTTTTTTCTACCTAGAGGAGTTTGGGAATTAGCAGGGAACCTTCCCTCCCAAAAGAATTCTCCAATTTTGTTTTTCTAATTGTTGGCTGTTAATGAAAGGAGAGTCTAAACCAAGAAATATTAAAGTTAAATCTTAAGATTTAAGATTCTGTAACATAATATAGCTACCTAGAAGATAGTGCTAATAGTAGCTGAAAAAAAGTAATAAAATTTCCAAACTGGTGTTTTTAAGCATGTTTTGAAGAAGTTCAAGATAGAGGATATTATTCAATGCATTTCTTTGAAATATTTAAATAATATTAATCGATTGCATTTTTGATAGGAAAAAAATGGACAACACTGTTTTATTTAAAACTGTTTCTCTAGATGGAATAGCTGTTAACAGTGCTTTAGAATTGAAGGAACATAGAATTCCCTATAGAATCTTATACTAATGAATACATGAATGGAAGAAATTCAGCTGGATTTTAGAGTTTAGACTAAGTTCCCGTATTTGGAAAAGTCCCTATTTTGCAATGTGAAAAGAAAGAAGTGTTTGAAATATAAAGACAATATCAGGACCAAGTTTTTATAATTTTATCGGAACAAAAAGTCTATAAAAAAATTAAGGAATTAAATATTTTATTAAAATCCTTTTAAATAATAAAAATGAATAAAATTTACACCTATTTACATTTTAAATGCCATATTTGTATGCATTTGGATTTTAGAAATGTATATTTCTGTTCATTAAATTACCTTTAATTTTGATTGGCCTACAGAATAGTATTATTTTAAATATCCACTTTTTTCCCCCATGTTTTTCCAAATTTTTCACTTCTTATAACACCATACTAATTAATGTTTCTTCACTGAGTAGTATAATCTTATTTAAGGATTTCCTTTTTTTTTTTTTTTTTTTTTTTTTTTTTTTTTTTTTTCTGATTTACATACTTTAACAGTCTTCACTCTTCACACTTAAGGGTCTGATTTTTCCTCTCATTAGACCAAGACAAATACAAATGGAAGCATTAGACATAGCCATTTTTACTATCAGTGTTCAAATTAAAATTCTATGAGGCTCAACCATTCTCTTGTTTCTTACTCCTGCTTCCAAAGAGATTAATTTTGGGTTTCTCTTAATTTATTTACTTTCATTTGTTCTTTTTTCCTTTGTCATCCTATTCCAACCTTATGTCAAATAACCCCATCACTAAACCCAGGGTGCACCAATTTTATCTTTATTGGTGTTACAATCAGAAGCCTGGGAGGTTTTATTTTAGATTTTTTTGCAGGAAAATGCCCCACATTATATGTGTTCATAAAATATTACTGGGTTACTCTGTTTAATTCAGATGAAAACACTTTTACCTTTCCCAGCTGTTTTAATAATTACTTAACCAGAGACAGGACTTAGTCTGGGATGAAAAATATGTGAGTTCAACTCTCCAATCCATGAGAAAAATGAAGTTATTCTACATTTTATGTGGGAAAGGGGATTTTTTTTTTCCTGCTTCATAAGGATACTGAGGGCATTAATTCCCTCCAGATTAAAGGGCATGTAAATGCTATCAGAAAATGAGGAATGGACCCCAAAAAATCTATTGATAAACCTAGATAAAGTGCCTGTCATTCTCAAAAGCTTTTAGGTAGTGAAATGCCCCATTCTCATTGGAAGTCAGATACAAACATACACATTTTTATCTAAGGAGAATGTCTTGAACTTTGGTCTCATGCTTTATTGTAATATAATGGAGAAATAGTATAATCGTCTCAGTTTAAAAAAAATGGCACATGAAATGCAATGACTGATGATATGAGGAGAAGAATATTGAGAAGACATTGTGGAAGGAAGCAAATAGATCTACCAGATAGTGCTCTCATGTTTCTATTGTCCTACTGCACTTAAACCCCATGGATAGCAACTCACATTTCTGCAGTGATTGGTTTATTTCTGCCCCTAGGCGAAATACCAGAAAGATAAATACATTATCTTCTTCAAGAGACTTCAGTGCCTTTATATAAATGGGCATACGGGACCTGTACCTTTATGTCATACATTGGAAGGCTTGGGGTCCTCTGCTGCTGCCCCACCCCACAGCTCTCCAATTATGTCACAAAGAACATGAAACTGTTGTGTATGAGCAACAGAGTAGTGCTAAGAGATATCCTGTGCATGGAGATAGGTAGGAACTGCTGAGGGAAACTGTTCAACAGGCACTTCTCAAATCTTCACAAGACTAATGAGCAGAATTCCAGGTTAAGGGGTTGCTGATGTAAATATCTTTCAATGGAGAATACGTTTGATTTCTTTCAATGAGCTCAAAACAATGAACAGAAAAAAACAAAAGGATTTTGGTCTTTATAGTATTTTTAGTCTCTAACCAGTTTGTTAGTTTGTAAGTGTATGAATGTATTTTGAAGAATATCTGAGTTTGTTTAATGCAAATCAAAATTCTTCAAGTTTTACATTGTGAAAATGGCAGAGTTTTAATTAAGGTAGTTGTTAATATTTAATATCACTGGTCCTTCCATAAGAAGCAGAGTGTAATGAACTCCATCTTACAAAAATGGTTTCTATTTAAGAATCTTGTGGTAAAGAATTACTTGATCACACGGTCTAATCCTACTGTAATAGTTCTTGATAAAGTTGAATATATTTATTTGTATGAAATTATATGAACAAGGTGTTGTGGACCCTGGCTTTGATCCAATAAGTCACTGCTTTGATAAATGGGTAACTTTTCATTTTATCTCCAAATTCACTAGAAGTTTTGCTTAATCACATATACCATGCTCTGCCTGTAAATTACTAAATTAGAATTGACAGTGAATGAAATCAATTCTTCTTTGTAGTACAGATAATCTGTTCACAAATTCTGCATTATTATGTGAACTTTACCAGCATAACCATACCAAATGAGTAATTTATAAATACATTGACCTATTGTATCAGCATTTTCAAATTAATAATTGTAAGACAAATAATGATATGTATTCCAAAGTCATCACATTTTTAACTCTGTGGAAAGTACAGGTAGCCCCATTCTGACCTAGGGGATAAGTAATCATACAGATGCTATTATGTTTCTGATCTTTTTCTCCTAGTGTCTTTGTTTTTCTTCCCATTTTTCCCTGTATCTCTCCTTGATGAGCCTGCAAAGCTTACAAGAATAAAGACCTATAGGAAACTTGAGATCTCTGTAATTTTAAAATTTAATGTTTCTCCATATATTTACAGTTTTCTCCATATATATGTGGTGTAGTACTCATATCATTAATCCAATAATTCTTTATGCCATGGCTGACCCATTCTAAATGCTCTCTGCATTGTCAAAACATTGCCTACTGCACAGAACTGATGACTAACACTGTCTGACACCTTGCACTACAATTTCTGGAGATACTAGAGTAGCAAATATATAATGTGGGTCATGTTAATGTTCTTGAAATGATTAATAAGTTTTTAATTCTAAATCAAAATTTAATTCAGTTACTCTGTTCAGCCAAGTGCATCTTATGAAATTTAATGTATGTAATATTAATACATGATATAATTGAGTTTCCAGTGATGGTAGATTTGGTTGCTTGAGAATGCAGAGTAGATCTTTTCATAATGACTAGTTTTATGATTGGGAACTTAGTCCCATGAAAAGAAATGCTGGAAACTGCCCTTTTTTATGGTATTTTTTGTACTGGAATTGCAACATGGAGAAAAGTTACTGTTTGAGTTCTTGACAGATATTTTTTTTTCCATCTGTGCCCTAGCCTTGATAGCATGGAAATATAACATTTTTCTATAAATATTGTGATTCTGTCTCTTCTTTTAGGCACTGTGACTCAGACATAACTATACATACATGAGGGTATGAGCAAAGACAGATAATAGCAGCCAGTCAAGGACACCTCCATGTTATTTTAATTTCACTACTAAATCTAGATAATAGATCATGTTTTCCTTGATACATTCACTTTGATTTCTGTAGTCAGTCCTCCCTGGGTTTAACAACCATGTGTTGTTAAACATGTGCATGTGTTGTCATGGTTGGTAGATGGCATTTATGCCTGACTTTCTCTGCAAGAATAGAAATTATCAAGACTCTGCCATGTAGTGTAGTTATATTAAACTTCCTCTTCTTTTCCTAAATTCCAAAAATTTCCAGAAAGCTCATGAGTCTGCTAGACTTCATGTCTTCAGTAGTTTAGCCTGTGGTATATTTACATTTTTAATGACGTTTGTACCCTGTTGGTCAAAATAGCTGTAGGCAAGCCATTTCAATAAATACAATGTGTAGAATAGTATTTGATAAATGAAAAATGAAGTTCTCTTGGAACAACTCCTATGTTACAAAATATTGCAAAATACATGATTTACTAAGTTGTATATGCTGTCTGGAGGTTTCAATGGTTAATTAGAAATGATGATTAGAAATGAGTAGACAAATAACACCATGACTTTCCTTTGTCTTTATTCTTTTATAGTGAATTAAGGATCTCATTTTTGAAAAGATTTTTAACTGTAAAAATGTGGGGCCAAACTTTGACCATAAATAAACATTTTGTATTCCATACTTTACTACAAGTGATAAAATCAGAGTTCAAGATAGAATAATAGTTTATCATCTTTGTAGTTAAACTGTGCTATCTCAGAAGTAGGACAGACAGCAGAAGGAAACTTACATTTCTTCAATTTTGAATAGTAAGGGAACTCTGCAGAATCAGATATGTTTACTTTGACTAAAAACTTACTTCTGGTTTTTATGTGCCGGGGATAGTGGTTGTTTTTGGTTTGGTTTTTTTTTTTCAGGTTTCTCTTATTGCAGCCTAACAGTATAGGGATGCCAGTGGAGACTTGATATTTGGATTTTTAAGAAGATTGCTTCCATGTGTGTTTTTCCTCATTGTATTAAGTAACTTTGACAATAATTACTCTGGTTCGATATACCTGTGACTTTTAAAAAATAATTTAGGCATTTTAGGTGAATGTTAATGAATATCTCTTAATTTCATTGAAGAACTCCTAGCTATTTCTTGTTTGACTACTAAAGATATAATAACTCTACTTTTGTTTTCTGTGTCCATTTGTTTGCAATTATTCAAGGTAATGATTGCAGGCTCAGACTTTCAGTCACCACTTCCAGTAATACTAGAAAAATTTCCACATACATATTATTCATAGAAATCTGTATAGATAAAATATATACATGCATTTGGGCTGGAGGAAAATAATGGTTCATAATGTTGCTTATAAGGATGCTGGTTCTCCAAGAATGGGAGATTAATAGTGTGTCGTGCAACAGTGACAATAAAATTAACTTTAAATCAAATTAAATTAGCACCATAGAATCCTAATAATCTTAAATACTTCCTTGGACACTATTATGGGACAAAATGTACAACCCATAACAGTTAATGTAGCAGTGATGATAAAGATGCAGCAGAAGCTGTAATTGGAAAAATTCTTCAGCTATCCTTTCTCATACTCTCATCTTCTATGCTTTTATTCCCTAATGTTTATACTGGTATTTGTTAAAATAAATGTTATTGCCATGGCCCTGTAAAGTTCATAAAAGTCCTGTGGGAGTAAATGTTCAGAGAATCAAGTCTCAAATTTCTAAAATGTAAAATAACTTTAGTATTCTTATTTTGGGACTCCTGGTAGATGTAAATTTTTAGGGAAAATGTTAGAAAATTAAAATTCATATCATAATAATTTTTGAATAGAATTTTAAACAGAAAATATACAGCTCTGCTTTTTAAGTAAGCAAACATACAAGCCCATTTCTAGTTCTTAACTGTTCCTTCCTCTACTTGCTTTTTAGATCCTATTTCTCTTTGCTTTCTTAGTCATGCTCAATGCTGAACTCTGACAGGCATTTTGGGAAAGCATGCAATAGAAAACATGTAGCATGAAATACTGAGGCAGAGTAATTTTTTTTTTTTTTAAAGCTGCTTCCAGCCAGGGATAAATCTTTCTTCTTTCCAGAAGAATCTTTCTATTGTATATTTTCAATATTGTTTGGGGTTTTTTTATATTCTGCGGTAAAATAGAGAAATCAAGAGAGAGAATTTTTTCTAACAGGTAGAAAAATTTCACGTAGTAGGAGGCTTGTGTGTACATGCATTTGGGTTTGGGGGGCTGTGTAACATAGTGTTCCTTCTTTAAAACAAAACCACCTGTTTTTAATTCTTTTTTCATTAAGAATTACCTATAGATAAAAAAAAAAAAAAAGGCAACAAACAAGTAGTACTCTTTCAACAAAGCAACTCCCACTGTGTCTCAAACATATATTTTGAAAAATCTTCCTCTTTATGAGGTTCTCATTGCAGTGCCTATCTCAGCCCTAACTGAGTCTCACGGGGGCAGAGCTGTGCACAGGATTTCCAGAGTGCCATTTTTAGTGCCAGTTTGAAAGCAAGAGACTCTGGGCCATACTTTGAAATATTATTCAGTGACTGTTTGATGGGACTGGAGTAATTATTGAATTTATCATTCCCTAAACACTGAGTACATTTGGAATCCCTAATGCTGATTTTATTAGAACAGAGAATAGAAGCATGAACTTTTAAAAGCACAGAGCCCAGATAATGACATAAAGCTGAGAGAATGTGAAAAGAAATTTCTACTGCCTGTTTTGTCTTTTCGGTGTTCTCTTGTCCTCCAGGCTAACTATTAGCCCAGGTTCTGAGACTGGATAAGTACAGATGAATATTGTTGACCCCTTGAAAGTAGCTAGCTCCCATTTTGGAGGTGTGAATGTTTGAAAATACTCTTTTCTTTCACACTTTATGCTCTTCCAAGGCAGCATTTTTATTGTCTTGTGATCCCCTTGCTTGCCTATACACCAGAGAACATCTCTGACACCTAGGCACTCTTTCTGCTTGCATGAAGGAACAGTCTCCCCTTCCTCCAAAAGCTCTTTCTGATCCAAGACAAAAAGCAACATCCATCTGCCTACTGCCTGGATCTGGGCTTTTAAAGAAATGGGGCATGGTGGTTCACAATCTGCTTCTAGGTTTAGCAGATTCCACTCTTGGCGCTTTTTGAAATCAAAGGTCAGAGGTGCTCAGAAACAGGTTTGCGAGAAACAGGTTTGCTCATTAGGTTTGTTTGAGGAAGGAAAGCTGCTATTCAATTATAATTTGGTAATTTAGTGAAGTGACATAATTTATGTTGCTGCCTCTGTCTTTCTAAAAGGAAAAGCTATCCACCTTTGTGCTTTCTAAATGGCATTTCAGGATGTTTGGCCAGTAAATTACATCTGGTTGTTGCTTTCCATGCTGCAAATGTACCCAGTGCCTACACAGATGTCTTAAGTAGAGAGCAATACTATCAAGAAGAGGGCTTGTAGCAGTTAGGTAACATTTGTGCTGCCATTTAAGATATTTTCACTGGTCTCGGGGAGGAAAGTATGACCAAATTTTTCTAGGGAAGACTTTCTGGAGTCTAACCAATTGCATGGATAGAAATCAGCATTCACATAACCTGTGCTTTTCCATCCTTGAGACTCTTTGTTTCGATCTTCTGAACCCCTGTCATGATGTAGCCTTGGGCATTTCTTCCAAATGCAAAGTGCTTGTTCTGATTTTCCTAACATGTTCCATAGTGACTGCTAATTATATTGGATGTGGGCTGCCACTGCTGTGCTGGTACTATGTTCCAGTTTCTGTCTCTCATGCTCTTATTTGCTCCCTGTCTTCTTTGCTTGGAATGAAAGGACTCATTTAGTTGAATGTATTTACCTGAAGAATTATGGTTTGGTCCCTTGGCTGCAAGGCTGGTTGGAGGCATTTGGCACAAAATCAGTTTCAGTGGATTGTGGCTGCCTGTTCGTATTGTGTGAGGCTGCCAGTTGTAGTCTATAGTCTGCGTGGAGCAGCTAATCTCTCTCTGGTGTAAAGGACAGAGCTGGGTTGCTGTATACTATACATTACATCTCCTGCCAGCTGGAAAGATTGCTAGGCACTCTGGAAGATTTTTTTTTTTTACCTAAAGTAAGGACTTTTACTTAGTTTCTATATGTAGCTTTTTTTCTTCTCTTGATTATCTCTTAGCAACAGGCTTGAAGAGTGTTAAGAAGATTAAATGAATAAATGAAAAAGGAGACTGGTGGGAATTCTTTTTAACTCACTCCAGAATAGGACAGAACAAATGGAAACAGATGTAGCATTGATCTACATGTGACCATCATTGCATCCCACAACTAACTAATAAAGGATGGAACAATTGCAGATGTGTTCTATTGACACTTATCACAATGTGTGGGTGTGGAATTGTTTAGAAGGACATAGGGTGCGAGATAAGAAAGGCCCCTCTGAGTCTTTTCCTTAGCTGATTATATATGAATTCAAAAGAAAAATCAGAGCTGTGCTAAGTAAAATTTACAAGAGGAGAAGGTACACTACAGATGTAATATATTTGTTCTATTTGAAGTTGAAAATGAGGCAGCTAATGCAATGCTTTCTGGTTATATTGAAATTAATTCATAATGTAAAAATAAGAAGAGTTAATAATTTAGTGAAATTTAGCCCTTTTCATGTTTCATTTTCCCATGCGATGTTTGGAATAGATTAAAAGTAGTGAATTGCTAGTTTAGGTTCATGCACACTTGCAATGAAGTATAAGAATGGCTATACTGAGTCACATATCCACATAATCTAATATTCTGCCTCAGATAGTGATTAAATGTGAAGGCCTAGAAAAGAGTATAGAGAGTGATTGTGTCCCTTTACTTTGGCACAGATCAAATCCTATATCCATTTCTGGGCCCC
Organism: Illadopsis cleaveri; assembly: GCA_013399915.1. Classification (NCBI taxonomy): domain Eukaryota; kingdom Metazoa; phylum Chordata; class Aves; order Passeriformes; family Timaliidae; genus Illadopsis; species Illadopsis cleaveri. The sequence goes on from VXBB01012965.1 coordinate 10,551, forward strand.
TCACTATAAGAAGGATATTGAGGAGCTGGATCATGTCCTGAAAAGGACAACAGAACTGGTGAAGAGTTTGGAGCACAAGTCTTATGAGGAGCAGATGAGGGAGCTGGGGTTGTTTAGCCTGGAGAAAAGGAGGCTCAGGGGGGACTGTATCACCCTACAGCTGCATGAAAGGAGGCTGTAGCCAGGTGAGGGTCAGTCTTTTCTGCCCAGTAACAAGCAATAGGACAAGAGGAAATGGTCTCAAATTGCCAGAGAGGTTTAGATTGAATATTAGGAAAAATATCCTCACCAAAAGGGTTCTCAAGCACTGGAGCACACTGTCTGGGGAAATGCTTGAATCACCTAGTGGTGTTCAGAAGACATGTAGATGTGACACTTAGTGACATGGTTTAGTGGTGGACTTGGCACTGTTGTCTTTACAGTTAGGCTTGATGTTCTTAAAGGTCTTTTTTTTAACCTCAATGATTCTATGATTCTATTGTATTCTTACATTATGCCTTTCCAGCCTTCTATTTTCATGGACTCTTAATGTGAATGAACATCTTATCTGGGTATTTAGCAACCTGCTGTGGACCAGTCTTCCATGACCTTTTCAAGTTTCCCCTGAGCCTCTTTGGAAACAAGTAATCAAATATGGTTTGGCAAAAAGTTCCACAATTCAGCCATCTGCTTTAAGCCTGACTCCTCCTGGCTTATCTTGCTATCCCCTATATTGTTTTGAAATACAGTGTTTAACCCTCTCCACCTCTTTTCACTTGTTATGTAATTTTATATAATTTTACCACATATCCCAGACTTTTTTTTCCTATTTCTATTTTCTTTTTTTTTTTCTTTCCCTTTTCTATTTTTTTTTTTCCCCCAGGATGCAGAGATGAAATTCACTCAGGCATTCAGTGCAGGTAAGACACTCCATCCTTTTGTTTATCACTATGTTTCTGAGATGTAGAAGGAGAGAAGGGCCAGAACTGCACACGATATTGAGGAAGCAAATGTACCATGGATTTGTACAATGGCATGGTTATATCAAAGCCAGATATATTTTCAGGACTACCTATATATTTCAGAGATCTCACTGCTGGTTTGGGAGTTGATGCAGGCACAATTTCTCCTCTAGAGATAGATTCAGAGAAGGATCCTGCTTTATCCATGTGAATTGCAAACTAGGAGGTTATGCTGAATGTCCTGTTTTGTGGGGCAGTCCAAGGAAGGTAGTCTTGGTTCCCAAAGGATAAGCCCAAAAGCAAACAAGTGATTTTACATGTGTATATCTTTATGTCTTCTTTAGACTCAAACCAGGTCTATATATAAATGAAATAATATAAAATCAGTTATGTGTAAACCATCTGTGGGTCCAATTATTGCTCCCTCATTTTGAAGATTTCATTTTCAGAAAAGAGAAAAAAAAGGTCATCTGGCCCATAATAGAGAAATTATTTGATAGCAAAAACATTACAGGTAAAACACAAAACAAGCTTTTAATTTTATTTAGCTATTGCCTTAACTTGAATAATTTTACTGGGATCTACGGTCTTTTGTGTTGTGTGAAGACCTGGTCAATAAAGACAAGCTAAGTTGAATTTGTAGCAGTAAAATTATCATTAAAATAGTATTCATTAATGGTTCTGCAAATGCATTTTCTGACTGCAAAGAACAGAAGGAGTTTGAGCCTACAGTGTATTTATTAGTTGCATGTGTAATTACATCCAAAAGTAGAGCAATTTAAAATTGCTGGAACAAATGCAATTACCTGGGAATTGCTTTGTCCGAAAGTGAGCTATTTGAACAGTTGGCAATGTTATGGTTAAAGAAGACAACTACAAATTGTCCTTTCTAAGGAAATCTTTCCAATGCAGCAAATAAAATACTCAGTGTTCTTAACACTAGAAGACAATCTTGCTCCTAAATCAACAGGTAGGTAAAACAAAAGCTGAACAAAATCCTCTGGTTCCAGAACAAGATCTGAGAAAGGGTCAGTTAGAGTGGAAAGCATTCCTCAAGCTTTTGAACAGACTTTTTCCACTCTTGTACATCCAGTGGTATATGTATTTTTTGTTTTCTTTACTTTCTTATTTTACCTTCAGAACAAAACACTTCTTTAAAGCAGGTGGCAGCTACTTAGTATATTTAAGGGACATTCTTTATTTCTATTTATTACCTTTGATGTTAACTGACAAAATGTGCATGGACATGTTCACAAGTTCACTGTAACATTGGTTATGGTTCTGTTCTTTATGATGTCACAACTTTTTGGATGGTACCATACTTTGGATGCATATTGTTGTTCAGAGAATATCCTATACACAAAAACCAACTCAGGTCAACAACTTACCTTTCAAATGAGTAAAAGTATCTAGATGAGGAGCAGTAAAAAGGACAGTTGATCAGAAGAAGCCGAAGAGATTTCCATGTCATTCTTGACTTTCATGACTGTATTTTTTTTTAAAGCCAAAGTCCATAACTGAGAAGTATAATGAAGTTCATGGAAATGTTCTGTTTACTTATTAGCAATGAAAAAATTGCATGATTTTAAGTTTGGATACAAGAGGATTTTAAATTCAGTGGTATATTTCAGCTGATCTCAAGGACCCAGCACAGGCTTAAAGGTTTTTCTTAGTTGCTTGCAATGAAGAATAAAAAGAGTACAGAGCAAGAATTTTTATAATAGTAATTAAACAAAGGGCCTGTCACAAGTTAAATGTTATGCTGCTAATTTATGAACTCTGCTAAGTTAGCAGCAGAGATTACTAAAACAGTACATTCGACATATAAATATGCTTCAATGAAGTACATTTTAAAAATATAGTCTGTTAAAATCCCTAAAATCCTTAAAAACAATTCACTTCCTACCCAGAGATTAATAACACCACAATGTTATTTGTATTGTTACACTTCTTAATTAAGCAGCACACAATGAGTTTACACAGGCACTAAAAAAAATCCCTTCTTAAAAAGGTTTTATGAAACCATTTGTAAACATCCACAGCAAAGTAAAGCTCAGTGGATCTATCAGCACAATATTAGCTCCTTTTGCATGTCATAAAAATACAGATACTCATTTAGTGGCGCCTGATAACTTTCATAAAAGAACAGGGGCAATATAATTAGAAGAGAAAGGACAACCAGACTGTTGGGGATTTATCAGCACTGCAAAGTTACTGTGACTCATTGCTATGAGAAGCTTTAATTAACCATCAATCACACTGAACATTTAAATGATCACATACATATTGTGATGTACAACATGCAGAACTGCTTGAGGCGTCACAAAAAAACCTGTATAGAAACCAGTGTCAAATGTCCCATTTGTTATAATAACTGCTCTTTGACTACATTTATTATTTAAGGTAGGGACATGGAATTTATGAGGCCAACAGATATTAAAATGTGAAGTACTTTTCAGGTTATGGAAATTCTGAAATGACTTTAAACCTTCAGTCTAACATGATAAGTTTTATACTGGAAAAAAAAATAGAAAATCAACGAGAAATAAACCAGCAATAACTCTTTTTCTATTATTATTATTATTTGTATTATTACTCGAAATAATTTCACCATTACTTCTTCTCATTTCCTAAGAGAAGGTGGGATGTTTGCAAAAGACCCTAGCCAGGAAAGTAATAATCTGAAAGAAGGGATTAATTTATTAACCCTTAGTATATGGGTTAGTTCACTGGCTTGGAGTGTCTTGAAATGAAGATAATTATGTTGCTCTGTTAGCTTAGCATTTCAGATGATCTGTTGTTATAATTAATGTCCACCACTACTTCAATATTTTAGCTGTTGAAGGAGTTGAGCTTCTAATACAGATCAAAGGTTTAATACATATGTATAGTGTCTAGCTTTAAACATCTGGGTAAGAATCCAGTTGGGTCTACTTTAGTAGATTCTTGAAATTGATGGCTAGAGGAAGGAAAGTACTCTAAATTAATCTCTCCAATAAATACTGAAGGTTTTACACCTCTCTAACTTCATTAGGAGATTAGCCTGGTAAATTAGCCTGCTAATTCAGGTGTTTGAAATGCAGTTAAATTAATAGTCCCTTAGCCTTCTATTTGGGTTGCTGTGGTACAAAGCCTGGCTGTGACAAAATTGGTTTTCCACAATTTCAGGTTTCCTAGAATGTTTCAAGGCTCTACCTAAGATATAAAAATTGCACAAGAATAGTGTACTCCTCATCCACAAGGAGGCAAACATTCCCAAGCTCTTAATTGCTGTGATGTGAAAAAGTCCATAAAGTGTCCTAAATGTTTATAACACATCAGATGTCCTACCAGTCACTCTCAATGTTTCTGTAGTAATTTTAGTAAGCTATTTTATTATTCTATATTCTTCTTTCTTACTGTTGTGCAAGTGTATTCTAAGACAGTAGAACCCTCTATGTTTCAGTCATCTGTATTCTGATTTGAAAACAGATTAGATCACTACTCATTTACTATCAAACATGCTTTAAGATAATGTGATCTGTCTTATGAGATGGCAGTCTCAGATAAAATATTACTGCTAAGTGACCTGTCTATAAAATGAAATAATGGAAGTATGACACCGCAACACACTGTTTTTGTTATTGTTATATGTAAAATAAACCTATATTTAGGCTTTGTAAGTTCCTATGTCTGTTAAAATACAGCTATACACATGAAAACTCTGAAATTTTCTTACCATCCAGAATAAAAAATCCCACAGAGAGAAACTTTCCCTTGAGTGATGTACAGTGTTTGTTCTGTCTGTAACTTGATGGTATTTTCCAGACTTATATGTCTTGCCTTAATTCAGAGAAACAGTTGACCGTGTTCAAAGCTGCATTGATTTCAGGTGTTGCTGAAGGTGAAGCAGAATGACAAAATACAACTTTCAGCTCTGTGCTTCAAAGGTCTTGATGTGGCCATCCTTATATTGTAACTTTAGAACTTACGAATTTCCCCAGCAACCACATTTAATATAAGAAAATTTAAGCTGAAATCTACAGGATTTTGCTGACTGTCTTAGATACTTATTTTGACATTTACCCACCATCATTTTTATCTTTGTGAGATTTCAGTTTACTTTTTTGCTCTTTTATTGTCTTTAAATGTATTTTATCTAGGAAAATATGTTTACTTCTGATTCATTTAACATCTAATTTGTTAGACGTAGGAAAAGTTTAAAAATAGCATTTTTTTTGAATATAGCTTTCATGCCAGTACGCTGTGAATTTGATATTCAGTAGGAAAAGATTATGATATTTACAGATCTTATAGCATATATTTTCTAAATTTGATAAGACTGGAACACCAATATTTTGGAAGGTGGTGAATGTGTACAGGCAGAATGGGGAATGGTTTCCAGGGACAAACAGGAAAGAGAGTCAGTATTTAATGGACAGTGAGGCTGATGAACTGGTGAACAATTTAAAAACTGCATGGCCAGGTATGATAAAACAGCATTTTTCTGCCTAGCAGAAAACAAGGAAGTCATAATTTGGGCTTTTATTCATCTTCTTAATTGATTTGGTTCAGAAGCCAAATGGTAATTGACTGAATTTAATATTGTCCAAGATGACAATAGCCTCTCATTTTTGCTATTCTGTCAAGTGCTCTTGGCTGCAGCTACAGAAGGGTCAGAGGAACCAGAGATGATTGCTGTATGTTAAGGTTACTTTCCTTCAGGAAATTCTCAATAGATATGTTAAGTCATCCATAAATTTCTTGCATATGTTATATATCTCTTCGTGAACCTTTACAGATGGTTAAGACAGTTAAGAGTCCCATATAAAACAGACTGCAGTAGACATGACATTCAGACTATATACCATCATGTGCCAATCTTGGCTAGGGTAGAGTTAATTTTCTTTAGAGTTAATTGCTGGCAAAGATCTGTATTCTGGATTTGTGCTGAAAGCAAGATGGATAGTACAGAAACTATTTATTTATTTATTTATTTATTTATTGCTGAGAAGTCCTTATGTACAGTCAAGGCTTTTCTTTCTTCTTCTTTCTTTCTCCGCTTTTCTTACTGCCCTGCCAGTGAGTAGAAATTTTTGAAGGCAACACAGTCAGGACAGCAGATCCCAACAGACCAAAGGGAGATTCTAGACCTTATGGCATCATGCTCTGCATATAAAGCTAGGGGAAGAAGAAGGGAAGTGGGGGATGTTGAGGGTGATGACATATGTCTTCACAAGTAACTACTATACATCAGAGAGCTTTACTTTTCCTGGAAATGGCCTGGTCATGGGAAGTGGTGAATTAATTCCTTGCTTTGCTTTGTTTGTGGGTGTGGCTCTTGCTTTTCCTATGAATATATCTTTATCTGAGCCAATGAGTTCTGTGACTGTAACCTTTCCAATTCTCTTACCAGAGTGATCAGGGAGATGTGTGGTGCTTCCTTGCCAACTGGAGTTAAACCACAACACATTAAGATCCAGTTTAATGCATTAAAAGAAAATAAAATTAACTCACACAACAACTACAAAGCTGCCTTTTCTTCATTAGAATTTTAACTACTTTAGTTGCAAAGCGAGAAACTCATCTTTTCTCCTCACAGGGAAGACAAGGTTACTAAGAATGAATGTTTCATATCTCATATTCCTTCTCTATGCTGGCTCTTTGTGGTAATTTCAGAAAGGCCTTGCCTGTCCCACAGAGCATAGAGATGTTACATGTCCTACTCTGACTATAATTCTGTTTCTCCATAGATAATAGGTGTGAGTCTGCATGGTACTTGCCTTCTCGGTGTCCGGTTATTTTTAGAGTTGCAGATCATTTAAATTCTTTAAAGAAGTAGCCGATTTCCTGTAACTGTTCAATCCATATGATAAAATAAATTATACCTGGTTATCAGGTGTTAAGGGTTTTAGCTTTCTTATTTAGTCCCAGTTTTATGGAGTCGAATATGCTTGTTTTTTTTTGTTTTTTTTTTTTGTCCCCTACACGTTTTCCAGGTGAGTGGACTGGGGAAATATAACTGCCTTAGAAGAGGTGGCCATATTGCTGACCCTGGTCATCTGTGGTCATCTGTCCCCTAAGGAAACATGCTTTTCAACTGATGTGTGCAGTATGGAGTGTCACTTCTGCTGGAGGATGGGTTTGGGATAGAAAGAATGGAGGACAGTTATTGCTGAGAGAAAGAGGAGTGAGGCTTTTGACTATTACTAATGAGGTGTAATGACAAGTATTTGTCTGATCACCTAGAAGCAGAACACTGCCTCCTGCCCAAATTGTCCATCACAGACTTGTGTGTTTCTGTCCTTCTGAGAAGTGTCGTTTCAGACCTCCCTTGCCTGTGTGCAAATGGAGGTTTGCACAGGAGATTGTGTGGGAGAATAGGAGTGTTACCTTCAGAACACATCCAGTACCCCACATGTGAGCAAACAGTTGGAGAGAAAGGAGATTTCTGCCTTCACTTTGTTCTCCAGAAAACATGACTGGAGCATTTTCATGGACAGACTGTATCTTCTTATTCTTGCTAATTGAAGTCTACAGTTGAGCAATCAAGCTTTCTGTGCCTGGAGCCATGAATCTCCAGGACCGATAGAATGACACTTAAACCAGATCGTAACACATCTATATCACCACTGCCTCCCTAATTCTTGTCCAAGTGTCATGTAACTGTCAGAGTCATACTTTTTCTTAGTTTTGAATGGGAGGAAGCCAGAGGACACAGACTATGAACATCTCTATTTTTCAGAGGCTATTTTTCGAACTACCACATCTTGAAATTAAAATTCTTGATTGAAAGTCTCATTTCTCATTAAGTAGTTGTATGTAACTTGCAACTTGTTTTTATAAGACAATCATTTGCAGGACAAAGAATTATTTACATAGTATTTGCTAATTAAATATTCCTATAAATCACAGCAAGAAAATTTTTACAGTACACAAGACAGGATAAATTGAAACTTGCAATGGAACATTGATCTATAGCCAAATGAAAATCTTTTAAATGTAAAGCCTTCATTTAATTTAGGCAAAATCAAAAATAACGTCAATGGACCCTTTACAATTCTCCCAAGACCTTGTCCGGAAACATAATACAATTTTCATGCTGTCCAGTCATGGATCCAGTTAATGGAATAACCTTATAAACTTTAGTGTTCTTATTCATATTCAGAGGCAATATAAATATCATCTGTCCTTCCCTTGGGCTGTAGAACATTAGGCTAACCTATTTCTTCAAGGTTCAATGTGCTGTGGTTGCTCTATCTGCCTGATGTATTGATTATTTTAAAATAAATGGTGTTATTTTGGGCATAGAAGATTTCTTTAGTAGATCTGCAATGTGTTAGAGACTGAAAACTGCACTGAAATTTAAAAAAAAAAAATAAAAAAAAAAAATAGGATCTGCTCCAGACATGTACCAGACTCAGAGAAANAAAAAAAAAAAAAAAAAATTGGATCTGCTCCAGAGATGTACCAGACCCAGAGAAAAAAGAATATTATTTATTTATCCAAGGAATTCTCTCTAGCAAATTTGTCACCTCCAGTGTTTCCTCATGTGGGAATGTCTGAATTAGAGTCCAAGTAATCATACTCTTTATTTTCATTTAATGAGCTCTCTCACTTTTCCATAAAGCTTCCTTGTACTGTAATCGTCTACAAGTCGAATTTCTAAAACCTGTGTAGAGTGAACATAAAATATGAAGCTGCACAGCTTTTGATTTACTGGTTTCAGCTTTCATATGATTCACATTTTGCACATTTGTTAACATGGTAAACAGTAAATTAGATTATTCTCTGAGTAGAGGTCTGAGGTGAACTTGGCTTCATGGGATGCCTGAAGGGGTCAGCATTTGTGTCCTATAGTTCTTAGCTCCAATCTGTGGGCAGAAGGGCTACTGAACACCTGCAGCCTATGAAGTAAGGTGGAAGGGAGAGGAGTTCAGCTGGGGGTTCTCACTAAAGGCGATAGTAAACTCCTGGGGAAATGAACCCCAGAGACATATTTTTATTAAATAGTCCTCCATCACTGCACTGTCCTCCCAGAAATGCCAAGGCAAGTGTACCCAGCTTGGGTTTAATAGAGGTAAGCAGATCTGTCATTCCTTACACACAGATGTCAGTCTGGCTTATGTGTGCCACTACAGCTGTGATGAAGCAGGAAGAGACAGCCATGGGAATTGGGCAGAATGATAGGCTTGAGTCAAGCCAAGGGAAAACTCTGAGCTATCATACCTGGTTTTGGAAGAAAAGCCTTTAATTTTTAAGTCAGAAAAGACATTAATTTCAAGGAAGAATTTTGAAATAAGAGGGCTAAATTCAAGGAAGAAATGCAGGGTGCAACAGAATAAAAGATATGGGGAATGGAAAGCTGCAAAGGGAGATGAGATACATAGTGCACTCGTATGGCAGTTAAGATAAAGCAAGTTTCAGTCTTATAGTGGGGGTAAGTCTTCCGTGGAATGTTCTATTTTATATGTGCATAAAGGAAAGTGCTGATGGCAGAAGAAAAGCTTTCTCTTTTTTCCTTCACCCAGCCTTCTCATACTGCCTGGTGCATAGCTCAAACCGGAGGATTATAAAGATCTGAAGGAAACTGTTGCTATTGAAGAGAGAGAAATGAGAGAAAAGAAATGAAAGAGGAAGAGGATGATATGAGGCTTATTAATGAAGGGAGGGTTTTTTGCATACAAGGATTGCTGTGCAGTCACTTCTTCTTCTAAGATCTGTGAAATTTATGAGGAACCTCCAGCTACTTGCAGATAAAGTGTTTACTTATGTGTAAGTAAACTTATCCATGTCTGAGAGTCAATGTATACTAAGTTAGAAAATTTTCCCATCCTTTTCAAAGAAGCTTTCTAAGAAATGTTCTAAGAAAAGATTCACTTGTGTATTGACTTACTGAGATGATGCTTTGTTTCAGTTCAGGTATAAACCCAGCAGATTTGACGCAGGACTCCTCTGTTTCTTCTTGAACCAGTGAGTTTATAGCAGCCAAACACTCAGACAGCACTGCAGTAATGAGTGCATTACTAGAGATGTAATGTTCACAGCCTTTCAGGACCATCAGGTTTTAATAGTTGCTGGTGCGTGTAGTGTATAAGATAAAGTATATGGTTATGGTTCTGTGCACGAATCAAATGTATGCCTGTTCCCGTCATGCACAGTAAAACAGAGAGGAGAAAGGGAAGGTAATGACCTGGCAAGCTTTCTTTTGGGTGGCTAACAGAGAGGGCACTATCTAAAATCACAGGTTTAGAATTAGGTGCCAGAACAATTTGTGCCTGCATCCTCAGCTGACAGTCATCTTCATCCTGAAAGTACTTGTTTTGCATTCCCAGACCTGTAAAGTATCTATAGTTGTGCTTAAGCTTCTAAAATGAAGCCAGTAGGATCACTCCCAGGCTTGAAAGGTTAGACTGCTTGTGAGATTTACTGGATTGAAAAAACAGGATTTGTTGCTTTGCAATGGAATAACCTTATAAATTAGCCTTATAAACCTTATAATGCATGGATTTAATTATTCCTTGTTTGTCAGACGTGCTATATAAAATCAGCTTGTTGTTGATGTCAATAAAAATAATCCTTCTGGCGCTGGCCAATAATGTGTTAACTAGCCTGCTCCAGCTCTAATAGTAAAGCTGAGGTGGTTGGGCTTATTTACAGTCAGGATTGAATTCTTTTGTCCATACCCCTCTAAAGAGAATTAAAGGGTTATGAGAAATAATTAACTGATGCCTGTCATATTCTTTGAAGATGAAAAATACTAAGTGCTACTGTGGTTACTGTAACAGTCCTTTCCTTTGAAAATGACTGCATGTAATCAAAATGTTAGTACCACAAACAGCACCATGGTAACTGAATTGTATTGGCAGAGAAAATACAAGTTTGTATGATGATAAGGGTTGCTGATGTGGTCTTTGCCATCTCTCCTCAATTCTGTATCAGCACTAAAATGTATGAAGCACAGGGGTAGTTATCTTTCCCTCTGCATTCCTAATAAAAAATATTAGATGACTGAGATGGAAAGAGAAGGCTAGTACCCAGTGTGCTCTGAAATTTTCTTATATGGAGCACTTTGGGAGTGAGCTCTGGGGCCCTGAAAAAAAAAAAAGTCTAGGAAGATTAATTATCCTGTTGCCAATTGTCCTTCTTATTTTAAATTTTCCAGAGACAAGCTGCATTTACTGTGACATATCAACAGACAGCATCTCAGGGACTGTGGATTTATTTATAAGGTTTTGTTCTGGTATCCTGGCTCTGTCAGTTCTCTCTTTATGCACCTTCAGCTGTTGCGGAACCCCAAACACTGCAGAGAAATAGTTAAAGAAAACAAACTGAGGAAAAATGTCTTTACAGCATGATCTTTACAGCATCAGGATTGTGGAGAATTGACCTTCACACCTGTCCTGGATTGATCCCAGCCAGGAAAAAAGTCCCATGCAATTGTTCACCCTCTCCTCCACCAGTGGGGTTGGGGAAAGAATTGGAAGAGTAAGAGGTGGAAAAATTGTGGGTTGACATAAAGACAGTCTAATAGGGAAAGAAAAAGCTGTGCATGCAAGCAGAGCCAAACAATGATTTAATTCAGTGCTTCCCAAGGGCAGGAAGGTGTTCAGCCATCTCCAGGAGAGCAGAGCCCCATGACATGTGATGGTGACTTGGGATGAGAAACATCATCACTTTAAATGTATGATTTTTAGAATTTTCCTCTTTATTCTGTAAAAAAGTTCATTGTCTTGGTAGGATGGGAGAAAGATTCATTGTTTTGGTTTTTTAAATTGTTATTTACATTATTATAAGTTATCCCCAACCTAGCAAGCAAGACGTCCCTACAAGTCTTTAAGCATTTTGCAATTCTTAAAATAAATGAAAGCTGAAAGTGCTACACAGTAATTTACAGATCACTAATCATAATCAATAGCAATGTTATGTGCTGTCTTTTATGCAGGTAGATATATTTCTAAGCTTGAAGAAACCTTGCATCCAGAATCCAAATCTGTGGTCAAATGTCACCTTTGCATATCTCAAGTTAAAAAGTATCTAGATGAGACAATACAGAGCTAATATTATTAGGTGCTTGCTGAATTATGGTATATTTTGGTTGTTCTTTTTTTTCATTGTATCTTTTGAACAGATAAGCAAATTAAAGATGTAAAATCTAGCAAAGTCTGCCAAGGTTGGTATTTTGGTTGAATAGAGTATGCCATAGGGACACACTGATAAAGGATATGAGCCAAAGGTACCCTGTCTGGGAAACTTACTTAGATACGACCAGTGAAAGCTGGACAAATAACTGATATTTTGATTCCTATTGTTTTCTCAACACTGGAAAAATATGATGAAATCTAAGTAGTATGAAGAAGTCAAATTTTTTCATTAACTGAAATGTCAAACAGCTATAAGTCAGGCAAAATGTTTGTGGGTTTTTTTTTTGTTTTGTTGTTTGGGGTTTTTTTTAAGTGAAAGCCAAATCTTTTTATCAATTTCATCTGTTATTTTTAAAACTGATGACTTTATTTTTTAATAAAAAAATACCAAACTATTTGTAATGTAGATCTGTGTCAATCCTTGGAAATACTGCAGTGCTGATCTTAACTTTGAACTAATCAAATTAGCTGGCAGGCTATCTCCAATTTAATTTCCTTTCCCTGTTTTATGATGTCCAGATGGTTACAGAACATGTCCTGAATTCTGTCAGTACTTGGGCTTGTCAAGGAACTGCATGGAGATCTGTGGCTGCTTCACTGTACATGTTTGAGGCTTTGCAGTCAGAGTGATTATATAGGAGAATGCACTAAATATGCTATTTAAATGCAATCTTTTTCCAACAGCTCAACAAAATGCTTCTATATCAGTATATTCTGCTATCTCTCCTGAGATAGGTTTTGACAATCCTGAGCAAATTTCTGAGTTGTTGGGTCACAGGGCAGAACTGGTCTGGAAAGAGTAATCCCTATTAAGTCATGGAATATTGTATTAATGCAGGATTTACAGGTCCAGAACTTGTTATTTCCTATCAAATGCTTCAGGCGTGAAGGAGAGAGCCTGGGTATGCTTTGTGTAGGCATAGTCTATGTCACTTCACTATCTATCTTAGGTGATTAGTGTGCTATTGTTTCAACTAAATTTTATTAAATCTCACTGTAACCAAAAGAAGTTTAGAGAGGCAATATTTTGTGTTTCTCCTTCTGGGCAGTGTTAGATCTGCTTCTTGGATTTGTGTTCTCTGTGCTCATAATCACAAAGCTGCCTGAAAACTGTAATATTTTTCCTTGCAAATTATTAGCCCCTTGCAGTTCTGCCTCAAGAAATATTTCTGGTCACATTATTATATGAGTGTACAATTTCCTTGCATTAAAAATGTATGAAAAGTGTTTACTTAACCATTTAGCCACAACTGAGGAGAGTCTTCACTCTCAGGATTTGGGAACAAAGAAATTTAAGTGCTTCCATTCCCCCAAACTGCTAACTTCAATCTCCTGGAATTTGAATGAGAGTTTATGAACCATTCTACTACACTGGATTTGCTCTAGGTTTTCACTGATTTAACTAAAGACTACAGACTTCCCACCATGAAACATATGACAAGAGTGGGGATCAAAGGAGTACTTTTCAGTTTCATTGGGTTGGGGTTTTTTTGGTTATTCGTTTGGTTGGTTTGGTTGGTTGGTTGGTTGGTTTTTTGTTTGTTTGAGTTTTTGTTTGTTTTGCACTAATACAGAAACAGCTGCTTGTAGACAGAGTTTTTTTGGTTTTGTTTTTTTTTTTTTTTTTTTTAACTTTTTTTTTTTAAAATTTTTCAAAAGAAAAAGA
>VXBB01012965.1:29021-39415 GCA_013399915.1 Illadopsis cleaveri
TTTTTTTGGTATCAATTTACTCTCTGTAATTCCAAAGGGATATGATGAAACATCCATTACTATCCTGGAAGTTGCAAAATCTTTAGTTTGGAGGCACATGGTACTTTTTATGTTTGCATAAAAGGTAGTAATTTAAAAAGCAGTAGTCTCTTCATGTCATTAATCCTAGCCTCTGCAGACTGACTAGTCCTGGGGAATATACTGCCAGTAGACAAGTCTACTGCTTAGGCATAATTCCCAGCAGTAAAGCTGGCATTTGGCCTGCAGGAGTAGATTACTATGGATTGTTTTTATGAGTTATGTCCTTTGGCATCTGAACCATATCTCTGGGAATACCCTCTTCATGACTTTTAAAATTCAGTCTGTATCTTCACTATGGACTTGACTTTCAGCAGAGTGATTGTAATTCACCCCAAATCATTCCATGTCAGACCCACTTCCTATAGTTGCAAACTTATGCAAAACTGTCAGTCCGTGAAGGAACAGTTGGGACCTGGTGATTGAGTGTTTTGGCCTTGGAGTGGAGGAAGCAGGCGTGGTGTTTAACACTTAAGGATTCTTACTTATTGTCCCCATCATTCATCTGAAATGAGTCTCTGCCTGCACCGTATTATGATACCAATTATACATCTATGTTTGGCATTTGTGATTTTTTGTTGTTGTTGTTGTTGGTTTGTTTGTTTGTTTGTTTTTGGGGGGTTTTTGTTGTTTTTGTTTTTTTGGTTTTTTGTGGGTTTTTGTTTGTTTGTTTGGGTTTTTTTAATTTTTGAAATTTTTTTCCCTCTGTTTTCAGACCTGTGTTATGTGTTAGTTAAATGTTCGCAGGGAAATGTGTCATTATATTTTCTGATGTTTGAGAATTCTGTCAGATTTTTTGCTGCAATTGAGAGAAGCAATTGAACTGTGGCATCATTCAGCCTAACCTTTAAGCACATGCTTGAATTTCATTCATTTAAGAATGCGTTAAGGTTAAGGATTTTTTTCGAGTGCTTTGGTGCATTGATATTTTCATTTTTAAAATACAGGCTTGGCTTCTGGTATGGATCTTTGGTTATTTATAGTGATAGTAATAATTGGATAATACTTTGAGAAACTAAATCAATCATGTTTTGATTGGGCTAATTGCATCTAGAAAAAAGAAAAGAGCCACTTTTCTGCCCCACTCTAGCATCCTTAAATAGATAGGAAAAAATAAAAGAAGGAGGAAAAATAGTATTTTCTGTACTATATTTTTGTGAAACTGCCATGTAGAGAATTTTAGCAATCTGTACAAATGACCAAGGAAGTATACAGAGCAATAGAAATGATGCCTTACCTTCACAATTTTCAGCCCTGAACTATTCATTCATTTTCCCCTCACTGCTATCACATTGCTAAAAAACATTGCTATGTTTCTTTTTCCTTAATTAATTGATAGCTGAAAAACACAAGTCCCTTTTACAAACAATAATTTGTTTTTGACTAACTTTGTCAGATTTCCTGCAACTGTAAAATCTGGAATCACTGCTTATGAGTGCTAAATGTTAAAATCCAGTCAGGTTAAAACTATTTTATCTATTAGGCTAAAACTCAGTCTTTAGCCTAATAAAAACCATCTGATCTTCAACAATCTCAAATAACATTGTCAAAATCCTCTCCCCAAGCGTCTGGATAGATGGAAGTTACAGCTGGTGTCCGTCCTGCTCTTTACATTGATGTCTGTAGTTGTCCATCCAACTGAATGGCACCTGCTGCAAGGGCAGGAGGGTGGGATCACCCATTTCTGAACAATGTCTCTCTGCCAACAGAAGCTTACTCCATTAGGCAATCAATTCTGCTTAATGCTGGGTGGGATCGTGTCAGCCACCTGCACTCTCTCTCCCTCACTTCCTATCTCCTGGGGACAACAGTCTTTTCTGTCCCCAGGGAGGGGGCAAAGGCTTTCAATCTGTTCCCTTTTTGCATTAGCTCCAGACTGCATTTATTAGAATCTGACATTTGTTTTGCTTCCTGACTGGGGCTATATTCAGCGCAGACACTTTGTAGAAATATAAATAAGCATTTAATAATATATTTATATTTTAACACTCCTCCCTGTTCTAGTGTGGTGAATTTTTCTCCTGCTTGCCTTGACCCGGTGCTAACAAATTTCATTTAAGGCATTACACTAGGATCACTAAGGAAAAAGTCAGAATCCTAAAGTGTAATGGTGCTACAAGACTTTCCCTGCACTTTTGTTTGTGTTTATGTCTTTTTTTGTTTCCCCTATTGTCTGTGTGTATTGTTGATTTTACTACAGCTACTCCAGTTTGTAGAAATAGAACCAGTGTTTATTGTTGTGATTATTCTTGCTTCACAAGCAGATAATTTTGTGCTCTCTTTGTTTATTAATTAAATGGATGTGTGGCTTTGTGACATTTCTCTGTGTTCCCTGCTCTTTACTTAATTAATCTCATTTTGTGGGGGAAAAAATACATATAAAAAGAGTAAAAACAAGAGAGATCCAGAACATCATCTGTGTCTTAGAAACAGACATGCTCATTTATATCCTTTCTAAAATCTTTGTAAATTCATCAATAGTACGTCAAACAACCATCTACTCTGAAGTTTATTTTAATAAATGGCAACTCTTATGTCCATGTCAGTTTACATAATAATTTCCTGAAATGTATAATATTTATGGAATCCTGAAATATTTACATGAATCTGGAAAATTGTCCTCTAAGCATGGTTATTAGAACAAAATTGAGTTTCATTCAACCCTCATATGTCTCTGAGACTCTGTTGAAGCCAAGTGCCATACTGCTGAATTTCAAGTAATTCCATTTGGTTTTAACTGCACTGAAGATAAGATTGAGTCTGTCAGATCTTATTTTAGGTGAAGAGCATAACTTAAATTATTTTTCTGCTCTGGTAGTCCTTAACTTTTTATTTTCTTTTTTTCTATTGATGTACTCTTTTATTCTTTCAAAAAAAAAAAATTTAAAAATGTAGCCCTGTGTATCATTCTGTTAAGTAAATTTTATTAATTTTTTGCTAATTTTAAAACTTATTTTCTCAGTAGAAATTATTTTGCCCTCAGATGACTGTTTAAACAGTTTTGATAACAATGCACACTTCAGATTTTTTTTCCCTCCACTTTCGTTGGAGGGACATTCTGCAAGGTTTCAGTTTCCTAATTATCTTTAAAGTTTCTAATAGTTATGCCCTTCTATATTTAATTGAAACTTAATTGTAAAATTCATTAATTTCTCAGGCCTCTCAATAGTCAGTAGATGTGTTACACTCAGTCTGCACCTTCCATCTATAACACAATAGAAACAAAGATCATAATGGGGTTGTTATTTGTGAATCCACAATAAAAAACTCCCCATTAGTGGAGATTTTTCCCTTTAACTTCCCATTGATTGAGAACTGTAATATAGCTTAGTGTTCTGGGATAAAATAGCTGAACAATTCCTGTTGACTTACCAGTTTTGATGTTCTTAAAAAGGTATCTAAATTGTAGTTTCCCAGTGGTAATTAGATATATATTGTCTGTCTACTTGTTTACCATGAAAGTAATAATGCTGCTTTCAGCATTATTATATCTAGTGTACTTAATTAATATGGTCAACACATTTTTCATGTAAATAAATTGAGGCAGAAAAGAAGATATTCAGACAGGTTATTTAATTAGCCAGTAACAAACTGTAGGAATAAAATAATTATCTCCACACTGGAGAAGGAGGACGAGGACATTAGAAAGTGTTCTCAACTTAATTTAAATCTTCTTTTGTCTGTCTGAGTAATATCTAAATTAAATATTTTTATTGTGATTAGGTACGATCCTAATAAATGCCAAGTAAAAATATACAGAAAGTGAAGCAAAACCATTTCTTCAAGAGTGATCTAAACACTCTTGGACAAATATAAAGAGAGAAGATGAGTAGATGATTGAGATTAATATAGTACAAAAAAGCTGAAAATCAGTGAATACACATGAGTACAAATACATTCACACATCTCATCATTCCAAATCATCATACACATAACTTTCCAAACTAACAGAGGCCAAGATAGGTGATGATTCAGCTGCCTAATCAGCCAGTATCATTTAGTTTTTTGAGTTACAATGAGGAAAAATGTGTTATTTCTACTAGATTATGTCCACTGATATTTCTTTAATGCAGTGAGATTAGTTTTCAAGCAAGTTTTAAAAGAGGAAAGGAAATAAAAATTTTAAAATACAGCAAAAGGGGAATGAAATAAAGTTTCTCCCAAGCAAATAAAGCTTCTCTAAAATATGACCTCATAAATATTTTTTGTAAAAATATGAATGCAGAAAGAGATTTGAGTGAAAGGGAATTGCAGAATCCTACAAGTAGTGAAGATGAAGGAAAAACTTAATTCCATATGGATAAACTGAAGGTAGCTTGGAAATTAAAATAACTGTATACAACTATTTAGTTGAAACAGGTCTGGGAGAAATATTACAGTAACGCAGAGCAGTTCAGTCACTGCAGAATTAGCCACTATAACACTTTGATTTCAAGACAGAGCATTGCTTGAAAAATGTTTTTCTAGACCACACTACTTTGTACATGTAACTTTTTCAGCTGGATTGATGCATTATATGTCTGACGACTTTATACCATAATTACATCCGTGAAGTAACATAGAGGTGATTTTTACTTCCTAAATGGTATTGTACAAGCAGGCTACACTGTTTTAAAGGGCATCAGATACCATTTAATTCTCAGTAGGATGCACAAAATTTGTCGAAGGCGTGCAGTTACAGGAAAACCATCCTATGCAAATTTTTCTAGAAGGAAAGTTGACCCTTTGCAGGACTCTTCACAAATTTTCTGACAATACTAGAAATTAATAATATGGGTCAACTCTGTTTTCAATAGAGGTATTTTCTCAGTTGAAATAAAGGTAAAAAGCCTTGTTATCTGTCAGTGACAATTGCTAAATTAGGTCAAGGATATTGTTAAACCCATCGCAGTAGTATGAGGGCTCATCTTCCTGGCACTTCTGGAATATTGGTATGCATCAGTTTAGAAAATGAGAAAATTACACTTGGAACAAGCATTTATTTGACATCTACATTAGTACAGCAATGCTGTGTGCTAACAAAGATGATATAAAAATATCTTCTTTTATGTTTTTTTTTTTTTTTCTTTTAGTTTTCTAAATGTGTTTAAGATAGGCAGGAGTTCTCATGGAGATCCTAATGGGCCTATTGGTCACACAAAGTCTAAAAGTACAACCTGAAGGATGAACCCATTTATACTTTTCTGAGTGTACAAAACACAGCAAGCCCAGAGATTTTCAGCCAGGTAGCATGCTGACAGTCAAGGGCAGACTGGCCACAGCTGTGTGATTGGAACAAAAGTGTTGGAGCATTTTGTGCTAAAGCTTCCTTAGGAAAATTGCACCTTCACAGCAGGAAAGACATAAAATATGGGTCAGGTCTTTAATTCATACAAGCCAGAGTTCTATAATGGAATTAGCCTTTAAATGGAAATGTCAGCTGCAGGGATCGCAAGGTCCTCTATCGTGCATGTAAATAGATGTATCTATGTATACGTATATATGCATATATATTGCATGTATACATGTATATATTTATATGTTGGTAATAAACCAAATAAAGTTGGTAATATGCAATTTAGATTGAAGGTTAAGTTTGTTCCAAATGAAAAGCCATAAAAATCTTGTTGCTGGCACAGATGAGTACATGGCCAAGAGAGTTTAGCTTTAAACAGGTAAATCTCTGTTTAGATTTATGCTTGCAGCACTCAAAATGGCAGAATCAATTTGCTTGAAAATTGGTAAAACAAATTTGTTGTGGGCTATGACCTTGTATGCTGAACATCATCCCATAAGGATTTTTTTCTTTATGTTTGAATTATAAATCTTGGAAATGTAGGATTTTTATTGCAGAAATATTGACAGAGCTTTAGCTATAATGGTGTGGCTATATTTTCTTAAAGAGTAAGTATGTGTTTGACGGTAGCTATCTAATATTTTTCAAATAGTAGTAGATGTTGAACAGAGAAACCAAATTAAAAATGCAGTGGCAAAAACCAATAAGTCATTGATGTGAAGAATTCATAAAAGGGAAAAAAACCCTACTTCTGTAGGAATGACTGCAGATGAAAATTGACCGATGAATTGTCAAGAGTGCATGTGGAGATAACCAGACATGGACCCTCATAGAGTTGTATTTACTGCGTATTTCAATACTCAGTTTTGTTAAGTGAATACAAGCACAAGATATATAAAATTATCAAAGGCAATAAAATCAATTTTTGTGACTAACTGCCATATGACTTAAAAATAACATCTGAGTGTAATTTTATTATGGACTACATTGTATTTGTGCTTGAAAAAAGGCCTGTTGAGCTTTTTATTGTAGGAAATATGGGCACTGCTGTTTATCTCGTAGCATACAGATACAAAGGTGTCTGATCCTGAATTATTTGCTTAGGGCAAATATTTGTTTTCACCTGTGGTGTGCTCTTTTAAGATTCACAGATTTTATTGGGTGTAATTTAGTTCAGATTTAAACACACTGGGACTATTTGAGATTTGTGAGATTGAGATTCAATAACTCTTGTTCATTTTAAACTTAGGCTAAATTTACTAACAAGGGCACATAATTACTTAATTAAGTACTTTTATGATGACGAGATAAATTCTCCACAAACTTTTGTATGAACTGATGTCATTAAAATCTTGTGTTGCCATAAAACAAATGCAGTTAAATTATACCTTATTTCAATGGCCCTACATTTTAAATGAAAAATGAAGGGATGAGATTAGCATATGCATTGAGGTTGTTCCCTTTGGTAATGTCAAATCTGTAAGTTGGTAAGCATTCCATGGCTATGATTTCATTGAGTCATATTTGCTACCTGAAAAGGGAAAGACGACATGTTAGAGATAAATTTTCTTTCACTGGAAATCTAAGACCAAATAAATTAAAAATATTTTGTGGATTTTCATCTCTTCAAAAGTACTAGAAGATGGTGAAGGATAAGAAACAAGCGACAGATATGACTGTGGTGACAGTTTCTGTGATAGTCACACCCTTAGTTAATGTGCAATAACAGGCTTGTCCTGAGTATAAGCTCCATAAATTTTCAAGAAACAGAGTCGTTAAGATGAAAATTTGATAAAAGTGGTTTGTGTTTTCAAGCTGGGTCCACTTGTGTTTTCTTTTGGTTTTTTTTCTAAACTATCTTTATCCAAGGTGTTAATTTCAAAATCTAAATCTAAAATCTGACATCTCTATTTGAAGTATATGGACTTCTGAGCGAGTATGTAATCAGGAAGCATACTGGCTTAACTGTTCTGTGAATAGCCACAACTAGCTAATGTTTGCAAAACACCCTCTCAATTGCTTTTTTTCTCCTCTTTCCCCAGATCTGCACTTTCTTGATTCTAGTCAGGAGTGAAACTAGATGGTCTGCCATAGTGGGAATCTCTCTGTATTTATATTTGAGTACATGTTTCAGCAAATTCTCACGTGTTTAGCCTTCAGACTATATAAAATTCTAATCTAACATTTTATCCTTCTTTTTTGTGGTGTCACATAGCAACTCAGCAAAACTGGTTTTTTGGCCTTCCTGACATTTTCTTATCCACATGACTTCTTTCTCTTGAATAATTTCCTTTATTTTTTGTTTTCTTGGTCTTCTGGCCTTGCTATTGACCTTGCACAGCAGAACACAAAAAAGAATTCTTGAGCTTTTCCTGCCCTTAGTGACCATTAAATGTTGAAAAGAGAACTCTTACATCCTGTGTTGATAACAGAAAGCTAACAAATCTTTTAAATCACAGTGTTAAGGTTCCACTGGTCTGGGAACTGAGCATCCTACAACATTTAAGTACAATCTTACAGCATCATCACCTCCACTGAATTCTCTGCTTGAGGCGGTTTGATGTGTTCTGTCAGCTCAGTAGCACGTTGTTTGACTTGTTGTTTGGTGCAAATCTAATGGGGATTAATGGCAGCAAACCTAAGAGTACTCAGGGCCTTGTTCACCCTTCTTTGACACCAAGCAGCTTCCTGGAATGCTGAGGGAAGTGCTCCAGTTTAGGTTTGTTGTGATGTCTTAGTTGATTCAATAGGAAGTGCCTGTTTTAGGGACCCAGTATTACAGGACAAAAATGGGCCTTGCTAAATGTGAAGGCATTTTGGATGCCTTTCTAGTGCCTAGTGAAATTCTGTCAAAATTTTTACCTTGTGATCCAAAAGTGTAATAATTTACTCTCTTTAGGAGATTGTCCTCCTTCTCTCCAGGTCCATTAGTTCTGTGTGGATAATCAGTTAGAAATTTTGGGTGTTTTACTTCTTACCAGAAATATACAGAAGTATAATGTCAAGAAACAGATCTTAATGAAAATTGGTTTAAGGGAATGTTTCATTGTGAAAAAATTAATTAAATTCTTTTTTTCTTTCTCTTTTAGTAAAATGAGAGGGTTATTCTTCCAGTCCAGAATGCAACAAGATGTTTTGTTTAACTTAGACAGGAACTCTTACTAGGAATGTAATTCCAGGCTCTTTATTTTTAGGTAAATGTCCAAAGTGGACAAGCAAGAACTGCATCCCAAAACCCAGTGTTCTTTTCCTTCTTCCTCCTTGTCCAGCGTAGATCATATAACTTTAATTTACAAAGCTGGAACTCAATTTTAACTCCCAATTCAATTGTCAGCGCTTTGTAGATGTAGATGAAGAAGAATATCCCCAAAGTAATTCAAATCACACATGACTGAGTAAGAAAAACACCCCCTTTTGTATCCAAGTCATACCTGAATGCAGGAAGGTTCAAATGTTTAGGAGAGACACAACCAACTTTCTCTGAAAGTCAATTCTTATCTCCTACAAACTGCCCAGTGGTAAAATGAAATTGATTGCAATCAGTTCTTTCATTGCAAAATGATTCTCCTAATTATAAATATGGTGCTACTTAGATGATTTTAGTTAGTACATATTCTTTACCACTCTGATGTTTCAGAAATTGTCACAAAAGGTGCACCTCATATTATGTTAAATTATATCAGCAGCCTGTAGAAAGGAAAGGTTTTGTTGGTTTGTTTTTTTGGTTTTTTTTTCACTGTAGATGGCAGTTCTGTGCTTTTTATCTACTTTAATTCTTGCTCAAGTGGACTTTATTTTATGATGACATTCGTAGTATTTTTTGCTTTATCTGTGGTAAATTATTTTAGAAGTGTCTAGTCTGGAAATCACGAAGAAGGAGATAGATATACACACATTAGTTCAGAGTGAATGCTTTTTAGACATGTTATATTAAAATACTACCTCTATGTTTATACATCACATTCAATTGTGTAATCTTTCAATTGGTGATGCATCACCAATATTTAAGAGAGTACAAAACAGTGTAACTCTCTTTCTGAAGCATGAGGTCCTACTTTTCTGTATTAAAACATCTAACATGAATGAGCTATTGGATCACTTAAACAGCTAATCTCCCGCTGTCTCTCTTTTAATTTTTTTGTTTGTTTTGTTTTGTGTTGTTTTGTTAATAAATACACACTTGTGGTTTTTGCATGCTTTTTCTTCTTGGAAACATGTTTTTCATCAAAGCAAAATCCTTTTCATGCCAGCATACCTATTCTGAGATTTTTTTCTGAAATCCAGGTAGTTTTGATCAAAACGAGAAAAGCATCACTCCCCTACTCTGTGGGTGATGCTAAATCAGGTTCCCTTTTCAATTGTTACTAGACATAGTGAATCGATAGCAATTTCTCTTATCAGTTGTTATTAAATATAATGGTATGTTTTTAAAAAGAGACATTTTTATAATGATTCATTAAATTCTATGTTACTCAAAAATTGTTTGCTATATGAATAGAGTGATCCAAACAGCATCAGTGGGGGCAGTTGGGAGATTCTGACACCAAAATATTCCAAGGTAGCTGTAAGGGAACTCTCATTTAGCATGTGAAAGCCTACATATTGAGGGATCTGAAGCTGATATTTGCCACACAGAAGGTGAGTATCCTCATCTTGCCTATAACAAAAACCCCTCTAACTTGCTGTTTCATTCTTTTATATCTCTCTCTTTTTCATTTTTCAGAAAGTCATATAAAAGTTTTTTTGGTTTAATTTCAGGAAATATTTCATATTCTTGATACTTCAGGAAGAGTTAAGAAGAATGATTTCAGAAACTTTAAAATGAGTCATCTTCTTTAATTGTAATTTAAAACATTAATGTTAGCAGATATTAAATACATTTTACAGAATGTGGTTGGAAATTAGATACATCTTTCATTTCTCATCTGTTCAATCTCCAAAGTTATATGTAAATACGCTAACTGAATTCTGGTAAAACTTCATCTTGCTGCCTCTAAGGAATAAGGTGGTTTTTTTTGGTTTTTTTTTTTTTGGTTTTTTT
>VXBB01012965.1:47649-63368 GCA_013399915.1 Illadopsis cleaveri
TTTTTAATCCACTGTGTCTTGATAAATATTTTAAACTAAGTTATCAGTAGGGAGGGGAATATTATCAAAGAAAAAAAATCTCAGAAAGCTTAGTGAACTAATTTGGCTGACATTATGTGGATGTTGTGGTTTGGAAATAAAGCTGTTGCTGTGAAACTACTGCTCTATACATATATCCCTAGGGGCATACAAAGGGGAGGGTTTTTTCTATAAACTCTTGGAGGGATGCTCTCATGAATTTCCTGAAAATAATCAACAGGCTGCTGATGGTGTTTCCCATAGAAGATTGGCTATTTTGGTAGTCAGTGAACCTGAACAGGGTGTCAGCTGTTTGAAGTGCAGCCTGACTCCAAAGCAGCAGTTAGAGATGTTACTTTTAGACCAGCAGGGAGGAAAATGCTTTGAGTATGGAATCCAAAGGGTGATAGCAGTCACTCCTACTAGCGTTTCTTTATTTTCTTCTTTTGCAGGAATCTTTTCTGTTGGTTGGAAGATTCTTGTCAAGAGTTAAATAAAGCCTCTTGAAATAACTTCATTTTTAAATATTCTCATGAAAAGCAGTTTAATGTTAATAAGATACCAAAATCAGTGAAGACCATAATACAAAACTGTTTCTATATATCAGATAGACTCAACCATATAAAGTTTTAAGTTTTATTTTACTTTTAAAATTATATGCAATTCTTTTGTGAAATATTAATTAAGGTAAAAAACATGAGCCAGATACAGAAAAATACCCTACCCAAGTTATTGAGGAAGCCATTAAGAGGTCCAGGAACAGGATCTGACTTTCTAGCATCTCATTCTAGAAGTCTAGTTGTAAGAAATAAATAATTCAATGTCACAGTGAGGACTT
This sequence comes from Illadopsis cleaveri, assembly GCA_013399915.1. NCBI lineage: Eukaryota > Metazoa > Chordata > Aves > Passeriformes > Timaliidae > Illadopsis > Illadopsis cleaveri. The sequence goes on from VXBB01012965.1 coordinate 48,506, forward strand.
TTTTTTTTTAATTACTTTAAAAAAAAAAAAAAATTCATTCTGTTGGAATGAATTTGTCACTGAAGACTTTGAACATGCATACTGATTTTCATTTAGAAAAATCTAAATTAAATATTGCATTCTGAGCAGTTAATTTAAACGAGCTTAGTTAATTCTGTTCTTTCTCTTTATGTGAGATGTGTGTATGTATGTATGTATGCTCCTGATTGCTTGATCTTGGTTACATTTAAAAAAAGAAGGACATTCAAAAATTTGCTAAATTTAAGGTGGAAAAAAAATAGTACCAAGGTACACTTAAATCAGAATGAAGTTTTTCATATTAAGAAACTTCAGAAAATTGTAGTTTGTTACAAACTGAAATTTTGTTTCATGTTCCAGAAAATGGAACTTCCTTTCTCTCTTGGTAAAAAAAAGATAAATGTTGAAAGGTAGCGTTTCCTCTGCCACAGAAATTATGAGGTTTGCATAACTTTAATTTTGGTATGTCTGTTACTTTAGAAGGTAAAAAAGGCTTTTGTGAAATGAATCAATATTTATACCCACAGGAAGTCCCAAGCAATTTCTAGAGTGAGGTGAAAGTGTGTACTAAAAATGTGTCCTTCATGAAATATGAGGGCCTTGAATTGTTTTGCACTGAAATGTTTTCAACAGAGATTATGCAAAACATTAGTCTTACCAGCAATTTTCCAGCTTTAGTGCAGTACTTAGTTAAGTACTTACTGATGTCAAGGACAGGGCTGCAATCAACAAACTCTAAGCCATGCTTTTTTACAGGAAGTGATGTTCCCAAATAACTGAGATTAGCAAATAGCATTGGAACATTTGTCGGTCCAAACACAGAAGTTAATCAAAAGTTCTGTGACAGCTACTATTTTAATGATGCATCTGGTTATTCCCTATCTTTTGAGTACTTAGCACATAGTGAATACATCTTGGCTGTTGACACTTCTTTTTATTCTTAACTTGCTCTGGATCACATCCAAAATCAATTGCTATCAATGGCAGTTTTCTGACCTATGTTAAGGAGAGTTGCATCTGGCTCTTTAGGATCTAAAAAAGTTTTGTTATTTTTCCATAACATTGTCTGCCACACTGAAACACTAAACAGTTTTAGGATGTTCTGTTTTTCTCTGTTTCATGTGAGATGTGGCATCTCTATTGACTGATGGGTTGGAAATCACTAATAATAGCAGTTTATAAGTAAGTAATATTCTTTGAAGATGTCAAAACAAACAAAACCAAAATCACAGAGGAAATTGATCTTTTTAATAATTCCCCCCTAAATTACTAACAGACATATGACTTGCCATCTATAAAATAGATTTTTGGTGAATCAGGAGGGAAAAAAAAAAAAAAAACCAACCAGACAAACAAAAAAAACCCCAAAACAAAAAAAACCCATCACACCAAAAAATCCCCATCTCATTCCAATGTGGAAATGAAATATTCTGGGAACTGTAGTCTCAGTGATATCTCTACCCTTGTCTCTATGGAAGAAAAATGCAGGACTTGGCAACCCTGAGCCACTGTATTTCAAGAATGTCTTCTTCCAGAAAGACCAGTCAAAACTGGAGATCATTAATCAAAAGTGGCAATCATTAATGTAAAAAAAGTGCCTGAAAACTGTAAAGAGCTCTTCAGCAGCTCAAGAATACATGCATGAAGTGATGTGAATGATACAAACCACTTGTTTTTCCTTTGTAATTTAAATGTCAGTCTTCTATTGTCTGGGAGATCTCTTATATTAAACACTCTGCAAATTATTACTTACTACAAGGATTAGATTTTCAATCATGAAGGCTTGCATCTTTGTCTAGTGGTGGTGGCTTATATGTTCAGGATTGCTAAGAATTAAAACCTTTTGAATTTTTCTCTCTGTCTTTATGAGTAACACTAAGGCTTTAGATATGTGCCTGGCTGACAGCCCTGAAAGACAGAGGGGTTTTTTACATTCTGTTCCAAGTTTATATAACATGGATAATGCATTCTCCATGATAGCTTCCTTTTTCCTAACTTGAAATCTTGATCAATAGGAGAAGTCTTCCTTCCAGATCTTGGTAACTTTGGCTGTTTTAAGAAGTGAAACACACCAGGATCATGATCACAGAATCACAGAATTTCTAGGTTGGAAGAGACCTTCAAGATCATCGAGTCCAACCCATGTTCCAACACCTCAACTAGATTACGGCACCAAGTGCCACATCTAGTCTCTTTTTAAACACATCCAGGGATGGTGACTCCACCACCTCCCCGGGCAAACCATTCCAGTACTTAACCACTCTTTCTGTGAAAAGCTTCTTCCTAATAATGATGATGACGTTGGTGGTGAAACACTGTCACAGGCTTTGCAGGGTGATGGTAGATGCTCTAACCCTGGAAATACTCAAGGTCAGTAGCACGGGTCTGTGAACATCCTGATCTAGTCGAAGATGTCCCTGCCCATACAGGGACGTTGGACTAGGTGACCTTTAAAGGTCCCTTCCGACTCAAACCATTCCATAATTCTGTGATTCTCTGGCACTGAAGCCAAAAAGCAGAGAACAGCAATGTAAGTAAACTCTTTTAACTTCCAGAATAAGGTGGTTTTCTATAAACTCTCTGCTGTTATTTTTTACCTCCTAACACGTTCCCATGGGAATAATTTGCAAGAAAACCCTGAGGCTGCAAGTGGACTGGACACTGTTATAATTTGCAGTATGAGTCACTGAGCCCAGTGCCCAGGAACAGTCACAGACACTGGGTAATTTAATAGCATGGACATATATTTTGTGGTGATGGGAAGGTTAATTTAAAGTACTTTATTTTTTTTTCAAGTGCTATATTTTTTAAATTACAGGATTCCATTTAACATGCAGGTTGGAAAACAGTATCAGGACACCTCCCTGTCTGGATCATCAGTGGACTCCAGCTACAGGAGTAACATGACAGAGTGCTCCTCTCTCTCCTCATCTAGAAGTAAAGATGCCAGATTGAAACTGAGATCAATGTTAATACTAGAAATAGCATCAAGGCAGTCGATTCCACCAAAGATGAAGCCTAACACAAATAAATCTATGCCTAATAAAGTTAACTCTTGCTCCTGAGGCCACTTTGGTGGGATATAGAAAATGACACATCGTCGTATGGAAAGCTGAGCTATAATACCTTTCCAGCTCAGAGATGCAAATGCATCTCTTGACAAATGAATGAAAGTTAACTCTGAACTCATTGTGTGAGGTGCTGTATGTGATTTAACTGCAGAACTACAGAGCTCAGTTTAGCCAGCTCCCCTCTTTGGCTGCCCAGTGAATTTCTCTTAAGGAAGTCAAAAAAGCGAAAGAAAGCCTTGATGCTATTTGACAGATTATTGGGTGCTGTAGCAAATATAAACTATATAGAATGAAAGAGTTTTGTATTACATATGGACAGACTTTGTAGGATACACCCTTTTTTTGGGTTTTGATTTCTGCAGATTTTTTTTTGAAAGATAAAATAACAAAAACAGCAGAGTAAAACTGCAAGTGACTTGGCACAGACATCATATTTTCAGTAAGAAATAATGCTTTTGGAGCATGGCTGAATAACTGAATATGTGTTCAAGCATCTTGCTTGCCCTTGTTTTTAGTTATGCTGCTTCTTCAAGACCTAAACTAGTCCTGTATTTGAAAGCTTTATGCTTGCCACTTACACAGTGCTATTAAAAAAAGTCATATTGTCATCTCTTGCTGCTGCAGAAAGTCACAAATCTGAATGATGTAATTCAAGTATTGTTCCTGGGTCACAATTGAGAGAATCTTCATATTTACTCTTCTTCATCTAGCTTCTTATGTTCTAATCCTGATGTGTTTTAGCCCTGCAAGAAATTCCTGCTTTAAGATATTTCTGCTGTGTAGATATATAAACAACAAACTCTTTGCTTATGTAGTATTAAGGATAGCAGTATTTTTAAACACAGATTTCTGTGTGCCTTTTTGCAATCAACTGTGGAGGCCCACGCCCCTGAGGAAGACCCAGACAAGGTAGTGCNACCTTGTCTTGCATGGGCCTCCACAATCAACCTTGCAGTAATATTTTCAGTAATTGCTGTATCCCTTTGTTGGAACTTGCCCTATTGGTATAAAATGCTCTTGTCGAATGTCAGTCTTTATAGAACCAAAAGTTGAGATCCTTCATTCTGTCAAAATCAACAATAAATGTGGTCTTACCAGTGCCGAGTAAAGGAGAGGGATCAAGTTCTTCTACCTGCTAGCCATACTTAATGTACAACATCTCAGGATCCTATTATTCATCTTAGCTGCAAAGGGCATATTGCTAGTTTATGTTTCCTTTGGTGTCCACCAGGATCCCCAGGTTCTTTCCAGCAAGGCTGGTTGCTACAAGCACACCCGAGGTTGTTCCTCTCCAGGCACAGGTCTCGCATTACCCTCGACTGAGCTTTGCAACATTCCTGCCTGCCCATTTCACCAGCTGGCCCAGGTCCCTCTGGACAGCAGCATGACCCTCTGGTGTATCAACCACTCCTTCCAATTTTGTGTCATCTGCAAACTTGCTGAGAGTATCAGCTCGGTGCAGAACATGCATGACAGCGCTGATCAGGATTGGAGCCCAAATGGATCCTTGTGTATGCTGCTACTTATTGGCCTCCAACTAGGCTTTGTGCCACTGTTCACCACCACCCTTTGGGGTGGCTATTCCTCAAGTTTCTAATCCTCCTCACCATCTGCTCATCCAGCTCTCAGTTAAACAGCTTCTCTATGATGATCTTGTGGGGTCTTTTCTGAAGTCAAGGTATACAACAGCCACTGTTCTCCTCCCATCTGTCAAGCCAGTCATTTCACCATAGATGTCTATCAAGTTGATCAAGCATGACTTCCCCTTTTTAAATCTCTGCTGGCTGTACCTGATGACCTGCTTGTCCTTCATGTGTCTGGAAATGGAACACTGGGAATTGGAAACCAAGTTATCAGTATTAAAAGGTATAAATACAGAGGTGATATTACATATCTGTTGCTTCACAAATTGCACAGTGACAGATGGGGAGATTAGAGGTAGATTTAGTGGGAGATATTTTTTCTATTTTTAATTTACACAAAGTATGTGAATTAATTTATTTATCACTGCAAGAAGAAAAATAAATTGCAAATGGAAATGGTCATATGATTGAATTCCTAAAATTGAATTGGGGTGGGTTGTATTAGCACAATGTGCCATTAAAATTACAATCACTGTCGTGAGAATGAATTCATGTTGTTCCACACTCTGCTCTCATTATAACCTTTTTATTCCCACATAACCATACTGAATTGTTAGGGTGAACAATAACAAACCATGTTAATGCCAATTCCATCTCTCTTTAACTTCACTGACTTCATTTGTCCAGTGGCTCATGCTTACAGTGAAGGACACAGAAATATAAAATAGCATAGGTATGAAGGGAAAGTCTGACCTTATTTGAGTGAACGAGAATTTAGCCATGGCTGTCTTTGTAGTTGAAATTGTTTCTGTTATTTCAGGGCACCAGTGATATGGAGGAAAAAATCATAAATGAAATCAAGTTGAAAACCATTTTGACTTTACATTATCTTTACTTAGGAATTAATAAATCAGACAAACTTTGTATTTAAAAAAAAAAACAAAAAACCTCTAAAAGAACCCCACGCCCCAAATTTAGTTTATTTTTATTTCAGTTTCTTAAATTGTTTGTAATTGGAATTCAAATACAGTAAGGAGCAAAACATCAAATATAAATAAATAATGATGGGACTATTTAAGATTCAGATACACTTTTAATTTGTAAACTAAAATCTCTAGGATCACAGCATTTACTTTATAAAATAACATAAAAAAACCCATTATGTTGGTTTTAGAAAAGGTAACAGCCGACTTAATGATAAACCAGGCATTTATTTTCTGAGGCTGCTTTTTCACATAGCTGGCATGGATAATATGCTCAGAAAATAAGATATTGACAAGATACTTCTAAAACAGCTCTTCCCCTGTCTTTTCTAGCTGGCCTTGTCCATCTTTCTCCACTCTTGAGTAATGAACAAATATGCCCTGTTCCTCAGATTTTCCATACAGAGGTTCTGCATTACTTTTTTTATTTCTGAGTGTTTATTATTATTGAGTGTTTCTTTAAATATTCAGAAGGAGTTACTTGCCTTTAAATTAAAAACAAAAAAACAAACAAAAAAAGGTATCAAAATTGTGATTTTTTTCCCATTTATATATCGTTTCTTGGCAACAGTAAATAATGACGTTATAGACCAGATTTCTTTCTTCTAACTGGATGAAATTAAGGTCCATAGTCTATACCTAAAAGTGTCTGCAGTTCAAATTACCATCCTATGTTTTAAATCAATTTGTAGACGCTCATAAACTCTGTGCAACAAATAATTTTCATTTAGGAGCTACTCAATATTTATCTGACAGCCCAAATGTTGGATGTATTAAATGATAACTTATAGAGAAGTTGCACTGTATACTGAATTGAGGAATAGGTGTTAACAGTGTTTACTTGCTCTTACCTCATCCCGTGATGTTTCCCTTTAGAGTCTGCAGTTCTCCTGTGTGGCCCCCAGAGGTGGAAGAAAGGAGGAGGGGAAGCAAATAAGCAGTGTGTGGAGTCTTGGGGGGAGGGCAGCACTAAACAAGGAGTACGATTCCTAAACCACGATGGTAAGGTAACATATCTCAGTGAGAGGAAATTTATGCAGTTTTATTCTTCATCTTCTACTCTTTTCCCCAGCCTGAATCGCAGATGAGAAGTGTTTACATAATATTTACAAAATTGCAATCTGGATAAGACTGCTTTGAAAAAAAAAAACAAAGACAAGTTGTAAAAGCTTGACAGGGAAAGACAAAACACTTACCAAAATATGTCTTTTCAAAAAAATAAAGGGTTTTTTTTTTCTATCTATGTCTACTAAAGTAAGCTTGTGGCAAGAAATGGTGGGATTCTACTCAGCTAATATTAATTGGCCAAAGTTTTGCCTTCTGATCTTAGCAAATTGCCTCTGATGCTTTCATAATTGAAGGGGGAAGACAGATGCCGAACAAGATGATAAATCTCATTTTGGAAAAGATGTCTGTGTTCAGATGGAAGAAAACTTACTGAAATTCTATTCTAATAATGGGCTATCAGGTAGCCTAAATTAGAGTGCAAACTCAATTAAATAAGCCACTTATGAGAGCCTTGAGTTGAAATGATATTGCAAGGCGTACAGGTATGTTGCAGTATTATTTAAAATGTGACTTCTAGTAGTGAAAATGTTGAAATTCTGAGAACTTTAGTTTTAGTTAGGGTGTTGTATACCACACTTTCTTCTTATGAATAATTCCATCAAGATGTACATATGTGTCGTGGTCTAACCCCAGCCAGCTCACTTCCCTACCACATAGATTGGGGAGGAAATCAGAAGGGTAAAAGTTTGAGAACTCATGGGTTGAGATAAACATGATTTAACAGGGAAAGCAAAAGCTGTGCACACAAGCAAAGCCAAACATGGAATTAATTCCTGCTTCCCAAGGTGCGGCAGGTGTTCAGACATCTCCAGGAGAGTAGGGCCGCATCAAGCAGAATGGTTACTTGGAAAGACAAACACCATCACTCCAAATGTCCATCCGTTCATCCTTCTTTCCCATACTTTACGCACTGACAATGAGGTCATACGGTCTGGAATATCCCTTCGGTCAGTTTGGGTCATCTGTCTCAGCTGTGTCCCCTGCCAACCTCCCGTGCACCCCCAACTTCCTCACCAGCATGGCTGCACAAAAGCAGAAAAGGCCTTGGCTCTGTGTGAGCCCTTCTGAGCAATTACAAAAACATCTCTCTATTATCCTCCCTGTGTTCAGCACAAATCCAAAACACAGCCCCATACCAGGCACCATGAAGAAAATGAACTCCAGTCCAGCTGACACCAGAACAATGTGTATAACACATTTTAACAATGCATTATTAAGATGTTTCTCAAGTTAATTATATGTGTGTGTGTGTGTTAGCAATACCTTTTTTTGCTTGTTTCTTACTTGCACAAGTAAGGACAGTCTCTTGCAGAAATGTATGCAAGGTCTGGCCCACAATCTGTTGGGTTGCAAATTTCATGTAAATAATCTCACTTGCTTCACTGGAGCCACTTTCTGTGAGAATGCAGTGAAAAAAGGTTGAAGCATGGGGTGGGTTTTTTAAATGAAATGTGAGAGATACATCCTGTGTTGTTCCTTTGATCTCTCAAACTTACTGTTTGCTGGGCAGAATATTGTAAAGAACTTATTTGGGCAGCTCGCCTGCAGTTATTCTCTGTGCCCTGCTATGCTGCTACTGGTATTTGAGCTAATTAGGACTAAGTCAAATATGACTGTGTGAGTTTCAACCATTCCCAGTCTGCTTGCTGTTGAGGATAAAATCACTCATAAGTTCTGGAACATGAATATTTGTGTCTGATGTTTTACAAAATGTGATACTCCCTGAGCTTTGTGCTTTGGGACCTGCATGAAAAGACTGTTAATGTATATAATACCGAGTGGAAGAGAAGTGACTGGAAATATGCCTATTAGTATTGAGAATGAGGCATAGAAAGAGACAGCATTGTGCTACAAATTAAAAGGTGCAGATGTCATTACCGTTGCCATAGCTTTCCTCTGTGCTTCAAAAAAAACAGTTTGGAAAAAAAATGCATACAAAAAGGAAGATGATTTTCTAAGTGTAAAGGATGAAAAATTGAGGTGAAGGTAGACATAAACAATGGAAAAGCCCCAATCACTTGAAAAGCAGGCAGCCACTTAGGCCATTTCCACATGTATTTTAACTATTGTGAAAGTGATTGAAATATTAGAAAAAAAGTTGGACTAACAATCTTTTTAGAAATTCTCAGTTGCAGTCAGCATTGCCTATGAATTTCTGTTGTGGTAAATCCATAGTTATAGACAGAAATTTTTCCTGGCCCATCTTACCAATTATTTAATTATTCTTTCGTTCCGTGCTTTGAAAAAATGATTCAGGGTTTTAGACAAGTGTTATGAGTGGATTTATCATTAATCTCATGTGTATATTTTCCTGGATTAGAAAATAAATGATCCAAAGTACAGACACTTTCTTTTATTTTCTTTTCAAGTGTTGATATTGTGACACACTTCTTGTGCAAGATCTCCCTTAGAGGTTGTTCCAAGACATGTATTTTACCACTGTTCACAAGACAGTAGAGTTCTTTTCTATGAGTGTATGCTTGTATTTAATTATTTTCTAAACCAAATTAAAGCATTTTCATTCTGGTATCATGTTTATGGAGATCAGGATTATTTATTATTAATACAGTGTTTTCTTCAACAAGTTAATATTTTATTATTAATATCATCGTAAATAAATAATTTGTGCCTTTTTATCATTAATGACATAGGACAAATATGCTTTTGGTTGATTGCAAATGTGCTGCTGTGCAAATGTCAATGAGATAGAGAGAGTTTATTTTATGCCATTTTCTATAGTTTTAATTAAGCAATAAAAGAAGACATCCGAAATAATTACATACAGTTTCCTGATTGAAGAATATAAAACTAAATCCTATGCAAACAAAAAGAGTGCTAAAGAAAGAAAACTGACACTTTTTTGCTTAGCCTAGAATAACCTTAAGTACTTTAAAATATTAGAATCAGCAACATTCAGAATGTATTAACAAATTTTAATTAAAGATGAACTGATATGTAAAGCTAGCCCACTTGTAGTTCCCAACATCTAAGAACCAGTATTTGCCTTACCTTGATAACCACTCATTTAACTTACAGCATTGAACTACACAGCACTGCCTGGTTTTTGACACAGATTTAGGTTAAATGAATAAATAAAAATCATTGTTTAAAAGAACTTGGTCCCTAAAACAGTAATTAGGCTTCTATCAACAGCACTTTTGAGCTCCGTTCTTGCTCAACAGCATCCAAACATAATTATGGAGACGTGTAAATAAAATCCACCTCTTCCTTTTAGAGCTGAAATATACTGAAGAAAGGGAGCACAAAATGAAGCTGCAGTAGCCACTATGTAGCCCAGAAGCATTTGGGAAGAAATTCAGGACTTCTCATCTGAATCCTTGACATTTTTATGTCAGTTGTATAAACAAAAGTTGTCTTCTCCTTGTTGGGTAACATCACAGCTGAGCCAGGCACTTTGTTTTCTTTGTCCCTTTTCCTTTCTGCTGAAAGTCCTTTCTGCACAGCGCTCTGAATTTCGGTGAGAGTGATCTGTGCCCTTACCCCAACAGGCTGACCTAAGCAAAGCAAGCCCAACTAAACCTCACAGGCAAAATGCAGCATTTGTTCCTGTTGTGATATGCTCATGTCATCACTAAGCATCCTTCTCGAGAGCCCTGTACCTGTGTATGTGATCTGTTATGAAAGTTTTGTGATCGTTGCTTTTTTATAATAACATAAACCTCATTCTGTCACAGGAGCTAACCAAAATTTTAATCACTGGATGAAATCACAAATTCCATAGTTTTATGCTATTACAATGTACTGTAGGAGCTCTTCCCAGTCATTTTGTTTCTTACTACTACAGAATTTTGAGGTCACAAGTGATAAGCTGCTTGTTGTCAGAGATTGGATTGGAAATCATGNACTACCACAGAATTTTGAGGTCACAAGTGGTAAGTTGCTTGTTGTTGTCAGTGATTGGATTGGAAATCATGTGTATTGTCTGCAAAGCTTCCAAATGATGAAACACAAAATTTTGTTATTAATATCAAAATAGTGCCAATAAAGGCTTTTTTCCATGTTGTCATTTCCAGGAAATGTTTTCCTGAATATGCATCTTAAATGAAGTTTAAAGGGACAATTTTTAAGACAATATAGAACTCAGAGAGAGAGAGAGAGAAAGCAATTAACTTTGCTTTCAAATTCTTGCAGAAGAATTTTTTTTTTTTTTTTTTAAATAACTGTTTTGGCTCAGGTTCTTAGAGCATGGGAGACAGATAATTTTCCAAGACACAGAATAGGTGTATCAGTTCTGCCTCTTGGAAAATTACCTGCTACCCAAGCTCTAAGAACCTGAAAAGGTGTGGCTATTATGTAGGTAATTAAATTTCATTTTTAGGGCATCTCCAGACAAGGAGATAACTAGTGAGAGAAATGCACAGGTAACAGAGGGATAGTTTCCCCCTTAGTGGTGAATATTACAGCAGATTATGTAATGTTTGAAATTATCAGGGGCCTTTTTACATCCCCCCCACTCCTCTTCGTTGTTATTGGGGCTTTCTGTACTCTCGGATTGTTTATCCACTAGTCAGTAAGTTACAGAATTATACAAAATGTCAATATCGACATAAAGTGCAACTGAAACAAACATTTAACTTATCAATGGAGCAGAAAGCAAAACTTCTCAGAGATGGGTACAAGTGATCTCAATTTGACCTGATTGTATATCTTCTAGATTTTGTACAGCTTTCAATGGCCTTTTTTTTTACTTTGTTCCCAGTCTGCATGAAGCATAAAGTACACTGAATATTTGTGTAATCATTTGGAGCTTTTGATTTGGATAGGTATGCGTACTGCACTTGCTAGATTCTAACACAATTCAAAGCCTTCCCCAGGTTTGTATCAGTTGTGACACAGAATAATTTTTGTTCTTAGATAAATCTCCTCCTGGATTTAGCTTGGATACCTCACATCCCCAGTCGCTGTCCTAAGTTCCAGACAATGATGTATCTCTTACAGCCTTAAGGAAAAAGTCTCCCTGACAGCAGTATCATACAATAGTATTACTTCATGTTCTCCTGTAGTCCTAACGTAGAAATATCTGGAATCATTTGGGATTGTAAACAAAGCAAAACCAAACTAAAATGAAGTGGAAAAAAATGTGATTAAACAGAGGTCATTTGAGCCAAGGTTCAAGAGGGAAGAGGCTTATTAACTTATAGTTGGAACTAAATATGTGAGATAGATCTAGTCTTATAGAGAGCATATTTTCTCTTAGACTCTTTAGATGCAAAATGAACTATACATAGAAATCCTAATGTCACTAGCATTGGGCAGTCTTTGCATTTAGTTGCTCCAATTTTGAATACAGATAGCCCCACACCAAATGAGATATCAAGTAAATTAGAATTTTTTTAGTTTCTTGACCCTAGTTTTGAGCTCATGATTAGTTTTAAGATTTTTACCAGTATCTAAGAACAGATTGTTGCGGTTTTTAAAAAGTTATGAAAGTGCAATAAGTTTTGTTTTATTATCTGTGGGGATTTTTTAAAATTATTATTATTATTATTATTTAAATTTGTGGATCCTTTTGCAAACTGAGTGGCTGTATAGTACACAGCAGGACTAACCCTGCCTGCCTTCCAGTGGTATGTTGGAATCTCATGATTATTTGCTGAACAATCACCATAATTGTCCCATCTGCCTCCATTCCATTCTAGTTATAAGCATCTTTTCCCTTAGTCCTCTCCCCTTTTTCTGTTCTCCATGGCCTCAGGCAGGTCACTCACCCTCTCTGCTAATGCTTCTCCATCTGTAAAATGGTAGTAATGTGAGTTGTTGGAAAGATTAATTAGTGAATTAATATTTGTAAAGCACTTGATAGATGAGAAGCACTAGATAAAGGCTAAGTAGTGTAATTATTATTCTCAGAAGTGCCTTCATGAATAGGGAAAAAAAAAAGACGCAGGGTTTCAGCAAACTGATTAATATCAGTTTAGGTGATTCTGGAGATAGATGAACACAGGCTGGTTGGCTTTGCTACTAAAGAGACAAACATGAATGACTATGTAGTGTTTATTGGTTTTACCCTTTGTTTATAACAGACAGTATTAATATTACACATTTTCACATCAATCACAAATTACAGTTTGAAAACATGAGAGAAAATGCGACTGTGGATTTAGGAAGTGGGGCGCTGCATCTTCCAGCTTCCACATCTTCTACTCTCATTCCATATATGTGAGTGTCTTTTAGACATGCTACTTATTACAGATGCAAATGGAACTGAGAGAGTAACCGAGAATAAATATTTTAAGGTAATATTGTACAGTCTCAACTTTGTATTGTGATTATGAGACCATCTTCTCTACCCCCCACCAAAAGGCAAGTAATTTCCTAGTGCTATAATTAAGCCATCTTTCATTCGTCCATATTCATAAAAAGGGAAAAGAGAGGCTAATGGCTCAAAATGGGTATGATCACATAATGATACTTCCTGTCCAGAGAGATTAATAATTATATCCTGAACATTTTTTTTTTTTCAAATGTGTCATATGATTAATCTGTCATTTGTGGTTAGAGAGTTTTACTCTGTTTAATCAGTGGAGGCTAAATCTTATTACTTAGCCACTGTCTCAAACCATGCAATCTTCAAAAGAGGTAACAGGTGTCTCTGCTTTGTGGAAGCATGTTCCCTTCCAACGTGTTTCCAGAGCAAGATTGTGTTAAAGAAACTGTTTCAGCATGCTCTGTACTGTTTTTTGGTAGCAAACTGAAGTGATATAGGGTTTAAGATGCCACTGCTTAATTCCGTCCGCAGGATACAATGCCCAAGTTTGTGACAGACCACGGCCTCTGCTTCCCTGAGTGAAGAGGCTGCAGCTGAGACATGGCTTTTGCTCGCGCTGTCTGAGCTAAGGAGTCTGGGCTTTTTGCTCCGATCTCCTCCTGCCACCTTCAGTTTCCTGCTGGTTAGAACTGAGTGTCACAGTTCATATTGTGATCTGATTCTCTGCCTTCTGAGCTTTTAAAATGAAGGCATTAATAGATCCAACTGGAAATAATGACTACAGGATGGAAAAATTAAGGAGACATTTTTGTATACTATTTCCTTTTCATTCTCTTTTCAGCTGATCATTTAAGGTAAACCTTAGGAAACCTGATAATCACGAAGGCTTATGAGAGTTTTGAAGTACAGGATATAGTGAAAAACAGGCAAATGAGAAACAACATGCAGGTCTGCAAAAAGGAAGCAATATTTTTTTCAGAATTTTTACTATAGGTTAACAAACTTATCGGGAGTAATATATAGTCTGTAATGGGAGGGTGTTAGAGGGGGTAGTGATGAGAGTGGCAAAAATAAGATGGAAACTCGACAGGGTCAGCCCTGATAATCAGTGTCTAGTGCAGTGTTTGTACTTGATTGGAATCTTCATCTTCCTTGGTATCTAAAAATAAGATTTATATACAGTACACACTTAGCTTCTTTGTCATAGAAGCCACTTAACTTATTACACAATTGGATGCAGTGCAATGCTTCTGGGAGTAATAATCTTGCCATTAGGCACATGGAAGGCACTAAATAACTTCCATTCCTGATAAACTCTGAAGAAGCTGGGATGAGGGACTGCCTTACCCTCCTGCTCACTGTCACCTTGATGTGGTGTAGCTTGAGTATTCCCACAGCAAATCTAACCAAGTGCTCACCAGCAAGGTCCCACATGAAGGGAGAGTGCTGGCCCCAAATAGGAGCTTGTCTTACTGCCACCTATTCCCATCAGCCTACTCTTTCAGGGCTTGGCGTGATAATGCTGCAGGTTCTCTTTATTTTATAGTCCAGCCTTCTTCCCTGCTAACAAGGAAGTTGTCCTTCACAGTCATTGGGCTGGTGTCTGTTATCTGAGGGAAAACTTGCCTCAGACTGTGAAGAATGAGACTGTATGAGGAATTAAAATGTTTCCAGTTATGCTGCTTTACAGCATTTCCAGCTCCTCCTGAATAGTAGTGGAGGGAATGAGGAATAAAAGCAATTTTGTTAGCATTTGTTTCTTTTTCCTAGGTAAGGTTTGTGGGTTTTTTTAATGCATACATGGAAAAATGCAGTATTATTCTCCCTGTTTTTTCCCTCTATACCTATCCATTCTAGCACTGCCAAGAAAAGGCAGTATACTTCTCCTTATAAGACTGGCAAAATAGAGAG